>JAJGRX010001241.1:575000-1062078 GCA_025461125.1 Carex kokanica | reverse complement strand
AGATCTTTCGCGTGATGTGTTGTGTCGTGCCAAGTTTTTGAAAAATCATGTGTCACGCAAATGATCACGACATGGAACCTCAAGTTTGGAGATGGAGATGGAGATGGAGATGGTGTTGCACTTCCAAACCTAAGTTCATAAAATAAATTGAGAAGGCAAACAGGCAACGAGTTTGGAGAGCTCATTCCCAGCTAAGTTAATTTAAAAAGAAGGCATCAAGCAAGGAATTTACTCTAGCCATTTGCAAGTAATATTCTGCCAATAGATTGACTTTCGATCATCTGCTGATATCTCATTTTCTGTAACATGATCTGTTTTTACCTTTTCCTAACTTCATTGACTAATATAGGCCGACCCAGTTTGACTTTTATTTGTGAAAAGGAACAGAGATGTATGCAGATGCACAATTACTCTGTGCAGTTTTAAGAGATGCACAGGCAGTGGGGTTAAATCCTTAGTTGGACGTTCCATATTTAAATAAAAAGGTGTATTTTACCCTTTCTTAAATCGTTATTTTTGTCTATCCTATTCTGCACATGCAAGCCATTTGATAAATTCTTGTGATAATCATTGCAGTATTGATAATTTTCGACCTAACGATGTGCATGCTGCCATCTACTAGGCCGGGATGATTATCTTTTCTATTACATCAACTAGTTTTCTTATATGTGTAATTATAATGACTTGTGCGCATTGTGGACTTCTATTTATCTTATTATGTTTTTCATTCCTTTAACGAGCCGTAGTAAATGAACTCCAATGATAACAAAAGTTGTCTGGTTATTTTAGTGTATAGGAGAAAAAATATCAAACAAAATTACATACCACTTTAAAACAATTAAACATACCTAAATATTAGAGTCCCATTCTGTCTTTTAATTTGAAGACCAGGCGGAAGGGTGGTGAAATCTTGTTATTTCCTGTAATGTCCCTGCACATTACGTAAATTTATAACTCAGTTTGTGATATCTTGGCTGTGAATGAAAATAAAGTTAATTTGCAAACCTACAGGTATGTAAGAGCAGATAATTCATCTAGGAAAGCAGGAAGATCCCCTGACAACTGATTATAAGATAAATCCCTGAAAAAAAAATGAAAATATTTTGTACTATCAGCCTTACCTCCACAGAGATTGTGAAAAAAAGAATATGATTTGGTTGACGGTAAAAACATTATCAATCTCAACAAGAAAAACTTGATCTTAATAAGGAACATACAATGACTTGAGAGAGCTTAGACTTCCAAAGGAAGATATTATTGCACCAGTGAGTCCACTGGATGATAGGTTTCTGAAAAATAAATATCTTACTAGTCAGTGTTTATAATTTAGCTTCTATCTTTTTCAAACTGCAATGTCGGAATGTATTGAAATGCTCACAAAGCTGTGATCCTTGGAATGTTGGTGGAATCTGTGGCGCAGGTGACACCAGTCCACGAGAAATTCGTAGGAACACAAGGATCGCCACTCCAGCCTTTGTTTATTTTGTAGCTCGCTTTAATTGTATCATTCCAGTAACTTCAATTGAAATAAAATACATTAGTGCCCGTTAATTAAGCAAGTTACTAGGTATATATAATTATGTCCTTGGGAAGAATGTTTGAATAAAAGTTAATATTAAAATTTTCTAGAGAGTAATGGAAGGAGAAATCAACACTGGAAAAGAAAAGAGGGACGATGGAAATTTTCTGTATGTTTTCTTTAGGAAACCCTATGATTTATCCAATTCATATGCCCTGCTATTAAAAACTAAACCAATTTTCTTCATGAAAAGGCATAAGTAAATTATAGCACGAATAATTCAATTGAAGTACATAGAATGAGACAACTATGATAAAATATACCATCTTCACTATAGGTGGTAATCCCAGTGGCGGGTCTAATGACATACAGCTCAAGCGCATTCAACAGAGGCGTCAGAGTTGAGTTTGAAGTAGCCTTTACCGAAACATTATATTTATATTATTTGTGTGGGTGTATGAGACCGACCATGACTCTAGCTTCTTTAGTACAGTTGCCTTGTTGAACACTGGCTCTCCGTTGGCAAAAATATTAAGCTCCCTTAAATCAGTGGATGATATGTTCCCGATCTCGGCAATGTGAACAATTACAAAAATACTCTGGACCTAATGTCACTGGTCCATGAGAGATCAAGGGAGGGATTGGTTCTTAAAGTGGTGACGGCAGTTTGCATGACAC
This sequence comes from Carex kokanica, assembly GCA_025461125.1. Classification (NCBI taxonomy): domain Eukaryota; kingdom Viridiplantae; phylum Streptophyta; class Magnoliopsida; order Poales; family Cyperaceae; genus Carex; species Carex kokanica. The sequence continues at coordinate 1,059,881 of JAJGRX010001241.1, read as the reverse complement.
GAGAGGGGATCGCAAAGTCTGTGTCCGGCACCACTTTGGAACTGGTTGAGACATTTCTCCATGTCGCCTGCAAATACGGATCCCAAATCCGGTCGTATGGATCGTCAGGGTACCTAGTTTAGTTTTGTAATAAAGGAATGGATGATCATGAGAATGATGACTGTATGTATTATTGGCAGGGGCGTAGCCAGAATTTTTATTTTGGGTAGGCTAAAAATTATACTGGTACAACTAGTGAGTTGTGCACTGCTGTGAATTAACCAATTCATACTGTGGATTGTCCAGGGGTGGGCAAAATTTTCTCCAATGGTAAGCAACAACCCAATTATATATAGACCTATACCCAGTTTAAAAAATCCAATGTAGGCAATCAAGCCTACCCATAATTCAAAGTGGCTCTGCCGCTGATTACTGGTTGAATGGTGAAGAATATCTTTATTACCTGACCATTCTTTTCTAATCTATAAAACAATATTCAAATTTTTATGGTAGATTTGCACTTTATACTGAGTTTGAACCTATATTGTAGCGAACGAAATCAAGCCAATTAAATCATAATATTTGGTACTGTTATCCATCTCCAAGTAGCCAAAACGTATTAAAATAATATCATAGTTCTCTAACTTGTGCATTAACTTAAAAATTAAGATGTATTCCAACAACAAACAAGACCTAACCACGAATAATTGGTTAATAAAACGCAAACCTATTTTTGAGTTAATTTAGCATGTTTACCTTAGTCGATCGCTTCCTCCTAAATTCAGCCTACTCATGTATAAAACCAATGATGTGTGGAATTTGCATATTTGTACATGCCCGTGTCCAATTGCTTTAAGCGTAGCACCGAGATAAAAGGAGTGCCAAGATTTTTATTAACAAGGCAAACTTGTAGGTAGTCAGAAGTGGCTGTGGCAATAATCTCAAAGAAGATTGGGTCACCTGCTTTGGTTATTTGAACTGTATCCCAATAATTGACTCCCAAATGAACATCAAATGTTGGAAGCTTATTTAATTTATCATAGTTTCCATACAAGAATGATGCTCTTATAAGGTACTTTGATCCTACTTTTAAGGATCTTAAGGTGTAGCAATTTCGGGTTCCATTGGGAAAGCTTCTGACAGTCCAAAATTGCTTGAATACGCTGCTTGTGTACTGCGAAGAGATACCATAGTTGATTCCAGTGTCGATGAATTGATCATCAGACACGAATGTCAACTTAGTCTCGCTATCAACAAAGTTAGAATTTGCAGCAAGTCCACAATCGATGCTTATAAAACCTGTAAAGGGAAAGTGACAACAAATATTTTAAAAAAAAAATTAAAAGAAATTCTGAATCAACCGAAACATGCTTCTTATAATTATTGAAAAGTTACATCACCGATAAATGTTGAAGAAATTAGTAGTACTGGTACCACTATTATTCAAACTTTTCCAAGCCCATAAACTATGCTTATTGAGCAGTTTCGATCGACCGTTTGGACTTCGAAAATATGAAGCGGTATATGGACATGTGTGCGCTATGCATTGTACCGTTGTCTGACTCTTACCTTATTGTATCATTGAACAATCAGTAAATATTTGGCTGAAAAATCTAAAAAATGGGTATATATAGGACTGGATCGTTCTCTAATAACTATCTTAGTTTTCTGTATAGCAGCAAAAAAAAAAAAAAAAAGATATTTGATATGACATATTTTTGTATACAGACTAAAGTGCCTACACGTTGGAAACCATCTGATCAGCTTTTTTTCTTTCATTTTTTTCCAGCCTTTTCTAATAGTATGTTAAATAACCAAATTTGATTACCAGTATTGCATATTCAAAGTTGAATAAAAAATTATTACGCAATCGGATACAAACTTGATTGTAATCATAAACTTATTACATATATTATGTCATGACATGCAAAATAGCTAGCAGTGCGCTCCTAGCAATCCAATGAACGAAAGTTCATAAGCACAATGCATACAATTCTTGCTATTAGGAGAGATAAAAATTGCATATAACAACATACCGTGCATCAAATGAAAGCGATTGTATATTCGTAATATTAATGCATTAATACTAGACTTACCGTTAGAGTCAAGCTGGCTATCAACTCGTATCGTAAACACAGAGATTAGAAGAAGAACTAAGAACCATAAATCCATTCCTTCTGAGGTGACTTCCCGTTTTCTTCTCCTCTTGAAGAGCTAACGGGAACAGGTACTCCTTTTATATGGCAACTGTTAATGTCAAGCCTACGGGCCATTATCCTCCAAAAAAAAAAAAAGTCTAAAGAATGTCAATTTGAATTTTTCAATAATAGATTGACAATTTGGCTCCATATAAAACTTGTAAGGTTGGGAAATCTACGTCTATGACATAACAAAATGCGGTCAACCTTCAAAAGTTGGGGCTTCTTCGTCTATCGCGACCTTAAAAAAAAATGCAGTCAACCTCCTATTTTGTCCCATTATCATACCTAAATTTTTTAATTTTCGAATTATATTGATTTTCGACAAAATTATAGAATTCTTGAAAGTATGAAAAAACTTCATGTTTTCCTTTTAAAAGGTATTCTCAAGTTGTACGAGAAAAATCATCAATAAATGTGACAAATATCTAAAATGATTATAAGAATTGATAGGGGTTGGACTCCAAACATCTGAATGAATTAAGTCAAAATATTTTTCTAACATATTTTTGGATAAAGAATGGTAATCTAGTTTGTTTTGAAAATTTACACACATAACAATTTTTTGAATCAAGATTATAACAAAAAAGTTTATTTAAAATTTAATCAGATAGATGACCAAATCGTCGTGTAACAATTTGTTACGATCTACTAAATTTATTGACACAAGACATTTATTGTTATTTTCTTCAATGTTATAAAGACCATTAATTTTTCAAACATCCCTCACCAATTGTATTATCTGATTCTCGATCCTGAAGGGTTACTTTATTTGCTGAGAATGACATTACAATTCAACTCATGAGTTATTTTACTAGTCGATAATAAGTTTGAATTAAAGTATGGTAAATACAAAATATCATTCACATTTTTGTAAGAAATTTGGAAGTACCAACACCTTGAATTTGGACCTATTTTCATTTGCAACAATCACATGTTGAGGGTCTTTATTTTGCGTAATATTTTCTAATTGGTTGGATCTCATGTCGGTTTGGTCAGTTGCACCCGAGTCAATAATCCATTTACTAGTGCTATGACACATATTTGCATATTTAAAATTATTGTCAATTTTAAAAGAATTAAACGTGAATTTAGAGGGTATGAAACCTGAAGTTTGTTGCTTGCAACAAACTATTCAATTGAGTTATTAGCTAGGTCAGATGCATTGTTTGTGCCACAGAGGATCCAGGGAGGTCGAATGAGTTATTTGGTTGAGCTGAGTCGGTCCAAGATTCGATCCTCGACTCGACCCCTTCATTCCCTTCCGTTGATTTACTCAACCCCGCCAAACCCTTTGTTCTCCTTTCTTGCGCCGCCCTAAGTGCCTCCTCCTCAATCTCCCTTCTTTCTGACTGGCCGAGGTCGTAATGAGATGGAGGTGCCAGCAAGCATCACGGATGTGACCCTGCTTCTTGAAGTGGTCACATCTCTCGCCATGGTTGGGTGCTCCTCTCCCTCTCGTCACTTCTCTAGAGTTAGGGTTAGGGTTTTGGGCGAAACTAGATTGTATTCTTTCTTGGATTAATAAACAACATTTAAAACAAAATAATAATTACACATAATATATAAATTATATTAAAAAAAATAAAAACCAAAACAAATAAAACAATTTCTGCTATAAAAAAAGAGAGGTGCTCCTGGTGCTGCAGGAGCATGGGGCGGCCCCTCAACTGGGGCCGCAGTGGTATTGGGCAGTCCTAGTATTTGGGGTCGCTAAACAATTTAGCGGCCAGGGTATTTAAAAAGAGAAAATTGGTTATTTGTCACTCCAAAACCTTCAAATTGTAAAAATGTCATCTCGAAATTTGAAATTGTAAAAATGCCACTCTAAACTTCATTAATTCCTAAGTTTGTCATTTATACTGTATTCTTGTACTATTTTTTTTTTTAAATTAACTGAAAAATTCATACCCTCCGGAAATACAAAGTACAAGAATACAGTATACGTATTTCTTTGGATCGATACCTTTGTTATTTTTAATAAAAATAGTAACTGAATACATTATAAATGGCAAAATTAGGAATTAATGAAGTTTAGAGTGACATTTTTACAATTTAAAGGTTTTGGAGTGGCAAATAACCAATCTTCCCTTTAAAAATTTTTTTAGAATATTCTGAGGTGATTTGATTTATTAATTTTGTGATTAATTACGTTATAAATAAAAATTTCGCCTATTCCGAGATAGCGCAGGGGAGTATTATTTGAGCTTTGATATTAGTGTAGAACATATTTTAACGGTTGAGTCAAGTCAAGGGCTCACATGAAAGAACGTGATGTCCTTGCGACCTGGTGAGATGCTAAGAAACTGACGTTCTTTATTTGCAAGTGGAGATTACTTGTGATTAATTAGCAGTTGCGCTATAAAATAAACAGTCGTTCTTGCTCAGCTAGTGATCTCAACCAGTGTTGTAAAAAAACAGCTGTTTAGGTCGACTAATCGGCTAATTAGTTGTTGACGGTAACCAAACCATTACTAATCATCTGTTTTCTGTTTATACGGCTAATTAGTTGGTCATTTTACTATTCTTTTTTATGCATTTATTTGTTATATGTACTATACTTTGTTTTGTCTTATTTGAGTTTTTTCAATGATGATTTAATAAACTTTTATTAATTAACAATAAAACTAAGTTAAAATAAATTTATTTGATAAATTTGATGAGTTAAATTAATCATTTAATAATTTTAAGTATATGCACATAACTTTAATGAAAATGCAAAAGTAACTGTAAAATTCCGATTAATCGGCCGCTTAACGATTAATCGTTTAATAGTAACCCGTCCGTCCAACGAGCGCATACCGTTATGTACAATACTTATTCCAATAAAAAGTTCTCTCCTCCCCTCCCCTCCCCTATACCCTCTTCTAGAGCATGCCCAAGAGTTCAATTCAGCCATTTCATTACAAATTCAACTAAACTGCTTACTCAAAAAAACTTAAACTGGGATAAATTGAGTCTGAATGTTCTGCACCGAAGGTAAGTATTTTACACGCTCAGGTACTTTAAAGCTCAGGTATTTTAAGGATCCTCAATTCCTCACTCATGTTCCGACATTTTCAAATATATCCAAAGTTAATTACAAAATAATAAAAATGTCCAGAGGCGCTGGTTTTTATTAAAAATGTCCAAACCGTCTATTAAATGGCCGGTCCTTATTTAAAAAGGAAACTGGCCATTACATGGCCGGTCCTTGATTTAATTTTTTTTTAGAGACAAATAGCTAAAATGCTGAAATATAACACTAAAAATCGAATTATTTTTTAAATATTTGTTAGATTACATTTTGTTTGATATAATTACAATATTTATTCTAAAATACGCTAAATTACTTGAAATTATATTAATTTATGTTGACTTACACTAAATTACAATAATTATGTAAAATTATGCTAAAATAAGGTAAATTACGCTAAATTACGTATGACTACGATTTTGTGTCATCTTTCATAAATCATAAAAAATAGTAAAAAAATTCAAAAAATAATAAAAATTGGTATTCCACAAGTTCATTACATAACTAATTTACTGAGCTAGGTAGATTGAACAATAGAAATGAAAATCTTAATCGGAAACTTCAACTGAAGTTTTGAGGCTCTGCCATTTGTTTTTTGGCAATTCTAAATTTCAAAATCCGATATCGCGGGAACTGACGCATGCGTATTTTCGCAAGTCTTCTGAAAATTGATCATTTGCTGAAATCGGATACTTGAGCGCTGTTTTATGGCCGTTTGAAGTTTCGTCGTCGTTTTTTCGCCTTCTCAGTGATGATATCATCCCTATTCATACGTAATTTAGTGTAATTTACTGTATTTTAGCATAATTTTACATAATTATTGTAATTTAGCGTAAATTAATATAATTTCATGTAATTTAGCATATTTAGTATAAATATGCTAATTATATATAAAAAAAAGTAATCTAACAAATATTTTAAAAAACAATTTGATGTTTTAGTGTTATATTTCAGCATTTTAGCTATTTGTCTCTATAAAAAAAAATTAAATCAAGGACCGGCCATTTAATGGCCGGTTTGGACATTTTAATAAAAACCAGTGCCTCTGGGTATTTTTATTATTTTGTAATTAACTTTGGATATATTTAAAAATGTCGGCTCATGTTTTGACGCCGTTGTCCACTACTAGAATTGTCACATTTTCCATGGGGAGGAAAATGACTTTTTCCATGGGCTTACTCTTGGAAAAAGCCCTAAAATCGTCATTTCCAAGGGTATTCCATGGAAAAACTACCGTCGCTAATACCCTCGTTGGAAATAGTATGTATTTCCAACGACACCGTTGGAAATGCTCATTTTTTACTTTTTCCATTGGACTTCTCTTGGAAAAAGGGCGCATGGAAATACTTTCATACTTGATCCTGTCTGGATTATTTCCAAGGGGAGCATCCGTGGAGCCCACCTTAGTTTTTCCAAGGCAATCAAACGATGGACCCACCCGAGTATTTCCAAGGGGAAGGAGCGTGGGTCCCACCTGATCATTTCCAAGGGTGACGCCCCTGGGCCCCGTGGAGTATTTCCAAGGCAATCCACGTGGGACCCACTTGAGTATTTCCAATGGCAGTTTACGTGGGACCCACTCCAGCATATCCATGGCCATTAAAAGTGGGCCCACCTGGTCAGATATGGTCGCGATTATTTACTTGGATATACCGACGGAAATAGTGACCTCCTTTTTTTGGTACCAGAATGGCCTGATTCCCCAATCCTCCAGGTACCCACCCAGTACTCCTTTACAATCCCCACTTCCCATTGAAACTGATAAACAAACACATCTTACAAATAGATAGAAAAGGCAATAGAGAAAATACAACATAAGGCATTAAATAATCATAAAGGATTAACATTGCATAATCCACCTACATTGTACCAAAAAAATGTGGAAAACCCATTAATATACTCCTTGTGTAATTGCACATTGCTAATATACCCAAACTATAGCCACTATGAGTTAACAAAAATTCACATAATAAGTTACATATATACTACTACTTTATAGGTTAGAACTTGTAAATTCACAAAAATGTGCACTTTCCGACAGTAGGTCTGGTTCATGTTTAAGGTAGATTATCCCACCATTCGTGCCCCCTTGCAATTGCATCATTTCCAAGTGGAGCTTGATTCAAGAGTGCTTGGAAAGCCCCTCCCTGATTTGGTTGCATAGGAAAAGGAAGACCCTACATATACCACATATATAGAGACAACATGTTATATTTATGAGGGTTGTTGCATGTACACCCTAAAAATAATAAATTTTGCAATTTAAGCATTGGAATCACCAATTTAACTTTAAAAAAAGGGATTTCAGCTACTACAGTTGTTTTGATAATGATATTAAATGCGGGGAAAAAAACATTCTATGACCACTTACATGGTTGATGGGCACATTCACATGTGAAGCTCCATCTTTAGAGGGTTGAAATGGAGGCCCTTGACCCTAACAATAAAATACAAAAATCACAATGTTATAATTCATAGATCTGAATAGTTTGATCAGATTTATGAAATTTACATCATTCAGTTCACAAGTTAAAAGTTGTACCTCAAAAGTAGGCAAATTCGCAATGACACCTTGCTCAGTTGCAGGACCGTTTGCTTGAGCCTAAGTTTAACAATGCACAAGGTCTAATGTTAGTGTACCTTTATTATGTAAACTCCTGAGACAACCGCAACAAGATCCAACAAGGCTTATAATTAGTGCAGAAATGCCTATGTTCTGTGCTTAATTATTTATTTCACATTTATGCCTATGTTATGTGCTTAATTATTTATTTCACATTTTGGCCCCTATCAGTTCAAGGGCTGGTAAGAACACAACCAATTGAAAGCCAATACTAGTTTGACACATCGATTACACAGCCAACACAGAGCACTAGCACAAGGAATCACTCAATCAAACAACAAATAAAGAGGGGTTTGGTTAATAATTACCCGAGAGAGGCTCGCTCGTGGAAATTAGAATGTAGCCATCAAATTAAAATTACGTACCTGCAAAGTAGGCTTTTGAGCACCAAACATTGAGAATAAACTGTTGAAGTACAACTCAAAGGTTGCCATTTTTTTGTCCCTCTCAGCCTTGTCCTCATCATGACGACGGTCACGGTCAGCTAAGAGCATTCCCACTTCTGCGTGAGAGAACATTGTCTGCACTCCATTGTTTGTCACACCAGAAGTAGAAGATGCTGTGTGGTTGTTCCTGGTTCGGGTGGATGTTGGGTGCCCCTCTTTTTGAAGCATGCTTCCCAATCCTCGGACCCTACCGTGGCTTGATCCGCCCATTGCTGAGAGAAACATGGCACTCTCGTCTTGGTCGGAATTGGCCTGATCAGCCATCATGTCCCTCACCTTTTGCTATGAGTTGTTCCAAATTTAAAATATGAGGAAAAAACCAAGATTATTGTCTGATAAGCCCTCAGCCCTAAATACTGTGTAGTGTGCTTATACTAAAAATGACAGAGGCTACCGTTTGCAAGGAAGAAAAAATAACAGAGGCTACAGCTTATTAAGTGTTGTAATGGTGTCAGTACCAGTGGAGGTGCCTTGCCACTTGGTTGTTTGTTAATTTTTAAATAAATTGAAGAGATGCAATATATAGAGTTGTAATGGCTACAGCTTAAGTGTTTGTAATGGACTTAAAAATCATCAATTTTCAGCTTAGGTGCTGGTACTAACATGCCTTAAAAAAACATGATAAATACAATGTAATGTATATAATGCAACTTTACATAAACCTCCTGTGATTTCGTATTGGAAAATTTTAAGGTGTTGACATCCAAATCCGGAATCTCTGTGCAAATCTCCTTGTACTTGCATCCCTTAGCCCCGTCACCATCAATGTTTTCATTGATGTCCCCCCGATCCAGACACAGCCTTCATGGCAGCTTCAATTTGGGCCACAACCGGTGATTTGCCATTGACTTTACGACAATGAATATGTGCATAAAGTTGTACTTTAGATGGCTCTTTTCCGTTGCGTAAATTTGTCTCCAAAAGAAAATGAATAAACAAGCAGTGGTAAATGTCAGATGAATACATAAATTACTAGTACTATTAATTTGGGAACATTAGTGTTCATGCAGCTTACCAGCATTCGATGATGCTGGTGTGAGCTTGCTGACCCACCGTGGTGTGCCGTGAGTCCGTGAGTTGTGCGGTTAGCATGGTTTTGTCTGCTAACCCCTTGCCAATCCTCTGTGAAAAAAAGTTCACACAAAACCCTGCCAGTTGAGGTGGTCAAGGCACCAATGCGGAATCGAGGCCTTCCATGCTTGCAAGTTTCGGCCAAATTTTTTGATGCAGGTATCCCTCGCCTCGTGAAGCTCCTCGCTGTACCTTTTGGTTGCTATGGCCTCCATAACATCCCGACAATGGTCGGGGTCTTCACCATCACGGTACCTGAATTTCTTCTGAAAAAAAATAATATGCACTGTCTTAATAGTAGTCCTTGGTTAAAATTTAAATAATTGCAAATCAACTTGAATGTCTACAAGATAGTTCACTTATATGAGATGTTCATGTTGACCTTAATTATTCAATTAACTTTTCATCACTTATTCCATCAAATTTTTTTGGCACCTCAAATCAAAGGCTTAGATGTTTACTGTTTCCTTGTTTGTATAAAACATAGGGTGGCTCTTATTGCATTTGCGGTCATCACTAGATTACAACTGACAATTGCAGGTGTCATGGTGAATCCAAAATATACTCTAATTAAAAGGCTACCAAAAAGAGAAACTCGATATTATTCTTTGTGGCTTCATCAAAGGCATGGAAGCTCCGCAAAGGTGCCGGCTATGCTGTAGTGCAAGCCTATTCATAGCAACCTGAGTTAAAATTTGTACAGTAAGAGCAAATTGTACCTACTATACTTAACAAGGACAACGAAAATAGGGGACAACTTTGTTTTATGCAGTTATCCCGGGCCTCGTGAAGCTCTTCGCTGTACATTTTGGTCTCTAATCTGAGAAGGTCTTTAATTTTAAAGCAAGTTCAAAATTGAAAGAAGAAACTCCCTGTGGGTGTAACTTCACCTATGTTCACAAGCCCATCTCTTAGGGTTTTGTTTTGTGCATCACATTGATTTTGATTTGGATTTTGGATTGCTGCCTTTAGTTGACATGTGTAATATTTACCTAGTGATTGCTGCCTTTATTTGATTTGGATTGTCGTTGCATGTGAACTCGCGAGGTCCAACTGGCCAGATTATTGGGCGGTCTTCAAGTACATCTGTTGATTTTCTGATAATTCCAGGACCCCGTCCCTTCTTCTTTTGGGGTTCCGGTGGTGCAGTTTCACTGTCTGGGCTAGCATTTGAGCACTCACCGACATCAAGACACTCCCTTGTGATGACGCTTTCTCTTGGAGTATTTTTTGCAAGTTGCTCTGCGTAGACCAGATTTTCTGGGGGCCATTTTGTGCTGTGCTAAAGACCAACAGCTATGAGTTATATATAAAAAATGGTGCTCATTTTAAAATGTTGTAAAAAATTAAAAGCACCGGTCCATTGTGCTGCTCTGAACAGTACTAATAGTTCCCATCTCTTTTAAAAATTGCTCTGAACAGCACAATCTATACAACCCATGTTAATTGCTTGGAAAATCAGTGTAGAAAAGCATGCCTAAAGTGTAACAGTACAACGGATGAATCCAGTTTTGTATCTTATTACAAATAACATACCAAATTAAAAATCTGCTGTAGAACAGAATATAAGTAGAGACCAGCTATTAATGTTTTATATAATAGGATGCTTACGTAAGAATGATAACCTGATCAGACATTATTTTCTTCAACTGGTACCAAACGATTTCCTTTAGCGACTGAAGATAACAGTAAATTAACTGTTATATATATAGTTTATATACAGATTAGCTAGTTGAAATGCACAATTTTGGGGACTTGTGTATTGGACCTGTTTATGGGATAGAAAATGCCCCAATTTCCGAATTAGCTACTTCCTACTGGGAAAGCAAGTTACTTTGGAGAGAAACGATTGCAGCGTGGCAACATTAGAAATAAGGAAACACACCAAATGCACTGGTCTAGTAGAAAGTTTCGAATGTCCTTTGTGTAATTTCAGAAACAAGACTTGTTGGATTGACACAAGTAACCTCAATTAAAACAACAATATGCACATGCTAAGTGTAAAATTAACAGCACAAACCTAATGGTTCCCTCTCTCTTTGCATTTGCTAAGTGTGAAATTAAGACCAAACCCTAAAATCATGTAATTCTGTATAGGCCAAACCCTGGACTCATATAAGGTTCATTTCTCAAGTATGGGAACAAATCATTGAAAGGATTTCAAGGGGAATTACCAAATAAGTTCCAATAACTTGAAGTTCAGAAGGACCTCTTCTAGTTAGACACAGAGATGTGCTACCCGCCTCCGAGATGTGCTAAAAAATAAGTTTCGGTTTGAAGGATTTCAACCCGCCTCCGAGATGTGCTACCAGTTTGACACAGAGGGAGTGAGATGCTTGTGCAATGGTATTTTTTGAGAGAGAGGGAGAATTTTATAATGGGGCGAATTTGAGGTGAAAACGAGAGGGAAATTTTGGCGGCCATCGGAAAAAATTATGGAGAGTTTGGGTGGAAAGAGGATTAGAAAGGGGGGAAAGCGGCAAAAATTTGAGCGATTATGATCTTCTGTATTGAATAAGAGTAGAAGGTGATGGTGTCGCCGTCTGATCATGATCTGAGCCATTCCGGCCCTCCGCCAGAATACGCATTCTTCCCTTCAATATTCGTGCGGATGTCAATAAAACGGTTGAGATCTTTCAACGCACAATCCGCCATTGCAGAGGATACGACTTCATAAACGGGTGCGTTTGGGGACGCAATGCGAAATTTCTAGGGTTATGATAACAGAGCAGTTTATTCTTCATGCAGTCTATATCTACATAAAGTTGGGAGAAATTTGGGTAGGGTGAGCGCTGCTTGTTTCCAAAACTGTTGGTTTAATTACTAAATGTTAGAATTGACAGAGCTGTTTAGTCTTTGTGCAGTTTTCCAATAGGCAGGGGAAGCTCTGTGATGTTATATTACGATAATTGCCTCCATTCAAATAAGCTCTGTTACTAAATCTTTCTGAAATATGTATACAGCAGAGAATTGTTATTTTGCATAGAAGGTTGTTAATTGAAATACTTATTATGATTAAATGTACATGAGAAATTAAAATTGTTACGGTTTTTAATTTTGAAGATATTATAATAATTTATAAAATTGTTTATTTTAACTTATTAGAATGACCAAATTCTGTTAATTACAATTTGTTTATTAAGTATTTTACATGATTAGTTAATTAATGTATATAATTATTGTAATCTAATATTTAATTTGCAGACTATAATATTAGATCTAATTAACATGATAATGATTGAAATGACATGTTTATGATTTATTACTTGATTAGAAAAAAAATTATGCCTTATAACATGATTGTTGCATCAGTAGCTCAACGCTTCAATGTTGAACATAGCACATGAACTCTTGAAGCATTACATAATGAAGACCCACGGGTCTACAAAGTCCGATGGTCAATCGGAACCGTTAAAATGAAGAATATCATATTATAATCATTATATTGAAATTTCAAGAAATTTGGGGTTCATTTACTCATCGATCAAGCTCACGTAAAATACATTCATCGTATGGCCACAAACTCTCCGCAATGGATCGATGCTTAGACATAAGAAAAATTTGGAAATTTTTGTTTGGTTACGTTCAATGTTTGCCCTAGATCATTTAGAAACTAATTTGGTATAATTTCACTGCGGATCGACCGTCAATCGAGCACGTCAAAATGAACGGTCCTAAATTATTCGCTCAATTTTGAAAAGCAATTAATGCTGAAATTATATGACATTGACTATTTCAAACATTATCTGATCATATTGTATGTAAATATGTACAAAATGTATTTTATGAAATTTATTCCTATTACTTGCTGTACAAAATTATCTAATGTCATCAATCTCTGATGTGGATCGTCCGATAGGTGATTAAGAGTTTGGATTATCAATGGATGTATCCATTAGATAGTCCATGCGCTGGAGGTATTTTACTCTGAGGTAAGAAAATATTTCTGTTTATATCGTACCACCTTGAAATACGGTCCAGATGTTAATAATTGTGCTCACTCCAATCTCATGGCCCAGATTTCACATGATCTTGGACGTTACCTCAGAGGATTCAAATATTTGGTTGGTGCACTGTAAATGCTTCCCATGTATACTCTCTGGAGACCGGGACTTAGGCGAATTTTTGAAAAACCCTTGCCTATCTAAACCTTGCCCCTCTCTTCCTAAAGGCGCCCCTCTAACTTCTAATTAAGCCTCTCTTCTCTGGAAGAACGGCGATCGTCGCCACCCCGAAATCTTTCTCCTCTGAGCCAGATCCAACAAAGCCAACCATCACCTCTTAATCGCGGCCCCTCCTAGCATTTCCAGATCAAACCCTAGCCTCTCAGTCACACTGCGGCGGCTCAATCGCCTGGCAAAGCTCAGCCATTGGATAAAATATCAAGCAAACCGATCACGAACTCTCACTCTGGTACGTAGATTACTTTTATGCCTTTATTCCATTTTGATTATTCTAAAGTTTGTTGCAATGGTTTTTTTCTGATTATAGGGCAAGGGTTTTTTCTGATAGTAGACACCTAGTTTTTTTCTGGTTTTGGGCAAGGGTTTTTTCTGACTCTAAGGCTAAGTAGACACTAGGGTTTCTCACCAGATTTTAGGGCTCAGAGCATCTCCATTAAAAAAAATAGGATTGGCTTTACCAAAATAAAATAAAAGGAAAATTAAGGGATTTTCTTGAGGAAGTAGTTTTTGCAATCAAGCATGATGTACTAAGAACCAGATACATTCGTTATCGTGCTTTATACACGCATCATACTAGCAAGCATCAGGTGTTACTGAAACAATACCAGCAATAAACAAAACCCATGGCCTATCAATATCACAGAATCCTTGGAAATTTATCTCTAATATGAAGCAGTTACCTGAATTGTAATTTTAACAATACAAGCCAATACTTTGTGGTAACAACTGCAAAATGAGTTAGATCTGCTCAATTTTCAATCTGACATTTCCGTCACTGATCTCAGATATAGTTGCTATGATTTTGCTTTTCTTCGCATACATGTTTTTTATTTGACAAGGTCCATTAGTTCACAAATTCACATGTTTTCTAGCATAATATATGATACTTAAACTGGTGAAGTTATCCTTGACTAGACTTGTAACCAAACCAACAAGTAATTTAGGGGTCCATCAATTGAATTAAATAGAAATGTTAAAAACTTTTGAGCGTTATTTCAATGTGGCACCATATTGGATGTGATGTTATGAGCAAGTCTAGAGATAATTTTTTAATTACTGTTCAGGGCCAAGAATCGAATTCTACAGCAAATTAAAAAACAATTAAGAGACAAAATAAAAAGAATACAATATATGTAGTCTAAAGATAATTTCTCACCCTGGTTTGGTTTTCTCTGATATGGTATTTTACAGTTGGTTTTTCTGATATGTTATTAAGCACTCTATATACTGCATTGACCTGTCTGTTCCAGCAAACAATACAACACATTTTTCTGTTCTACTAGTAACTTATGACCAGTACTGGTTTTGTTAAATTAGTTCTCTTAATTGGTTTATGTTTTTAAATTAGGTCTTCAACGTAGTTCTACCTTGTCTGCTCAGGAAATTGAGCCTTTGGCTGCTCAATAAACTAAGAAAAGTAGTATCCATATTATTAGGTCTTTGAAGACCTAATTCCAACTTCGAGTATTTTCCCCTCTAACACATCTGCCATTGCAATAAATTACACACCTTACATTGCAATAAAAATGAGGCAGAAAAAAGGTGTATTAATTGACCATTGCAACAATAATCTGACCAAAACAAGCGACCAACGGTACAGCCCTACCAGATCAGACATTGGTTTGTAATAATTGACCATTGTTGTCAAGTTTAGTAGTTGCAAAAAAGGTACAGCCCTACCAGACCAGATCAGACATTGGTATAGCCCTACCAGATCAGACTTTGCAGAGATGACCTTAATATATTGTGATTTTGTAATCATATCTACACCAAAGATGTCTACGGGATGAAATCATTACGGAAATTTTAATATATTGAACTTAGTATATATACCATGTTGCTATTATAATAGTAGTAGCTTAATCACCAAGAACTGATGTAGGGTTGTGTTCTATTTTGGTTTACAGAAAACATGGCCAGTGATGATGATGCCTCCCAGTTCATGGTCGTACCTCGTCGTAAGTCTCGGAGACTCAATCCGTCTCTCGGAGAAGCAGCGCCGTACCGAGAGCAAGTGGCTCCCGCTCGTGCAACTCAGCCAGAGGAATCCCACCCCCCGCAAGTAACTCAGCCAGAGGATGCGCACTCACCCCAACCACCGTCTCGGGTAGATCCTTGTGCACGCCGTACGAAAAAAATCATCCGCCAGGTTGAGCACTATGCCAAACCCTAGAAGATCTGCGAGACTCAATCCTGTTGCTGAAGGGTCCCTGCCACTGTTGGATGCTCAGGCCCAGACATCCTCCACTGGCACTGGCGTTAAGTTTTTTTTTGGCCCAAATCCATCTTGGCCAAAAGGTACAGACCGATTCAAAAAGAAAATCAGGAACAGCGAACCACCTGGCGAGACTCAGCAGTCTACAGAGCCACCGCTTAAGTCCTGGCCGGATTCGGCCAAGTCAACGCCCCCTGCTGAGGTGCCACCGCCCCCTGCCGAGGTTCCACCGCCCCCTGCCGAGGTGCCACCGCCCCCTGCCGAGGTGCCACCGCCCCCTGCCGAGGTGCCACCGCCCCCTGCCGAGGTGCCACCGCCCCCTGCCGAGGTGCCACCGCCCCCTGCTGAGGATGCACCTGCCCGAAATGAGGACGCACGGCCCCGTGCTGAGGACCCGTGGGAATCACTGTCATGTCCTTTGACTGGTTCTGCTGAACAATCACTGTCATGGCCTTCATGGGCCGATGTTGACACCGCCTCAAAGGACAAGGATCCGTGGGAGGCTGTGGGCCAATCAGCCACACCGGATCGGCATGCAAACCAGACAGCTGCCGGTGATGACGATGAATTTGAGGCTGGTCAGACGAGTGTGGCAGCGTCATTATTGGATGATGATGGCGGTAGGAGGTGTCGCAACCGTCGGCCCCTTCGCTCTTGTCCCGAATCTTTTACAGCATGCGGGCAAGAGCTTGTAGAGTCAGCAGCCAAAGGGACAGCTGGCAAAGGAAAGAGAAAGGGAAACAAAAACAAAAAGTCTGACGTGAGGTGTGGCCGGGGTCTTGGGAAACCTCGTGATCCGGCAAACCCGGAAGATAGACCAGAACTCATAGTCGTGGGTGACGGGGGAGTTCACAACCTCGCCTCTCTGCACAAGAGTCATAACCACTATCCGGATCTTGACTTTGGAGAACCTGCCGGGACCTTATAGGTCCTACAATATGTTTCCAAGTAGGGTGAGGTTGGCTATCCTACAACAGTTCCTGCAGAGGTACACATGGGGGGAAGGCGAAGACATCGGGCGCTGTCTCGATGTTTTTGAGAACATAGCAGCAGACGCCTACAGTCGTGAGTTGTTTGAAACAAGAGATAGATACACGAAGAAGTACGGGAAAGAAAAGGAGGCATGGAGAGACATTCCTCCTAAATGGTGCAAAAATTTAGAAGCCTGGAAGGGGTTGTGTGACATTTGGTCAACTGCCAAATGGGACCGTCAATCGTTGACCAACAGTGCCAACAGGAGCAATCAGGTCTACCATGTGACTGGTTCTAGGAGTATTTATCGTCACATGCAAAAGATGGTATTTATTAAATTAACATGAATTTCGTACAAAAAGATTTCCTTTTGTTAACATCATCTACATAATTGTACAATTTGCAGACTTGTGATAAGGGTATGCCAGTGGGATTGAAGGAGCTTTTCGATCGAACTCACACGGTAGATTCTCCGGAAGGGAAGAAGTACCTGACCGAGAGGGCTGAAAAGGCAGCGGTGAGTGCCCCTCAGTTTGTCCCTCAGTTTGTCACTTTTTTATAATTCTATATTTTGTCACTGTTTGAGTTAGTCTCACACATATTTGTCACTGACACAACAATTTAGTCTCACACAAATTAGTCAATGTGAAATTAGCCAACTAACATATTTAATTAACTCCAGAAAACCTTTTCTGACCTGGAGAAATTATACGGCGGTGAAAAGACTTCTGAAGAAATATGGGAGCTAGTTGTCAAAGGAGAGGACAGCCGAGGAAGGTTATTTGGATTTGGCTGGAAATCGAGGACCAGCAAAGCCACCCGTGTCTTGGAGACAGTGGAGGCAGAGCCGTCTAATCCAACTAAGAGTACTGCCACCTCTGCCAGTGATGCAAGGAGGAAATACTCAAAGGATGAGGTGGCAGATTTACTGGCAGCTGAGCGGTCTCGGTTTGCTGCTGAGATAGTTGCCCAAGAGCAGCGACACAGATCTGAGATGGAGGAAGTTCATAAAAAACATGACTACGCAGAAACATGTTTTGCATCTCTCTTCAATGCTCTCGGCAAAAAACCTCCACCTCATCCTGTAAGCACATAACAAGCATTAATTTATTTTTGATACTATCCAGTCAATTAAATAACAAGCATGTCTTTGGTTGGCAGGGTACGCCGTCCAAGGGCAATGGATGTTCGGGCCACATCAATGAAAGGACGGATGAACCGCATCCAACAACACCATAGAAGGAATTTGTTTACTGTTATTGGTTCTTGGGGGATCCAACAAACATATATGATTTAGTTTACTGTTTTTAAATGCTATGGTTAAAATTGGGATGTATTTAATTTAAGTATGTGTTTAATTTTTTCATGTGTTTAATTTTAGGACGTGTTTAATGTTTTTAAATTAATTTAATTTTAGGATGTGATTAATGTAGGATGGGAGTAATGTAGAATGTGATTTGTTTTTCTGTTTTGCATTTGTTCAATTTAGGATGTTTTTTTATGCAAAAGATGATATGTTTAACTTGAGATGTTAAACATGTGCACACTGGGTATTGGGTGTTGAAAAACCATGGGTCTGGTGGCATGTAAAAAGTCTAAATTTATGCGTACACTGGGTATGCAAAAAGAAATATAAATTGTACTCAAACAATATGTGTCATTATCTCCATTGGAATACCGTCAGAAATACCTCTCACTTCCTCTTACCATCAATCGTCACGCCATAAGGCCGTGCACGTGTCGTGTTTCTGTGAAAACTCAAGCCCTACCAAATCGTCGCGCTAACACTTTCCTCTCTCTCTGTTAAAACCCCGTCGCCACCGTCCACAGCTCCCATTCTTGTTGGTTGAAGCTCTGACTCTCTTGGGAAAACCCTGCCGGCACTGTCCACAGCTCTGTTGGGAGCTCAGAACCCTTCGGATGTGGTTTCTTCCCATCTGTTTACTACATTCAGGGAGGTAACTCTCACTCTATCTCACTCTCCATCATTTCAAAAGAAATTGATGAAATGCGGTCACTGTCCTTCTTGATAAATACCCACTCTTTTGATAAAATGGCCACTGTCTTGATAAATACCCATTTGTTCACTCTTGACAAATACCCACTGTCTTTATAAATTGTGAAATTGTTAGAAATGGCCACTGTCCCTCCCTGTAAAATTGATAAAATGGCCGCTGTCCCTCTCTGTGTTTGATCCATTGTATAACTAATCGACTTTAATTTGTATAGATCACACTAATCAAATGGCCACCGATAGGGGATGGATGTACAACAATCGAACAAATACGGGAGGAACTCTTGAACCCGACTTTATGGCAGGTGTTAGCGAATTCATCGCTTCAGCTCTTTCGAAGCCTTCAATTGTGAGTGTAGACGCTAATGGAAATCAATGTATCCCCTGTCCGTGTGGAAAATGTGACAACATGTACAACCAAGAGTTGGAAACCGTCGAACTACATCTTTATCAACATGGTTTTTGCAACTTATATGATGTTTGGTACAAACACGGCGAACACCATCCGAACTTCGTTAACAACCAACCTCTAAGTCCACCAATCACGAACGATGCCACTGATCAAATGGTGAGGGATGCCGCTGGTCAACAATTCAATTGGAATGAGGAGGCACCGGCCGGTGCGGCTAAGAAATTCTTCGACATGATGGAAGCGTCAAAACAACCACTATGGAATTGAACTCGACGGGTGAAGTGAAATGCGAAGCACACACCGTACTGTCGGCTGTGTCACGTGCCATAGCTTTGAAGTCTAAGCACCAATTAAGCCAAAAATGTTTTAATGATATGTTATCACTCATGAAAAGCACGCTCCCGCCGGGTGAAGAAATGCCGGCAAATTGGTACCAAGCAAGGCGAATGGTTGATGGATTGGGCATGGAGGCTCGCAAAATAGATGTATGTCCTAAATTTTGTATGCTATATTACAGTGAGTTGAACAAGAATAAGACACGGTGTGATGTATGCGGTGAATCAAGATATAAGCCAATCGGACCTAACAAGAAGGCTAAACCCATTCCACAAAAGATACTTCGTTATCTACCTATCACACCACGATTGCAAAGGATGTACATGACCGCATCATCTGCGAAGAATATGAGATGGCACAAGGAAGGTGTGCGTCATAAAGCCCCGATGATGGTGCACCCGGCTGATGCCGAGGCTTGGAAGCATTTTGCTCGGAAACATCCCACCTTCGCAGAAGAGCTTAGAAATGTTTGGTTGGGGATCACAACGGATGGGTTCATGCCATTCAACTCGAGTGCAGCTCCATATTCGTGTTGGCCGGTATTTGTCTTTCCGTATAACCTACCACCTGGGATGATAATGAAAGAAGATAGCATGTTCCTCGCGCTAGTCATCCCGGGACCAAAGCATCCGGGTCGGGACATTGACATTCTTCTCGAACCTTTAATCGACGAATTGAAGCATTTGTGGTTCGATGGGGAAATGACATGGGATGGGTATAAGAAAGAGAATTTCGAGATGCATGCACAATTACTTTGGACAGTGAGTGATTATCCGGCTTATGAGATGCTATGTGGCTGGGGTACAAAAGGCCGATTGGGGTGTTTTTATTGCATGGAGAAGACAAAGGCCTTTCAACTTCAGTATGGTGGAAAAGCAAGTTGGTTTGATGGTACAAGGTGCTTCCTACCTCCGGATCACGCATTCCGTCGAGATAGGAAAAATTTCAAAAAAGACAGAGTCGAGAATGATCCGCCACCACCGAGATTGACGGGAGAGCAGCTGCTCGATATAGTGAGTTTGATCCCAGATATTAAATGGGGTAAAGAGGGAGGATTACAACAAATTCCGGGTTATGGTGACACCCACCATTGGCAAAAGAAGAGTATCTTTTGGAGTTTACCCTATTGGAAAGACAATTTGTTGCAACACAATTTGGATATGATGCATTTGGAGAAGAATTTCACGGAAAATTTGCTATACACGCTGTTAAATATAGGTGGGAAAACCAAGGATAATGAGAAAGCAAGGAAAGATTTAGCTATTTATTGTGATCGTCCTACCCAACACCTAATTCCGGCGCGTAACAACCCGGGAAAGATGGAAAAAACCGAAGGCCCCCTTCGCACTCTCTCCAAATGATAAGAAAATTGTTTTAACATGGCTCAAGGATATAGTAAGGTTTCCAGATGGCTACGCATCAAATTGGTCAAGGTTGGTTAACTTAACCACTAGCACCTTCATTGGACTGAAAAGTCATGATTTACATGTCTTCATGGAGCGCCTCCTCCCCGTTGCTTTTCGAGATTTTGTCCCGGATTCCGTATGGGATGTCTTATGTGAGATTTCAGCCTTCTTCAGGGAGATTTGTGCCAAGGAAATTGATCCAAACCGTATTACGACATTAGAGCAAGATTTTGTGGTCACAATGTGCAAGGCGGAAAAGATTTTTCCGCCCGGTTTCTTCGATTCAATGGAGCATCTGGCGTTGCATGTATCATACGAGGCTAGAATGGGTGGGCCAGTAGGGTCTCGATGGATGTTTCCATGTGAAAGGTTCGTTGTGGTTTGAAATTTGTTTTTTGTTTTTACATAAAGGAACGCTGAACTTAACCATTGTTGCAATTACAGGCGTAACAAAGAACAGAGGATGAGAGTCACAAACAAGGCACGTGTGGAGGGTTCGATTGTAGAGGCCACAATTGCCAAAGAAATCGGTACATTTTCCGCACACTACTTTGCCGAAAAATCTACTATTGACCAAGAAGGAGTTGAAACAAGTAATCGTTCGGCGGGACACCTTTCCATATTCGATACTCCGACCCGTTGCATTGGCAGGAGAAGACGAAGGCCTCTCTCTGAAACAGATTATAATGCTGCACACACCTATGTCATCCTAAATTGTCCAGAGATCTGTGAGAAGTACATGGGGTACAATCTTATGAATTTTACTTTGATGATTTCAAACTTATCTATTATAGAACCTATCAAAATCTACTATTTTGACATGTTCTAATATGCAGAGAGTTTGATACATGCATGCTCGACTCTGGAGTAGCCACAAGCCCATTAGATCTTCCAAAAATTCGTCAAGATGGTTTCACAACTTGGTTACGTAAAAAGGTGATAAATTCCCGTGATGAAGCTGATTACTACATACGAATGGCAGGAATCAAACCTAGCAAAGAAGCGTACTTCTACGAAGGGTGCGAAGTCAACGGGTATCGATTTCACACACAAAAATATGGGCAAAACATGTCAACTAATAGTAGCGGTGTTTGCATTAAAGGAGAGTGGGATGCAAACAATACACAAATCGACTACTATGGAATTCTTCAAGAGGTCATTGAGCTACAATATGATGCCCACACGGTAATTATCTTTAGGTGTGATTGGTTCGACATAATAAACGGTGTAAAGGTGGACCGCAAACATGGTATTGTTGAGGTCAAGCATTCTTCTCGCCTTACAAATTACGAGCCGTTCGTATTAGCGGCTCAAGCAACACAAGTATGCTACCTACCTTATGCATCGCAAAAGGCCGAAAGACGCCCATGGTGGGTGGCAATCAAAACAAGCCCAAAGTCGAGGTTTCGTGCCGAGGGCGACGATACAAACATTGAATTTTACCAAGAGGAAAGACCGGATAATCCAATTGAACCAACAATGGGCGAAGACATTGATTGGGATGGTATGGTCCTTCGAGAAGATGAGTTCGAGCTAGTGATCGATATGACGAACCTTCCGCCGGCAACATCAAATGAACCGCCGAGTTTGGCAAGGGACGAAAACAACATAGAGGAGGATGAGAATGAGCCTGACATGAGGCAAAATGATGACATGGAGCAAGATTGTGAAGAAGATTGCTTAGGCTCCGATGATTCCGATCAAGAGTATTAATTGGTAAATCAACATACATGTGTTAGATTTTTCACTATAAGTTACTATACATTTTTATAATCCGGCGTGCTTCCTTTTTGTCAAATGCCTTCTCTAACCTTGTTCTCTCTTCTTCTTTTTTTGTAACAGGTGTCTACACAAGAGTCATTCAAAGGGAGATATTATGTATGGCTTGCATTTGTCATAAATTTTTGTATCTAAATTAAACTTTATTATGTCTTGTTATTGGCAAAGACCTAAAATTTATGTTTTCATTTGTATGCTTCATTTTAAATATCTCAATTGAATAATGCTTGCTGCTGTGATTTCATTTTGTTGAAGACTCAAAGGGATATCTCAAATAAACAGAAACGTTTCTGTCTCCAGGAACTTAACTTTTCCAACGGTACTCTCATGGAAATACTAAGTCGAACTATAAAATAATATAAACTGAACTAATAAAACATTTCCAAGAGCATAGGGCTCCAGTATTTCCATGAACCTCCACTATAAAATATTATAAACAGATTAAACAAAACATTTCCAAGGGTAGCTCATGGAAATAATATGTCTCCCTCCTTCACACTTATTTCCAAGGGTAAGATGTAAGGTATTTCCATGGGCTATCAATAAAATATAGTATTTGGTCTGTTTGGCGGGTAATGGGTCTTGCAAAAGTATTTCCAATGGTGGATATGAAACATTTCCAAAGGCAGAGATGAGGGATTTCCATGCGCTACTATTTCCATGGGGCTGCCGTTGGAAATGGTTAAGTGTGTCAGAAAAAGCGAATTCATTTCCATGAGCCCTTCCTCCCCTTGGAAATAAAATTGCTCCCCATGGAAAATGTGAAAATTCTAGTAGTGTTCTCATTTTCTCCAATTTCTTTCACATTTTCTCTCTTTTTTTTTTCTCCAATCATGTTTGGATTTTGTTTTATTCTTTCACCCTAATATCATATACATAAAGAGGTTTTAACGGTGGTCAAAGGAAGAATCGTATCCTCTGCGGAGTCTCAATGTGCGTAGTCCTGCGGAGCTTTTAATCTGGTTCGTTCGTTTTGATTGGACGAATCAGATCAGATCTTATTCGAATTGAAAAAAAAAAATTGTCAGGAAGAAAGTATTTTAGCGGGCAGGATCTCATATGGTTCATCCGATCAAAACGAACGGATCAGATTAAAAGCTCCGCAGTACTCCGCACATTAAGACTCCGCAGAGGATACGATTTCGGTCAAAGGATGGGGTTTATGCGCTCATGGGAGACACCTGGCAAGAATACCACGTTGGTATTTTGTTTAGAATTTGAAATTTGCAATTTAAACCCTCAAGTTTTATTATTCCACAATTAAGTCAACAAATAAATATTATGTAAATAATTTAAATTACCGGATGTTACAATATCTGATCCGTTGCCACCCCTAGTTGGAATCCACTGATAAGATAAATAAAAATTATGAAGTTAGAAAAATAAATTATTATCATTAGGAGGAATAGTAACTCTTCTTATCATTAAATGGAATTGTTTTAGCAGTACCATTATATTAATTAGCTATTTATATGATGCTTGGTAATATTAGATTAAAAATAGATAAACTCTGGAAGAGATTTTTATGGTTCGGAGAAGATAATGTTCAGAAAAAATAATCTCTAGTTTCTTGATGAACTGCCTCAGTCATATATATATATCACTAGAGTCAAGCACTCGTAATTTTCTCAAATGTAATCCTATTTTTTCATTGGAAAAAGACATGACAATATATACATTACCCAATAATCCTATCTTCTATAACTCTTCTCCTTTATCAGAAAGAGCATATCTCTAGTTTTATCTTATGCTGTGAGCCTGTGGCCATACATGTTTGTAAAACGACTATGTAAAAAATTCCCTCACAAATATCTGTTTGTAAAACGTCTGGCCATATATACTTTACCCAATAATGCAATAACATATTTAAACCGGGGAAAATATAATGATATATTTTCAACTCCAATTTAATTTTTATCTATATTATGTCAGATGTTCTATGGCTACAAGCTAGTTATTTTATGTTTAAAACTCAAATTTTTTTATTCGGATTCTAGATTACGAGAAGTCTTTCTTTCAACCAGTCTTTTTTTATCAATAATCAAAATTAGTATTCATCCTGATTTTATTTTGTCATTATCCATTGAAAGAGTTATCAAATATTGTATTTCATTCATTTGGAATATAATTGAAGCTTCTATCTATAATGAAAATTAAAAAAAATAGATTTTTTATTGAAATTATATAAAAGATTTTTTCCTTTTATTCCAAAATGAACGAAATTCTAATCCGATAAGATATATGTTGGGTTTTTGAGAATTTTAAAGAAAAATTCAATCTCCAAAAAAGATATAGAATTAATTTCTATATCAAAAAAAGATTAGTTTTTAAGATTTTTTTTGCTTTTAATTTTTTTCTTAATATATGGAATTAATTCCTATAGATATTGGTCTGTTTCTTAATATAAAAATTGAATTCTTATATAAATCTGAATGAACCGTAGCTATGTAAACCTATTCCTAAAAGATTGATACCAAAGTAAGATATCCAAATAATAAGAAATCCAATAGAAGCTATAAACGCAGAATTTTTACCTTTACAATTTGATTGTTTCACGAACAATTTGGAATTGTACATTTTTTCTATGTGTTCTATCAATTTGCGATAGAGATTTTTCTCTATTTTTTAGGATGCATTTCAAAATGTTCAAATTTTGAAATATTCATTTCAAATACCAAATTAAGCAATATGCTAGGCTATTTCACACGCTTAATCGGATTTTAAACCGAACCGAGAGAGCTCGGATTAAACGGTTCGGTTTTTTCTGGTTAAATGGATTGGTTTAGCTTATTTTTTTAAAACTGATTTAGTTGCTCGTTTCAGTTTGGTTAGGTTTAGAATTTTTAAATCCGATTAGACTAAACCAATCGAAATTTTTTAAACCCATCCGAACCAAAAATTTTAAAATTTTTTATAAATTACAACATAATATATATTACCTGGTTCGGTTCAAAACCGGTTAGATCGAACCGAACAATATTTTTAAATCAATCTTAAAACAATTCAAAAAATAAAAAATATTTATTAATTGTTTATAATTAATCTTCTTATTTTGGTTCAACCGGTTCCAATTCGGTTATATTTTTTAAAATAAAATAAAATTTTATTTGTATTTTTACCGAATTAAAATGATTAACCCTCCTACCTCTATTATGAACCAGCCACGCCACGTGTATGCGAATGTTTGATATTTTTTTGAGAATCGAATATTTGAACTTCAATGAGGTCCCATCCCATGCTTCCATCCCACGTGAACGCCAAAATTCCACCTCATAACACCACGTACAGCTGTTGTACTAATTACCTTGTTTCACACTATGTCGCATGATGTACGAATCAGATGCAACCACGGTGCATCCTATTTTAGGAGAGATGAGTTCAAATTTAGGGGAATCTGAAGTACTTTTGAAAATGCGGCGCCTCAGCAACCACTTACAGGTTACAGCGCATCTATTTCTACAGTTCCCTCAAAGATGTGGCTGTCTCATGAGTCATGATATGTGGGCCATGTCCCACCATGTGCATTTCTCTTTTCAATTCCTACTTATTTTGGTACTTTTCTGCTAATATATATACTGCAATTCCCTTTACACTTTGACTGTTGAGATTTACTCTCAGTCGCTTTGAGATTTAGTTAGAATTTTTTTTATAAACCATAATTAAAAAAAATATTTTTACGAAACCAACATGATTATTTTTTTTTAACAAAAAATATAAGAACCGAAATGTCATTTCGGTCCGTTATTTTTTTTTTTATTCCCGCCATTTCGGTCCAGTCTCCTTTTGAATTTTCTATGGCGGCTCATATGAAAACTTGTGAAACCAGTACCACAGAAAATTCAAAAAGGGAACCGGACTGAAATGACATTTCAGTCCGGAATAAAAAAAAATAACCGACCGAAATGGCATTTCGGTTCTTATAGTTTTTGTAAAAAAAAAGTAATCATGTCGGTTTCGTAAAAAAAAAATTTAATTATGGTTTATAAAAAAATTCTTCGGGTTAGCTTAGGAGCAGTATTATTTAGGCTTTGAGATTAGTACAAAGTTAAAAGAACGGTTCGGATCCACTAATACTAAAAAATTCCTTTTTACAGTAACAGAGAGGATGTGAATTCGAAGCGAAGAACTCAACTTTTAAAGTATTTTGTTCAACTTTGTTGAAGATAATTAATTAATTAGAGATCAATTATATTAATAGAATATCATATCAATTAGTATTAATTAGTATATAGTATATATAATAAATCACATAATTAATTATAAAATATTTTAATGACTCTTTCCATTTTTTCCTTTCTCAACACTCTTAATTTTAAGAATGTGACTACTCTAGTAAGCAAGTATAAAAAGAAACAAATTACTTTAAGAAAGAGTTAGAATGACTAGTCAAGCAACAAGGACATACAAAAAAAATTCAAAGATGGCCACTTAAGTAGTAAAGTGCGAAGAGGCTAGCGAGCTTAAGAAAAAAAATTTAGAAAAAACTAATTACACACAAGTTGTAATTAAATAATAAATTAGAGATCAATTATTTTGATAATATATCAATTTAGCAATTAATAAGTATTAATTAGCAAATATAACAAACCAGGTAATAAGGAAATTATTTAATGTCTCTTTATGTTATGTATTTTATTAATAGACACTGTATGAACGATTGCAATAAGATCATAAATCGATTAAATTTGTTCTTTTCCTCTCAAAATTCAACACACCCGTTGTCTTCTTAGAATTGACCCACTACACAGTATACTATACTACAAGAATAAGACAGTATTCACGAGAATAAAAAGTAACTATCTGCAAGGGTATAGTGACATAAATGTACCTTTTTTATTAGCGACGGGAGTATCTGTGAAGGTATACCGACAATATCTCTCGCGAATACTGTCTCATTCTTATAGAGATATACTACAATTCTAGTCCTTTTAAAATAAAAATAAAAAAGCGAATATTTGACTCGGTCGATTTCACCCGACTAGCTATATTTTGGATGAGAAACGGTTGAATTGTTGGAGTCTTGGAGAATTGGATATATTAACATTAGTGAATTGAATATGAGTATCGGTATGATGTCTAGTTTGAACCGGATTTGTCTTGAGATTTGAATATGTAGTTTAGATTTACGAGACGATTTATAATTTTAATTTCCGCACGAATCTCTTAACAAATTGAAGATCTATATTGAATATAAAATTGAATTTGATCTGATGCTCAATGAAAACCTTATGTTTTTTTTTTTTTTGGTTCTTACATGACCCGTAGGCCTACTGAATTTCCTCTAAAAGAAAAACAAGTTCGGTAGCGAATTTTTTTTATAAACCATAATTAAAAAAAGAGTGATGCTTCTATGGACATAAGGACTTATTTGTAAAATGAACATATTTTTATTTTCAAAGTTCAAATAGTCGATCCGACCGTTCAACATTATCTCCATATTAAAATGTACTTGGAGGTCAAATTTTACATTTTTTTGAATTTTTTTTACTATTTGTTAAGTATTTTACAAAAACTAGTCAAATTCAGACGATTAAATTTTGTAAAATACTTAATAAATAGTAAAATAAATTCAAAAAATGTAAAATTTGACCTCCAAGTACATTTTAATATGGAGATAATGTTGAACGGTCGGATCGACTGTTTGAACTTTGAAAATGAAAATATGTTCATTTTACAAATAGGTCCTTATGTCCATAGAAGAATTTGTCTTAAAGAAATATTTTTCGAAAACTAACATGATTACTATTTTTTTTACAAAAACTATAAGAACTAAAATGTCATTTCAATCCAATTTTTTGTTTTATTTCAGATCAAAATATCATTTCGTTTCGGTCTCCTTTAAATTTTCTACAGCGGTTCATACGAAAATCAGTGAGTTACTTTTTTAATTTTCTGATTTTCTGGTCCAAGGCATGTGCAGTCTCTTGGAAATCAGTGAGGACTGCACCATCTTCGATCCCCATTTCCTGCATGATTATAAAAGAAAACCTTCCGCTTTCCAAGAAATGTTTTATTACAAACTTTTCCTAAACTAGGTGCATTGTACTATTTTGCTAATAGTGCTAAATATGTTTCATGGTTCAACCCTGAACCACGTCTGGCTATTAAATAGGTTGAGCTTTTTATCTATATCCTCCACCCCCCAAATAAAAATAAACCAATGACATCATAGCTAAATTTTTTAAAAGAGCATTTTTAGTTTCATGTAACGCCACGGACTATAAAATAAAAATAGCATTGTACATGAATCATGTGCTGGATGCATTAAGTCCAAAGTTAAGTAAAACGAATCTAAGGTGCATAGCATAGGACGGCCATGCTAGATTGGATTAGATACGTTTATGACACAAATGTTCGTTTTCACCTACTTTTTTGCACTAGTTGCAAGGGTGGTCCACAACACTTGCATCACGCTACAATGGCGCAGAGCATACATTCACAATTTTACATTGAATCTGGATCGGAGATCTCAGTCTCACAAAAAAGTAAAAAAACTAAGATTTTACATAACGCACTATAGTGGCGGCTAGAGTGGGAAAAATGGTACGCCAGAGCCGACTTCGTCACGGTAATGGCACGGAACGGCACGGCACGCGTGTCCTTCGCGTGCCGTGACTCGCGTGTCCCGTGCCGTGACCATTCGCGTGCCGTGATCAATTGTTGGCAAAGAAGACACGGCACGGGACACGCGAGTCACGAAACGGTAGACACGCCAGTCACGAGGCAATACACTAACATACCTTCCTATAAGGTATAATTTTATTTTAATTAAAATATTTACATTTAAATTTCATTAAACATTTAATTTTAAAGAATCGTTTCATATTTTTTTTTAAAACGTTAAATGCGATCAAACGTGACTAACGCACGTTTGGTCACGGCACGTTTAGTCACGGCACGCGAGTCACGCCGTGACTCGCGTGCCGTGACCACCCCTCATAATTTTTGTCACGGCACGGCACGGCAAGTGAAAAATTTACTTGGTCACGGCACGGCACAGCACGTATTTCCCACTCTAGTGGCGGCGTTATAGTGCCGCTATAGTGTTTTTGGATCATAAAAACTATGACGCTATTGCCGTGCAGTCCATGATAATGTTCTAAATAGCGCGCTATAGCGTTTTTTCAGCCGTTCCGCTATGATGCGATAAACGCTATTTAAATCTTTGAAAAAAAAACAAAAATTCATGATTTTTTCACAAATAATTCATAAAATTCAGAATTTTTTTTTTTGTAAAATTCGCATGACTTGTCTTGAAATTGAATCCCTCCTCTAGTCAAACTTTCTTTCTTATGTAATTTTGCTATCGGATAATAAGTTAGTAGTGAATGATGGCATGTACAATACATTGGTTCCGGTTGCTAAAGTCCACTTGGCCTTAGCAATAACACTGTAACTTTTTTAGCATTAATATATTTCTTAGTGGACCTCCCACTAACCATAAAAAAAAAATTACATTGGTAATTGTTTTTCCAAAAAAGAAAAAGTTTTTCCTATGCCTTTTATTGGTACTTGGATAACATTAGCTATGGTTACATGAGTTTTTTTTTTAATATTTTCTTTAATTAAATTTTGTTATAATTCTAAATGGTCTGTTATATGGTTTTAGCACCTGAATCTATGAAGGTAATGAAACCATTTTGTTTAATTTCATCTAATTTTTACGAACTTTGGTTTTTGACCCAAATTGTTTGTAATGCTCTGATATCATGCAATTTTTTTTTTTTTTGAGAAACATAATATGTATGATTTTATTGATTATTGGATAATAATTTACAATGTACAATTATTATCTATATATACATATTTGGGCTAAGATGACCATCAGAAGAAATACCAAAAAAGTTTTAGAGAGACATTAGAAAATCCTCTCAAAATAGGAAGCAATATGTTGGATGAAGCTAGAGCGGGAAAAACGTGCCGTGCCGTGACCAAGTAAATTTTTCACGTGCCGTGCCGTGCCGTGACAAAAATTACGAGGGGTGGTCACGGCACGCGAGTCACGCCGTGACTCGCGTGCTGTGACTAAGTCGTGCCGTGACTAATTTGTGCCGTGACCAAACATGCCGTGACCAAACACGCGTTAGTCAAGTTTGATCGCATTTAACGTTTTAAAAAAAAATATGAAACGATTCTTTAAAATTCAAATGTTTTAATTGAAATTGAAATGTAAATATTTTAATTAAAATAAAATTATACCTTATAGAAATGTATGTTAGTGTATTGCTTCGCGATTGCCGTGACTGGCGTGTCTTCCGTTCCGTGACTCGCGTGTCCCGTGCCGTGCCGTGTCGTGCCGTGTTCCGTGCCGTGCCGTGACCAAGGCAAATTCAAATGTTTTAATTGAAATTGAAATGTAAATATTTTAATTAAAATAAAATTATACCTTATAGAAAGGTATGTTAGTGTATTACTTCGTGACTGGCGTGTCTTCCGTTCTGTGACTCGCGTGTCCTGTGCCGTGCCGTGCCGTGTTCCGTGCCGTGTTCCGTGCCGTGCCGTGACCAAGGCAATTTCCGTGCCGTGCCGTGCCATGTCTTCTTTGCCAACAATTGGTCACGGTACGCGAATGGTCACGGCACGTGACCGACACGCGTGCCGTGCCTTTCCGTGCCTTTCCGTGCCGTTACCGTACTGTTCCGTGATGGAGCCGACTCCGGCGTGCCATTTTTCCCACTCTAGATGAAGCAATAGACAATAGTGCATGGGTTGTAACTTGTAATATTCTAATTGCTCACGTGCTATGTTATGCATCCCCCAAAAGTTGCACCTTGAATCTTCATATTTACGATTTATTTTCAACAATTTTAGGCCTAGGTACTTGTAAAGAGAAAAATTGCTATATTATATAGATTAGATGAATATGCTAGAAATAGTTCGTTTTCACTATCTTTTTTTAATTGCTCTTGCTTCAAGGGTGGTCCACAAAATTTATATCATGGCGTAGAGTGCTTAGTCTTTTTCCTAATGGCCTTTCATATTGCTTTTCCTATTGCCTTTACTATTTATTGGTCAGATTAATTCTTGGTTCTCTAGACTAAAATATCCTTTTCAACAATAATTGAATATTTTCTTTAAAACATTCTCAAAATAGCCATCCGTGTCTCCGTCTCATGCAACAAATACATGACCCGCTGTACAGACATTTCTTTGTTGCGCGCCACAGTACATCCTGTCGGTGAGAAAGAGTAAGTTGCGTTTAGTAGTCAATGAGACAAGGACTGCCCATTCAGTAAAGCAATAATAGCAGTCTGGATATATGGATCCGTATCTCCCAACTACCTCACTGAACCTGATCGGAACGGACAGCTCAGATTTAATCTCAGCCTGTGATTATTCAGGACGGCTTAGGAGGCAGTATTATTTGTGTTTTGAGATTTCGTGTCAATTTAAAATTTTGAATTGAGTATAATTCTGAACCATCCGTTCCAGTCAAGTTGAGTAAGGTACCTGGAAGGATGTGAATTCTGGATATATTCTATTTTGGTTTTAAAACAAGCCACACAAGAGATCAATTAATTTAGTCCACAAATTAATCAATTTTAGAAATTGCAACCTAATCCAACTGCTTGGATTATTTTCACAAATAATTGAGAAGGTAGGTGAAGGGTCCGGATCCCTAAAGTAACCCAATTTTTGGGTTTTGGATCGGGACCATCTGAATTGAATCAGTCGCTCAAGATTGCTTCGGAATTCAAACCTCTCTCGGAATACGTGCTCTCCACTTTAGTTGGATAGTCACAGATTCGAATCGGACGGTCCCGATCCAAAACCCAATTTTTGGGTTACTTCACTGGATCTGAATTCAAAGGAGTCAGGGACGCACTTGTTCCCTTACAGATATTTAGTTGCCAGTTGCCACTATAAGATATTGGAATATTTAGTTAGCACTATTTATGTTCATACATGACAAAACTATATATGTTTACGGTAAAAAGGACAACAGAAAAAGAATCTTGTTTTTATATTTTTTTTAATTCCTTATTTTTGAGGTTTAAACTGGACCATATATTGGTTTATGTAAAAATAAGATGATTTTGGGGGCTTATATGTAATAATCCTATAATCTATTTAGAGGAGTATAATCTTCTTATAGCTGAAACAGATATCTTGCCTACCTTCATTCTTGTGCTGGGAAACTGAAACTGAAGTTGTAGAAACATGTCTATCAATTTAAACAGTGCACTGTGGAAAGCAAATGATTTGAAGGATGAGAAGCTTTATGCAGCCTTGCTTCTAGCAGAGGGAGACCGGCGACTGGCAGCGCTGCTCCAGCCACCGGTCGATCAATTACAAGACGAGGCTGAGCTTCCATTAATTGAAGGAAGTCGAGAACATGCTATGTGCCCCGATCTATATCGAGCCATACAATCTGGATCCATAAATCGTGTTATGGAATTGCTCGGGTTCAAAGAGAACCTGACATGTAGAAATTATGCCAGTCATGGTAATTTCTGATCATATTTTGTTATTTTTCTTAATTATGAATATATATATTTCATGAGTTTAATTTCTCATATTTTGCTCATCGATCCATTACAGATCCAAAAGAGGTGAAAGTTTTTTTCACAGATACTTGTGAGAGTAAAAAGACAAATAAGCACTGGGGACACGGTCACTGTTTATGTACGCTTGAAGAGGTCACAGCCGAGAAGAACACCGTTCTTCACATGGCCGCAGAACAAGGCCATGTAGAACTTGTCGAAAAAATTATCCAGAGAGACAATACTCTTTTGGTATCTCTAAATTCCATGCAAGAAACACCACTGCACCTTGCTGCAAGAGCAGGAAACCGCCGCATGGTTTCCCTTATTGTATTTCTAGCTCAACAGTCCGGTATCGGGGCGTATGAAGTTCTCACAAAAAGAAGCATCGAAGGAGATACGGTTCTACATGAGGCGGCACAACATGGTCATGAAGATGTGGTGCAAGTACTCATGACAGTGGCTCCTGCACTGTCTATTGAGTTGAATAATGTCTCCATGTCTCCGTTGTATCTTGCCGTGGTTAGAAATTCTATTGGTATTGTACAAATATTGACACAATACTCGCACTCATCCGCTCTTGGGCCAAACAAGCAAAATGCTTTGCATGCTGCTGTTCTACAAAGTCAAGGTAAAAACATCACTCTTTCATCTAATTAGTAAAGAACTCCACAGTCGAGACTAATTTTTTTTCAGAAATTGAAAAAAAAAAAAAAAATACTCAAATTTTTGAATGTCATTGCCAGAAATAACGTCCATGCTGCTGGATTGGAATGCTGAATTGGCGAAAAAAAGGGATGCCTCAGGAAGCACTCCGGTTCACTATGCAGCATCCAGTGGAGATGTTAATATAATGAGAACTATTTTGGATAAAGTGCCTTTAGCTGTTTACATTCAAGATCAAGAAGGATCATCGCCTTTACATGTTGCGGGGCGAATGTGCAATTGTTCTTCCATTTCTTGTATGATCGATCTTTGTCCAGACTCATTTGAGCTTTGCGACAACAATGGTCGGAATTTCTTGCATATTGTGGCCCGACATGGTGGTAAAGAAATTAATGTTAATGGTCATGATTTGAAAAACATAATCTCCATAATTAATCTTGTTTCGAGGAGACCTGATTTGAAAAAGTTAGTTAACGAGAGGGATAATGAAGGAAACACACCCTTGCACTATGCTTCTATGAATGGATTTTCACAGGTAATTTTGCATTTGCTTAAAGTAAGCGAGGCCGATACGACACTAATGAATAATGAAGGCAAGACGGCGCTGGACCATGCAGTTTCATTAGACAGCTTTTTCCTCATGGTACAATCTCAAACATGTTATATTTATTCAGTAAACACAACAATATTGTTAAGTATTAGAATGTAATAATATTAGTTGTAACATTTATCTTAACAGGCAGGTGCTGTTGCAACACTGTCTGCTTATGGTGCCATTTTTAGTCCCGAGAGACAAGACAAAGTAATAAAGAACTGGAAAGACGAAACAACAAAATGGATTGACAGAGTTTCCGATAACCTGATAATTGTTTCCGTTTTACTCGCTACAATTGCATTCTCTGCCGCTTTCAACGTGCCGGGATCCTACAATAGCGACGGAATAGCAAACCTCCGTGAAACAAGGCAGTACAACATCTTCCTCGTACTCGACACTATTGCTATGTCAGCCTCTGTGTCTGCAACAATGTTGCTCGTGGTTTCAAAGGCGGTTAGTAAGAGGGGCTCTTGGATTAGCTTCTCTCTCTCTTTGATTTTCCTGTGGATATCCCTATTCACTATGGAATTAGCATTTGTCATTGCTGTATCAGTAGCAATGGGCAATGGTAAAACTGCCACCAAGTGCATCATTTCTTCTATTTCAATGTCTTTCTTCATCTGGACAGTACTTGCAATTCTGAATATTTGCTCCCCGGCAAAATTGGAAACGATAAGAAGATTTCTTTCTTCGACGAAAAAACAAACGCAGACATCTCGCCAAATTTCAATTCAATTTCCAAAATTGGCCTCCTATGTTAGGAGATGGAATATGTTTATTTTCTTAAACTTCCTTTTGTACTTTGCAACAGTTGCTATTCTGTGGACTATTTGAATACAAAACAGAGAAGTAATTAGTGAATTACTACTTACTCTGCTACTTTATAGACAAGGTAGTAAGTTTTTTATATGTTTATTGATATATTTCCTGTAGTGTGAAAGTTATCAAAATTAATCAATTAGTGCTTCATTGGTTTATATGAGCAGGGTTTTTGTGGCATGAATTAACTTTTTAGTGGTTTAGGTAGTCTTACAATTATCCAACAAATGTTTAATTAGTATCATTTCAGTATGTTCCAAATTATAATATGCCTTAACTATATGACATGGTACTCTGCACAAGGAACCAAAATATTGAGTTAAATAAAATTTCCTAAATTTGCTCTCTTCATTATTTTGGGTCTGGACATAACAATACTATAGAATATATGAATCCTATTGTAATTTCCTAAAACACTGATTGTAAGGAATGAATGATTTATTGATTTTTTTTTTTTTCAAATTTTAGATGCATATGTATGGATTTACTTGGCTAAAGCCTAAAGATCCGTTGAACAAATTTCCTTAATTATACAAATAGCCGTTGTAATATTGGCTTTTTTGTAAAGCTCAGGAAAAGATGAGCAAAGAGAAAAAAAAAAAGTGAAGGAATAATATTACCACCCAGTTATGCTAACTGTCCCCAGGTGGTGTATCTCCAACACATCCTCTCTTTTTTTTTTCCATTTCTCTGTCTTCCAAATTACACATTTATTTTCCTTGTTTTGTGTACACCACTGAATCTGTTATCAGTACATTCACTTCAAATTTTTGAATATTGATCCGATTTTTGTTAATTTATTTTTTAAATTTCTATTAATAAAAATTCAGCAGAATTACTACCCTAGAAAATAGAATGGTAATTGTAACCACATAATAGCACAAACCTTACCTGCTCTGAATCTCTATCTCATGTCTCTTTCTCCCCTGCTAGTGCTGCTATACAAGATTGCATTATCTGATTATCTTCCTCATCTTGTCTTCTCCTTTTTCTTTTTTTTCTTCTTTGTCCCTCTCCCTATGGACTCTTCTTCACATTTGACCTTCTCGCTGAGCCTAATTGTCCCCACTGGACACCACTACATGGACCAGCTGATCTTCAATTGGGCCAAGCCCAAAAAACTCCAAGCAGGCCCACTAATACCAGCTGATGTTGGGCTAGCCCTATTTCCCTTTGCAAGAACATTTAACATCTTGAAAAGAAAAATTAATATCAGTGAAGAATACATTAATTACCTGAATAATTAATCAATTAATTTTGTGCAATCTGTTAGAATAATAAAACTAGCTAGCCGTCTAATACCGTGTCAGATCAGCACATATATTATCTAGCTTTTGCATATCGTACCAGAATTCCCACGTCTTCTTCCTTCCGCAGAAAAGAAAATTGACAATCCCAAGTGGTTCCATTTTGGCTGGGAAATATTAGCAATTAATTAGTTATCATATTTGATCATCTTATCTGGTAGAATATATGGTAGGATGTTCATCTTCTGTCAACATGACATATGTCTGTCGATCATACATGGAGGCAAGGAGATAGGAGTAGGTCCGATGGGCATCGGACCTACATTTAGGTTCAATTAGCTCTAGGACCGTACGATTGGCATCAAGATCTATGCGCACGGAAATTGATACAGACTTGCACGGATTTTGATACAGAGCACACGAATTTTGATGCAGATCGAATGGTCATCACACCCATCGAACCAAGGTAGGTCCGATGGGCATTGGACCTACTCTGATTCCGGAGGCAAGAACCAAATTGATGCATATTTTCTAGTCTAGTGTTGATACTTTTAGAACCAAAATTAATAAGATCAGGGCCTAATCAACCCAGAACAACAAATCCATTATACAATTCCCTTGCCGCGTTCCATAAATTATTTCTTATAATTTGGTACATCTTGAATTGATATTTATGTACGACTACCCAAACTATACTGAAATGTTAAATCATACAACAAGAACCATACACGTTTAAACCAAAGAAATACTAATGAATTAAATTACATAACTTCCACACAACAGGAAAAAATTCAATAAAACTAGAAAAACTTACTGACATTTTCTATGTCTTATGATCAAATAGTCCACAAAATAGCAACTGTTGTGAAGTACAACAAGAAGTTCAAGAAAATAAACAAATTCCACCTCTTTACATAGGAGGCCAACTTGGGAAATTGAATACCAATTTGCCGAGTTGTCTGCGTTTGTTTTCTCGTAAAAGAAAGAAATTTTCGTATCGTTTCCAAATTTGCCGGGGAGCAAATATTAAGAATAGCCAATACTGTCCATATGAAGAAGGACATTGAAATAGCAGAAACGATGCACTTGGTGGCAGTTTTACCATTCCCCATTACTACTGATACGGCAATGACAAAAGCTAATTCCATAGTGAATAGAGATATCCACAGGAAAATCAAAGAGAGAGAGAAGCTAATCCAAGAGCCCCTCTTACTAACCGCCTTTGAAACCACGAGCAAAATTGTTGCAGACAAAGAGGCCGACATGGCAATAGTGTCGAGTACGAGGAAGATGCTGTACTGCCTTGTTTGACGGAGGTTTGCTATTCCGTCATCATTGTATGACCCCGGAACATTGAAAGCAGCAGAAAATGCAATTGTAGCGATTAAAACGGAAACAATTATCAGGTTATCGGAAACTCTATCAATCCATTTTGTTGTTTCGTCTTTCCAGTTCTTTATTACTTTGTCTTGTCTCTCGGGACTAAAAATGGCTCCGTAAGCAGACAATGTAGCTACCGCTCCTGCCTGTTCAGACAAAATGTTACAACTATATATATAAGAACTGATTCATCCTAATACTTAATTATATTATGGTGTTTTTGCAAATAAATATAACATATTGGAGATTGTACCATGAGGAAAAAGCTGTCTAATGAAGCTGCAAGATCCAGAGCCGTCTTGCCTTCATTATTCATTAATGTCGTGTCTGCCTCGGTTACTTTAAGCAAATGCAAAATTACCTCTGTAAAGCCATTCATAGAAGCATAGTGCAGGGCTGTATTTCCTTCATTATCCCTCTCATTAACCAACTTTTTCAAATCCGGTTTCCTCGAAAGAAGATTAATTATGGAGATTATATTTTTCAAATCACGACCATTAAGATTAATTTCTTGACCACCATGTTGGGCCGCAATATGTAGGAAATTCCGACCTTGGTTGTCACAAACCTCAAATGAGTCTGGACAAAGATCGATCATACAAGAAATGGCAGAACAATTGCACATTCGTGCCGCAACATGTAAAGGTGATGATCCTTCGTGATCTTGAATGTAAACAGCTAAAGGCACAATATCCAAAATAGTTTTCACTATAGTGACATCTCCACTGGATGCTGCGTAGTGAACCGGAGTGTTTCCTGAGGCATCCCTTTTGTTCGCTAATTCAGCCTTCCAATCCAGCAGCATGGACGTTATTTCTGCCAATGACATTAAAAAATTTGAGTCTTATTTTATTCCAATTTATAAAAAAAAAAAAAATTTAGTGTTGAGTTCTTTACTAATTAGACGGAAGAGTGATGTTCTTACCTTGACTTTGTAGGACAGCAGCATGCAAAGCATTTTGCTGGTTTCGCCCAAGAGCGGATGAGTGCGAGTATTGTGTCAATATTCGTACAATACCGATAGAATTTCTAACCACGGCAATATACAATGGAGACATGGAGGTATTATTCAACTCGACAGACAGTGCCGGAGCCACTGTCATGAGTGCTTGCACCACATCTTCATGACCATGTTTAGCCGCCTCATGTAGAACCGTATCTCCTTCGATGCTTTTTTTTGTGAGGACTTGATATGCCCCAATACCGGACTCTTGAGCTAGAAATATAATAAGAGAGACCATGCGGCGGTTTCCTGCTCTTGCTGCCAGGTGCAATGGTGTTTCTTCCATGGAATTTTGAGATACCAAAAGTGTATTGTCTCTCCCGATAATTGTTTCGACAAGTTCTAAATGGCCTTGTTCTGCAGCTATGTGGAGCACCGTATTCTTTTCAGCTGTTACCTCTTGAAGCGTACATAAACCGTCACCATGTCCCCAGTGCTTATTTGTCCTTCTCTCATGACTATCTTCTAAAAAAAGTTTCACTTCTTTTGGATCTGTAATGCATTGATCAGCAAAATATGAGAAATTAACCTCATGACTTTAAATATATTCATGATTAAGGAAATTAACAAAATATGAGAAATTACCAACAATAGCATCTTTTTCACATGTCATCTCCTCTTTGAACCCGAGCAATTCCATAACACGATTTATGGATCCAGTTTGCGTGGCTCGATATAGATCGGGGCACATAGCCTGTCGTCGACTTCCTTCGTCTAAAGGAAGATCAGCTTCGGCGCTTACATGATCGGGCGGTGGCTGGAGCAGGGCTGCCAATCGTCGGTCTCCCTCGGCTAGCAACAAGGCTGCGTAAAGCTTTTCATCATTCAAGTCATTTGCTTTCCACAGTGCACTGTTCAAATTAATTGACATGGTGCTACAACTTTAATATCCCAACACAAGATGAAGATTGGCCTAACTAATATATGATGTTATACTCTTCAAAAAAGGTCATGGGATTATTACATATACGCCCTCTAATTTATCCTATGTTTACATAGACGTTGGATTAAAAGTTAAAACCAATATATTATGGTTCAATACTTTAAACCTCAAAAATATATGTTATTACAAAATATAAAAACTAGAATCTTTTATTCCGGTAA
This sequence comes from Carex kokanica, assembly GCA_025461125.1. Taxonomy (NCBI): domain Eukaryota; kingdom Viridiplantae; phylum Streptophyta; class Magnoliopsida; order Poales; family Cyperaceae; genus Carex; species Carex kokanica. The sequence continues at coordinate 1,019,932 of JAJGRX010001241.1, read as the reverse complement.
ACACTTTCATTTTTGTGAATATGAATTTAATTCAAAATATTCCAATATCTTATAATGCTAACTAATATTTCAAAGGTTTCAATTGGAGAGTGTGAAGACTAAAACGGGACAAGTGCGACCTTTCACTTTCTCAAAGATTATTGTTTAAGTAAATATTGGAGGTCAAAAGTTATCAAATTATTTAATATTCATAAGAAATTTTTCAATTCGAATTTTGAACCTGTGACATGGTGAATTGAAAATGGGCCAGTCCGATCCTAGTCCAGTCCAGACCTGGCCGGGCCACGGTTCCAACGGAACACGATCCACACGGGTCTGGTGGATTTCACGGTCCGGGTTTGGCGGTCTGAGTAATTGGAGGTCGACCGAAACCCGTGCTTGGACCGTGGTCCAAATTGACACGGGCCGGTCCAGTCCACGGTCCGATTCAGGTCCGATCCACAGTCCGGCGGTTTTTTTTTTTTTTATAGGGCTACACATAATTTAGAAATTTTTGAGGAGTATACATGAAATTCTCCCAAATTTATAAGTTTATGAAAGGTACACATGAAAATCCCCCAAATTTTTTTTTTTTGGTCCGGTCCGGTCTGGATTTGGTCCGGTTTGGTCCGAGACGGGTCCACAGGCCTACACGATCCGATCCTACACTGACTGGGGGAAAAAAAAACGAACTAGATCCGTGCCAAAACCATCCCTAGTCTTGGTCCGGTCCGGTCCTGAACCGGCCGGTCCATTTCAAAACACTACTGTGACCCGAGCAGTTTGGACCAAGTACCAATTTTTCTCTTTACAAGTATCTTGGACTAAAATTGATTTATTCATGGACCAAATTGATTCATCCCCTTGTGTGGCTTCAATTGAAAGCCGAAATTATATATGCTTTAGTCTGAAAAAAAAACAGAATAGATCCCTGACCTGACGCTCACTATTGCTTTCTTGGATGGCCTTTCATTGTCTCGTTAACTGCTGAACGCACGCTACGTATAACTTTTACATTTCTCCGCAGACAGGATTCACCGTGGTGCACCAACAAAAAAATGTCATTTATTTGTTGCACCGAGACTGAGCCACGAATGGCAATTTCAGATATGTTTTAAAGAACATTTTCAATTTTTGTTGAAAATGATGTTTTAAAGAACTGAACTTGTTGATAGTGTATTGTAAAAACACAACGTATTATATGCACGTGCTGGCAAGCACGACAAAGAATACGGCACGTCTTGTATAGAAAATTTTCAATTTTTATTGAAAAGGATGTTTTAAATAAATTAACTTGTTGATAGTGTATTGCAAAAGCATGACGTGTCAGGTACATGTACCGGCAAGGATAACAAAGAATACAGCACGTCTAAAAGACGTGCCGTTTCTACACACAGATATAGCATATCACATATAAGTTCTGGTAGAGTACGTCTATACACTAATTAATATGGTACGACACGTTTCAGATTTTTTTGTCAATTTTGTTACTCCTTAGAAATATTTTCTCAAATTATACCAAAATAAAAATACCACAAAACATTAAAAAATACTAAAATTTAAAAAAAAAATGTAATTTAATTTATTTCCAATTTTTTATCAATTATACAAATATTTGGACATTAGCACATACTTTTAAAGTAACATTTTACCAATATCTTAAAAAAAAAAAATCCACAATACATTTAAGTACCGACACGTCGAAGTACATCATATCAAGCTGTATTGTGTTGTGTTCATTGCAGCACAATAGTACACGACAAATCTAAAAATTTCAAAGCGTTGACACAACACGGCTTTGTTCCAACTACACCAAAACACGGTACGCTGAAACACAACACGGTACGGTGGCATTGTGGCAATACCCAACTTGTTGAGAACATGAAATTATTCTGAGCAAATAGGAATTTAGGAAAAGCAAATCTAATTTTATTGAGTAGGGTCGGCCTTCGCACCTTAAAACAGTCTGATTTGGCAATGAGCAGCAGACATGATGTTGACTGGGAATCCTATGTATAAACCCATTTATAGCCAGGCGTGGTTCAGCCTGAATCATCAAAATAGATTTAATAATATTGGTCAAAAAGAAGTGCACCTAGTCTAGTCAAAATATCTAATAAAACATTTGTATCTTTTCCGTACATTTTCTTGGCCACCCTGACTTGAACCTTTGATTTTTTTTTATTTTTAGAAAATAAATAATTAAAATTTTAGAAACCATATTTATTGATTTTTTTCTTCAAAAATAGTAAGGACTTGATGTTTTTTTCTTTAAAATAATTAGTTGTATACTTTATTTATTATTTATGTTTTTGTACTAGTATTGTTAATAATTCTGATATTATTTGTAGATGTGTATTGTGAATAATTCAGTTTTCTATTTTTCGTTAGATTAATATTACAAAAGAGATACAAAATGTTATAAAATAAAAATTTAACATTACAAAAGTTTAAAATGGAATTACAAAATATGATAATCTAACTATAAATGGCATACAAATACATTACGTATAAATTCCATAATTAGTTGTAACTTAATATTTTAAAGGGTTTCAATTGGAGTAGTGTGAGAAAATACAGGACAAGTGCATACCTTTGACTAAAATGTATTCATTCCTGGACTAAATTAATTCATCCCTTGTGTGGTGAATTTTTATTTATAGAAATTATTATTAAATAATAAATGAAAAAAAAAGAGTACTATTCATTTTTCTATGCTTTATTTTTTCTGATACACTGTAAAATATTTAGCCACTCATTCTATTTGAAAAAAATACCAGTAACTATTTTAGAAAAAATCCCAACATTCTTTTTCTTTTAAAAAACTCACCACCATTTAAGAGAAAAAAAAAAAACTTTTCATCCCAAAAAAAATTTGGTTCCAAAGTTTGGCTCAGATTTTTTTTTCAAATCCATCTATGAAACAGAAAAATGAAAGTACTCTTTTTGTTTCCATTTTATTATCTTTATTCTGATGTTAAGCGCGTAGATGTCCTGACCCACTAACGGCTGTGATTAAAAGATAAAATTCTGAGTTGAATATCAGTAATTTGATCACATAGTTTGTCTTCTTTTTTATTCTATCCATCATTTTGATATTATTTTACGTGTAAAAGTCTAAATTTATTTAGATACGTAATCGCACAAGTCAATTTAATTTGACTTCTTTTGGGCTTGATTTTTTCATTTTTTAAAATGTCATTTAAAAAAATTTGGATTGATTGATAATTGACTACTCATGTCTTCATTTTTTTTATTTTTTTATATCATATAAGAGATGTTATTTGTCATTTAATGATCTCATTTAAGTAAACATGATTCTAATCTCTATTTTTAAGTACATGATTAATGCATATAAATCATACAAATGGAAGGATAACCATAACAATAACAATAGGCAATTATATGACAACAAAATGTATTATAATATGAAAACAACAAATAATACAACTTATTTTGATGAAATTTTTTTTTCTTGTTTTCCCGTTAAGAAACATAACAAAAAAACTTGCAAGTACTAGTAAAATGAAAGCTCATATGTATGTCATTAAAAAATGGGCTTTATATTTGTATGATAACATGTTGGTCTATTTTTTTTTTTTATGAAAATATGTAATTTTATATGAGAATTTTTTTATTCTCTTATAATATATTCCCGGTGCAACATAAAGACACAATACTAATTTAATATTATTGAGAAAATTTATTATTTAATGTTAATTTCTATAAATAATTTTTTTCCCTGGTTTCAGTTAAAAGCAAAGCAGAATAAGGTCCTCATTGACTTCTGAATGCTACTTCCCTCTTTCTCAGCAAATATGATTCTCTGTGGCGCACCAACAAAGAAATGTTTGCACGGCGGGTTATGTACATGTTGAACTGTGATTAGATACCGATGGCAATTCCGGCGATGTTTTAAAATAAAATTTAATTTTTGTTGAAAAAATCGTTCTAAAGAAACAACTTGATGAGAAAATGAGATCATTATGATCGGTAGGAAAGGTGATATAAAAAACGATAGGAAAGTGAAAAAGACTCAATTGTAGGATGTAAACAAATCATGTATGATGACACAACACGATTTTGACACAACACGACATGAAAAGATGAACAGTTGAAGTATGGTATGATATGCATGTCGGCTACGTAACATGACACGCCTGTTGCAGTTGTGACTATCCACATTTCGTGATCATTTTTTATAATTTTAATCACCGACTAGTGCATTTTTTTAAACAAATCCAAGCAATTAGGTAACAATTTTTCTCTTTACAAGTACCTTCTTTTGTTTATTTTAATATATATTTTTTCAATAGTTTCATTAAAAATAATTATGTTTAAAGTTTTATTTATATTTTTTGTATTGGTTTTGTTAATAATTCCAACATTATTTGTGTATATTTATCGTGAATAATAATATTACAAAAGAGAAATACAAAATGTGGTAATATAGCTATAATTAATAATTGTCTTCCAAATACATTACGTATAACAACAGAATAAGGTCCGTGTAGCTCATTTTTGCTTTCATAAATGGGCTCTCATAATCTCATTGATTGCTGATGCTGAACGCTACGTCCCTTTTTTCTCAGCACAGGATTCACTGTGGCGCACCAACAAAGAAATGGCTGCACAGCGGGTTATGTAAACGTTGAACTGTGCATAGTGACAAGATTCGCGAATTATACCCGAATAATTCGTTTTTTTTGTGATGCCGAACCGAACGCCGAATTATTCGGTTGACAGAAATTTGACCGAATTATTCCCGAATAATTCGCGAAGTTTACAAACTTTTCCCGAATTTTACGAATTATTCGCGAATTTTTCCCGAATATTTCTCACAACATTTTTTTGGTTTTTTTTTTGCTTCCTTGTAGGACTGAGATCTCTGATCCTGATTATTCCGAATCATTCCTGAATTATACCTGAATTATTCCCGAATCACGAATTTTTGACCTCGCCGAACCGAACCCGAATAATTCATTTGTCACTATGGAACGGTGACAGAGATACCGACAATAATTCCGACGGTGTTTTAATTTTCTTCTCCATTTTTGGTTGAAAAGGCCGTTTTAGATAAACAACTTGTTGAGAAAATAAGATTAATCTGACCATTGATACGAAAAGCTATAGGAAAGACGATAGCACATTACAACATATATGTTGATCATGTGACGTGACATGCTTATTTATTTATTTTTTTTGAAAGTTAGTGGAAAGTTTACACTAAGATATATTGAGATAAAAAGGTATTTACAGATAAGTTACTCGGATCAACTGATCTTTATAATTATTTAGTAAATCTACAACACGCTTGTTACAGCTGTGAACCATTCACATTTCATAATTATTTTTTATAATTTTAATCACCGACAAGTGCGTCCTTTTATCCACCCACAAGTGCTTCAATTATTTTTGAATTAGATAACAAATTTTATCTTCTAAAAAATGATTCATTTTGGACCAACTCAACTCAATCCATTGTGTTGTGTGGCTACATACACATCCTTAACCCATAAGAAATCAGAATAGGTGCGTGAGTCACCCTCATTATTGCTTTCTTAAAATCCGCTGCCATTGTCCCATTGACTATTGGACTCGTGAACGCTACATTTTCCTTTGTCAGTGGACTGGTCGCCCGGGCCCACCAACATAGAAATATGTGTACAGCTGGTCATGTTTTATTGGAAATTTTGATTTTCTATTGAAAGAGACGTTAGGCGATTGGAAAGCGATTTGCGGCGTGATTGTTCAGATTACACAAAATTCAACCAAAAATCTTTAAAAGAGAAGATAATCAATAGTTAATATTAATGGATCATAACAGATGTACTGGCAGCTATTGGAGCTGGAATCCTCTCTACGGCCTTTTATGATAATTTTCAATTTTATAATTTTGTAATTTTTTTCATATTAATTTCAGAATAGTATTATCAATGTAATTTTAATTTTAATTTTAATGACGCACAAACAATACTAATTTTCGAAATTAACACATAGTAATCTTTTGGAATTGTAGAGATAAAGATGCTCATACTATTTGTAAAATAATTGTAAAAAATTATGTAACACTTTGCAAATAACTTGTTAACACTACTACAAAAATATTATCCATACATGACATATTATACACAGATGCAATAAAAAATCAAATTAACAATGTGTAAAGGATGGAGGCGCTCACGCGAAAATGAGCTCAACTATACACACGCGGTCATTTAAAAATCAACTGTGTCCGAAAAAAACCATTTGTACACGATTTATTAATACAAAACCATGTACAATCTTAGACAATCATACACGGTTTTTTCAGAAGACACTATGTATGATTATGTTAAATCTCCAAACACGAACTTGTATTTAATAACTGTGTACAATTCATTCACGCTCTCTCAACCCAACCCCCCTCGCTATGCGTGTGCCTCTCTTTCCCTTCCCATCTTCAACCCAATTTAACTCATGCCTCTTCATTTTCTCATTAAGTCCGTATATTTCTTCATTTTCTCTCTTATTCTTCTCGTTTCTTTTTATAATCTCTCACCGTGGTAGAATGATTTATCTCTAATTTAGGGCATAGAGAATGTGAACTTGCTTCTTTCCCTTTCTTTTCCTTTCCATTACACAATCGGTTTGTGGCGCACACCTTAAGGTAACTAAATATTCCAATTTCTTATAGTGGTAATGAGAGTAAATGTAGCATGTGATGTGCTCATAAAGAGAGTTCGGTGAGCACAATTTACAAAATTTGTCGAATCAGTTTTAAATGACAAATTCAAATTGTTGAAACCGATCTCATTCATCATGAGTGATGCTTGTACATGCAACATTTTGAAATTTTCGAATTAATTTAGTACAAAGTCAAGCGATAAAAAAATGATGAAAACTAAATGTATTAAAATAACATGTAAAATAACTTATAAAACTTTATTTTTTTTACCGCTTGACTTTGTACTAAATTAATTCGAAAAATTCAAAATTATACAGGTACACGCATCACTTGTGAAGTAGATCGGTTTCAGTTTCAACGCTTTGGATTTGCCGTTTGAAGTCAATGCAATAGATTTTTGGAATTGTGCACACCAAATGTGAGTACAACACACACTAGTTTTGCTAGTGGTAACTAACTAAATATTTATATTTTAAAGGTTTCAATTGAAAAGTGTGAAAAGTTAAACGTGATCTCACTTTCTCAATTATTTTTTGAACAAATTCCATGCAGTTTGGACTATGTAGCATTTTTTTATCTGTAAGTAAAGAACCTTGGACTAAAATTGATTCATTTCTACATTACTTCATCCCCTTTGTGTGGCTCAAGTTAAAACCAAAACAGGATAGTTCCCCGAGTCCGTGGAGCTCATTATTGCTTTCTTGAATGTGCTCTTATTGTTTCATTGACGTCTGAACGCTACTGCCCTTTCTCTGCCGATAGGATTCACTGTGACGCACCCAACAAAGAAATGTCTGTAAAGCGGGTCATGTATTTGTTGCACGGAGACGGAGATACGGATGGCAATTTCTGGGATGTTTTAGATAAATCAACTTGTTGACAACGTGCATGGAATTACTGTGAGCAATGGGAAAGGCCATAAGAATAGTGATAGGAAAGGTGATAGCGATTCGGAGTAACTACGAGGGAATGTACAGATTAGGCAAAATAGTTAAAAGTGAAGAAGAACTATTTGTAGTATATTTTGCCTATTTTGTACATTCCCTCGTAGTTACTCATAATAATTTATAGTAGGAAGTAGGAACCACATGTTCCATTCAGGCCATTTTATGAACGTGGTTAAGCTTGGACCATAGTGTAGTGCCCCTAGTCTAGTCTAATCAAAATAGTATAGTGCACCTAGTCTACACAAAATTGATTAAAATCTATTGAGAAAATTGGATAGTACACCGTGGCTAGTCAAAATTGCTCCGACATTTTTATTTATATCTAAAGTTAATTACAAAATAATAAAACTACCCAGAGCCGCTTAGTTTTATTAAAAATGTCCATACCGGTCATTTTTTGGACGGTTTCCGATTTAAATAGGGGACTGGCCAGAGGTTCCTTCCTTTTTTTTTAGAGACAAATAGCTAAAACGTTGAAATATAACACTAAAAAATTGATTTTTTTTTTAATATTTGTTAGATTACTTTTTTGATATATAATTAGCATATTTATACTAAAATACGCTAAATTACTTGAAATTATGTTAATTTATGCTGAATTACACTAAATTACTTGAAATTATGTTAATTCCTTTTTTTTTAGAGACAAATAGCTAAAATACTGAAATATAACACTAAAAAAATCAAATTTTAGTTTAAATATTTGTTAGATTACTTTTTCGATATATAATTAGCATATTTATACTAAAATACGCTAAATTACTTGAAATTATGTTAATTTATGCTGATTTACACTAAATTACGCAAAAATTACAATAATTATGTAGAATTATGCTAATATACGGTAAATTATGCTAAATTATAAAAAATGGCCGGCAATTTTCTGGCCAGTCCCCTATTTAAATCAGAAACCGACCAAAAAATGGCCGGTATGGACATTTTTAATAAAACCAAGCGGGTCTAGGCATTTTTATTATTTTGTAATTAACTTTGGATATAAATAAAAATGTCGGAAATTACTAATACAAAATTTCTTTCTTTCCACAGATCGGACAAAATTGCTCATAGTCGTTTAGCAACACCTCTTAACCCGTACTAGAATTAAGTCTTAAGGAGACATGGAATTAATGTTCGGTTGTCTTAATCTTGTGGATTGATAACTATATAAGCTAAAGAAAAGGGTAGAGGTGCATTAAGACTCGGACAAAAAATTAAGATCCAGGCAAATGAGGCTAAAATAGATGATTTTAATCTGTGCTAAGGAACCAGTGTTCGGCAGGATTAAGCGGCTAAGAAAGCTAAAAGAGGCTCATTTAGTCTTAAGGAGGCTTAAGGAAGCCTTGCCGAACAACACCATTGAGTTTTGAACATGAGTGAAAACGAGTCGGATATTATCCGACCGAATCCAAATTTGTATTTAAAAATTGGATACGGATATTCAATATCTGAATATCCGGGCGGATACTAATACGGACATGATTTTAAATTTTAATTATTTTTATCCGAATAGTAGATATATACCAAAGAATTTAATATATATTATGAAAAATATTATATTATTAATCATTATAATCAAATAAATATTATATGAACTTTTGTATTTTTTAATAATATTTATATGTTTTTTTAATAAATAATACTATTCCGTCTATTATCATATATGTATCCGTATTCGAAAAATAAAAACGGATACGAATATGGTTTTACCAATATCCGATTCATATTCGATCCGTTTTCACCCCTACTTCTGAATGCTACTTCCATCTTTCTCAGCAAACATGATTCTCTATGGCGTACCAACAAAAAATGTCTGCACAGTGGGTTATGTACATGTTGAACGGTGATAGAGATACCAACGGTAATTCCGGTGATGTTTTAAAGAAAATTTTCAATTTTTGTTGTAAAGACCGCTTTAGAGAAACAATTTGTTGAGAGAATGGAATCATTATGACTAATAGGAAAGGTGAGGAGACCTAAATTGATTAGTTCATGACTGCATTCGGCGTGTCATGTTATATGGCCGACATGCATATCGTACTGTACTTGAATTGTTCGTACTTTCGTGTCATGTTATGTCAAAATCCTGTTGTGCCATAATGCATGACTTTTTTACATTGTACAATTGGATCTTTTTCACTTTATTTTTTGCGTAATCTAAACCATCGCTCAAAGTTATTCAGGAACGCTATTAGAATAATCAATTTAGATCTCCTTAACTTTAGTCCACAACCAAACACCATCTTGTAAACTAAATTAATTCATCCACTTATGTGGCTTTAGTTAAAATCAATACATAATAGGTCCGTGATGCTTATTAGTGCTCTTTTGGGCGGGCTCTCATTATCTTTTTTGGGTGGGCTCTCATTGTCTCATTGAATCCTCAACACTACCTACTTCTACATTTCTTAGAGGACAGGATTCACCGTGGCGCACCAACAAATAAATGTCTGTATACAGCGGGTTATGTATTTGTTGCATGGAGACTATAGTGACAAATGAATAGTTCGGGTTCGGTTCGGCGGGCCAAAAATTCGTGATTCGGAAATAATTTGGCACCACAAGAAAGCAAAAAAAAAAAATTGTGTTTTTTTCACGTTTTATTCGGGAATAATTCGTGATTCGCGTTTATTCGCGAATAAAATGTGTAATACGTTTTTTTTGCGTTTTATTCGGTGTTCGATTCGGAAACGTAAAAAAAAAAAATTATACACAAATATTCACATTTTATTCACGAATTATGTTACTGTGATGGAGACAGATGACAATTTTTTCGAGGAAATAAATCTGTTTTGATTTCAAAGAATAACTGGGACTCTGCAATTCCCAATCCACCCATTCATCAATTTTGAGATTCGTGCATCTAAACTTTTTTTTTTTAGATTCGTCCGAATAATTCTTCAGAAAATTTTGAGATTCGTGCATCTAAACTATCTATTTTCCTCATTTCGAGAATGTTTTGAAGAAAAATTTCAATTTATTGAAAATGATGTTTGAGAGAAACAACTTGTCACATGTCGATATTTTTATTAATAACCTCAAACAAAAGAAAAATAACAAATATAACCTCGATCTGAAACTATTTTCAAATCTAACCTAACCGCCCAGAAATGAGGCGGTCAGCTTTGGACACTGAACCGCCCCACAAACGGGCGGTTCGCTTTTTTTTTTTTTTTTTTTTAAGATTTGAGAGACAATATGAATGAAATTTAATAATAAAAATTTGAATTTTGTTTTTAATATTTGTTAGATTAATTCTTTTGATGTATAAACCGACATTTTTAAAAATACCCAAAGTTAATTAAAGATTAAAAAAAATGCCCAAACCGGCCGGTCCCTTGACTAAATAACTAAAATGCTGAGATATAACACTAAAAAATTGATTTTTTTTTAAATATTTGTCAAATTACTTTTTTGATAGCATATTTATACTAAAATACACTAAATTACTTGAGAATTACTTGAAATTATGTTAATTTTTTTAATTTTTGTTAAGAGACAAATAGCTAAAATACTAAAATATAACACTAAAAAATCGAATTTTTTTTTAAATATTTGCTAGATTACATTTTTTATATATAATTAGCATATTTATACTAAAACACGCTAAATTACTTGAAATTATGTTAATTATGTTAATTTATGCTGAATTACAGAAAATTACAATAATTATGTAGAATTATGCTAAAATACGGTAAACTACGCTAAATTACATACGAATAGGGATGATATCTTCACTGAGAAGGCGAAAAACGACGACGAAACTTCAAACGGCCATAAAACGGCGCTCGAGTGTCTGATTTCAGCAAATGACCACTTTTCGGAAAGCTTGCGAAAATACGCATCGTCCGTGCACGCGATGTCGGATTGCCAAATTCAGAATCGCCAAAAAACAAAGAGAAGGGCCTCAAAACTTCAGTTGAAGTTTCCGATTGAGATTTTCACTTTTATTATTTAATCTACGTAGCTCAGTAAATTAGTTATATAATGAACTTGTAGAATACCAATTTTTATTATTTTTGAATTTTTTTTTACTATTTTTTATGATTTATGAAGGATGGCACAAAATAGGCCATATTCATATGTAATTTAGCGTAATTTACCGTATTTTAGCATAATTATACATAATTATTGTAATTTCAGCATAAATTAACATAATTTCAAGTAATTTACTGTATTTTAGCATAATTCTAGTGTAAATCAGCATAAATTAACATAATTTCCAGTAATTAGCGTATTTTAGTATAAATATGCTATCAAAAAAAAAAAACACGGGACCGGCCATTAAATGGCCGGTTTGGGTATTTTTATTAATCTTTAATTAACTTTGGGTATTTTTAAAAATGTCGGTTTATACATCAAAAGAATTAATCTAACAAATATTAAAAACAAAATTCGAATTTTTATTATTAAATTTCATTAATATTGTCTCTCAAATCTTAAAAAAAAAAAAAAAAGCGGACCGCCCGTTTGTGGGGCGGTTCAGTGTCCAAAGCTGACCGCCCCATTTCTGGACAGTTAGGTTAGATTTGAAAATAGTTTCAGATCGGGTTATATTTGATATTTTTCTTTTGTTTGAGGTTATTAATAAAAATATCGGCTGGAATTACTCTGAGAGATACAGGAGATAATAGGTAAAGCAATGTGAACGCGATTGGAAAAACGGCTCCAATGAATCTGCGCCATTATAGCATGATATATTTTTTGGGGTCCACCCTTACAGCTAATGCGCCATTGTACCATGAGATAATTTTTGGGGTCCACCATTACATCTACAGGAAAAAAAGTGAAAACGAACCATTTGTAGCGTACTGTAGTGATTTGAAAACCGGCCGGGCCACGGTCCACATGGGTTTGGTGGGTTTTACGGTCCGAGTAATTGGAGGTCAGCTGAAATCCGTGCTTGGACCATGGTCCAAATTGACATGGGCCGGTCCGGTCTACGGTCCGGCAGTATTTTGTTTTTTATTTTTTTTTAGGACTGCTGCACATAATTTAGAAGTTTTTGAGGAGTATACATGAAATTCTCCCAAATTTATAAGGAGTGAGGGTCTGGTACATGAAATCCTCCAATTTTTTTTTTTTTTTTCGGTCCGGTCCGGTCCTACACGGGCCGGGGAAAAAAAACGGACCAAACCCGTGCCAGGACCGTCCCTAGTCTTGGTCCGGTCCGGTCCGGGTTTGGGGCACGGTCCGGACTAGTCCGGGTTGGAACCCTAGGTTGTTCGGTCCTGTCCTGGACCAGCCGGTTCATTTCAAAACACTAGCGTACTGACATAAGGGCAAATTTTACAAATTGTATTATTTTTTTATTTCTTCAAACAAAATTTCTCACCTGTTAAAGTTATTAACTCAATATTATTGTGAAACTCATTTTTCTCTCTCCCCTCTTTTCCTATCTTCTATTTACAATTATTAATTTTGTAGCAATCTTATCTTTTATTATATTTTATTGAACCCATAAATTTTTTAGAGAATATATAATTCATGTATAAAAATTTGCAGATAGCAAACAAAATTTTAAATTAATCTACATATATATCGAATATATGTTTTTCATTACGCAACAAAATTTGTTGATCAAATTTTACAGAGTATAAAAATATACTCTTATGATAAAGTTTGAAAAAATCTGAGTCCGCCTTCAACATTGATCACATGACGTGACATGCTTGTTGCAGCTGTGATCATTCACATTCTATAATCATTTCTGATAATTTCAATAACCGACAATTGCGTCCTTCAATTATTTTTAAACAAATCCAAGCAGTTTGGATTTGGTAACAATTTTTGATTTACAAGTACATTTAGACTTAAAAACGATTCATTTGTGGACAAAATTAATTCATCCCCTTGTGTAGCTACTGGCTACCATCTGCTGAGCGGGGTCTCATGAACATTTTTAACCAATAAACAAGTTAAATCAGAATAGGTACAGGAGTGACCGAGTGACGCTCATGATTGCTATTATTGTAGCCGCTGTCATCAGAAATGCACAAAAAAATAAAGAATCCGCTGTCATTGTCTCAATGTCTATTTGACTCGTGAACGCTACTTTTGTCAGGATTCAAATTATCTGAAATCCGAGATTCATGAACAGTAACCACTACAGCAGAAATGAGGATCAGCGACCGGGATACTACTCGCTGGTCGCTGATGACGAAATCCGGTCGCTGATACACCAGTCGCAGAAGGCATGGACGCTGATGCTTTCCGATGACGTCACCGGTCGCTGAATGACGTCATCCCGGTCGCTGATGCTCTTTCAGTGACCAATTTTTTTTTGTCGCTGTTGGATTTTGCTGACGTCATGTAAAAACTTCAGAGACCAAAAAGACCGGTCGCTGATACTCTTCTATCAGGTTTATGATTTTTTTTTGTTATTTACTTTTCTCCATTTATATGTTTATGAAAATCAATACTGTATTATTAAAAAATTATAGAGAATTGTAAGTTGAGATAAATTATTAGAAACATTTCAACATAATTTGTAAAATATATAAACATTCATACAACACCAACGCATGTTCATTCATAGTAATTGACCTTCCAGCAAAGAAAATAATAATAATAATACAGAGACGTTGCAATAACAGTGAAGTGTTCCACATTTTCATTCATAGTAATTGACCTTCCAGCAAAGACAGGCAAGCCCACAAAATAAATGCTTGATCTTGAACAGCAATCCCTTGTGATAGAGCAAACAAAACACGAACACGAGAAACTCAGAGATGCATTTTTAATGCCTGCGTCTTTTGTTTGGCGCAATGGGCTCCGGCGACTAAACCGGTCGCTGATATCGGTCGCTGATATCGGTCGCTAATGTCCTGTTTTGTTGTAGTTAACTCTGAAATTTTTGAAATCCGAGATCTAGCCATTCAACTTTTTCTGTGCACGCATCTCGAAACAGTTAGTTTTTCTGTGTACGCATCTCGAAACAATTCAATGGCTGGATTCAGAATTTCAGAAATTTCAGAATTACTGTTGATGATATCGAATTTCAGCAAATTTGAATTCCTTTTGTCTATCTGTGGACAGGTTCCATGCAAACCCACCAACGTAGAAACGTACGTATTGTATTAGTATTGTAAATAAGGGCAAGTACGTGTCGGATGGATAGATATCGTGAAACAATTAATTATTAATTGATTAATCGAAGTTTGAGAAACAATTTTTGTTTTTATTAAAGTTATGCGGATATACTAATAATTTATTAAAATTGATTAATTTAACTCATTAAACTTATCAAATAATATTAATAACGTTAATGAAATTGTTATTTACAAAAAGTCCAGATAAGACAAAACAAAGTATGTCATATACTACAAAAATAGCTATTTGCAAGAGTAAAAGTAACTATTTTCGAGAGTACACCAATAAAAATTGCTATTTCTGAGCGTAACAGTATTACTGATAGAAGTATCCACGAAGATACCGTTAGCAAAAAGTACATTTATTTTCATGAATAGTAACAGATTTTTGTAGTAATAAACTAGATGAGCCATAAGTCGACGTTGGTTCATCGATCGGTTGAGAATGTTCATATCTAGCTGGATGCATTGTATTTGAAATTCGCATCCTCTGATATATCACAAACTTTGAGTGTTTTCTCAGAATATCTCAACCGTTCAAATACGTTATACACAAATCTCAAAGCACAAATATTATTGGTTCCTACGCTATCCCCGAATAGGCACCGTACACGTCGGTCACGCAAAAGTTGAGATATCTCAGAGGATACGCCCTCTTGTATTTGCATCTGATTGTCATGGATTATGCGGCTTCGTGTGAAACAAGCCAATAGTCCAAGAGTAGTGGTGTTGTGAAGCAGAATTTTGCCTGTGTAGTCGTGGGGTCATTCATAGGGCATCGTTGCCTTGTGCTCTTCAGAATAGGGCATAGGATTGTTAATTCACAGGGCATCATTGCCTTACGCCACCAAAATCATCTTATGTTTACATAGACGTTGGACTCAAACCATTATAGTTTTCAGTTTAAACCTCTAAAATATGTAATAACTACTACATAATAGGTCATTGTACACGGTTAAAAACGGTATTTGTCCACGATTTTGCAACCGAATCCATGCTTATTGTGTATGAAAGTGTCGATACATTCATACACGGTTTTCTAAATTAAAACTGTGTATGTAAATACTTTCAAACACGGTTTTAATTAAAATAAACATGTATGAATTATATTAAAAAAATTGCAATTACACTAGATCTAAATTCATATAAAAAATATTACATTTATAAAATTATAAATTTAAACACAACACATACTAAAATACTACATTTACCAATATAAAAAACATTTACAAACATTTTATTAGAACCATTTTGCTAACTAAAAGAAATTAATATAATAAAAAAAAATTCCTTAATCTAAGATTTGATATACATTTATATGAACAATAAGTAAGAAAAATTCCTAAATCTAAGATTTTTTACCCTGAAAAAAATGCATATTTAGGTAAATCCTGGAAGTTATTTTGATCTCCTCGCGAGTTTTTCTAAATTTGAGTCGTACGCTAAAATCAGATACTCGAGCGAAAAAATTACGGTCGTTTGAAGTTTCTTAGTCTCCTATTGCCTTCTTAGTGAAAATATTGCCTCTCATGCCTTACTTGAGGCTCTAGCCTAGCTCGCTTGTTTTAGAAGAGGTGACTTAGAAAAATACTTGTACATCGATGAGGTGCTTTGGAAATCAAAGATATGTCTTAGAAAATATAGATTAGATATATTATAACAGGAAAATGCGGATCAATATCGTAGAAAAAAATTGTGTTTCTTTCACCACACACAAATCTACAATAAAATCGTGTATAATTACAAGCGGTATTTTTTTCCGTATATGCATGGTTATGTTAACCATAGCCGTGTATGAATGTTTCCAATCGTACACAGTTACTTAATAACAACTGTGTATAAATATTGGAGTTAATATATACATGGTCCAATTTAATTAACAATATATAGTTGAAGTTCTTTTGCGCATGCTTGCCTTCTTACATTACACACATATTTAATGAAAGTTTTTCGTATCGGTGTATGACATGTCGTATATAATTAGCATTTTTGTAAAAGTGAATTAAAAATAAATATCAAATTCTTTTTACGGTGAACACTTAGGGTAACTAAATATTAAAATATCTTATAGCATTAGTTAATAAAATATTTCAAAGTTTACAATTGGAAAGTGTGTAAAGGGGACAAGTGCGTCCTCTCATTTTCTCACTTATTTTTTGAACAAATTCCATCCAGTTTGGACGAGTGCAGTGCGTCCTCTCATTCTCTACCGACAGGATTCAATGTGGCGCACCCAACAAAGAAAATTCTGTAAAGCGGGTCATGTATATTTTGCACGGTGACAGAGATACGGATGGCAATTTCGGACATATGCTTGTGTTCGGATTAGGCAAAATAGTAAGTGAAGAAGAAGAACTATTTGTAGCATATGCTCATGATCTAATTTATAGATGACACAATTTCAATCCGGAATCTCGACTCCGCTAGTGACGGGTCTCGAAACAGTTTAGTGAAATTAGAAACAAAGAGTGCCAAGTAGCAAAAGCGAGAATAAATCTCTCTCAGAAAATATATTGATATCCAAAAATTAAAGAAAAAGATGACATGTCATCTTTTCTTATAATACAACCATAACATATTAAATAACATAAAAAAACTAAAAATTCAACTTAGAAACTAACAACACATAATGACTAACTCTAGGAAACTCCAATATAATTAAAGTGAGTGGCTAAGCTACAAACGTTTGCACCAAGGGTTTGGTGCAAACGATTTGTTTTCGGATTTTCGAAGTCCAAACGGTCGATCCGAACCGTTTAAGTTGTTCTCCATATTGAAATGTGCTTGGAGACCAAATTTTACATTTTTTGAAATTTTTTTACTATTTATTAAGCCACTTTGAAAGTTGCTGATCACACGGTTCAGAATTTTATTGCACTGTTTTTACTGTTCACCCGAATCAGCAACTTTCAAAGTGGCTTAATGAATAGCAAAAAAATTCCAAAAAATGTGAAATTTGGTCTCCAAGCACATTTTAATATGGATTAAATATTTAACGGTTTGGATCGACCGTTTGGACTTTGCAAATAGGAGAACCAAAACGTTTGCACTAAGGGCTTGGTGCAAACGTTTTGAGCTTAGCCAGTCTCTATAATTAAAATGATATAGAAAATATAAATAGTTAAATCTAAAAAATAGCAATATAATAAAGTTTTCTATAAAACACAACATAATTAAATATTATAATTAATCATATAGAAAATGATAAATTAGTGGGACCCGTGGAACCTCCTTCTTGGAGCTTGTGCATACACATTCAATAAGATTGAAGAACAATTCACCCGTACCGAGTCCAAGTCTGAGTTCAATTCCGGGTTTGAGTCCAAGCCGAAATTTCAGTTTTTGTGATACTCCCCCGGTTGATGAAAGCTTGACCTTAAGCTTGTATTTTCACCTCGAATTCGGCTCTTCTTCTTATTCGTAGATCTCTTTCAAACAATATATTTTCATATCAAGCACCATAAAATCTTTGTAGACCTCTTTCACATTGGTTTTCCTACGTATGTATTTCATCAAATCTTGGGCACAAATATATAATGCCAATAAATCGCAATGATTTTGCTGCACCGCTCTCGAAATCAACAAACTAGAGTCGACTTCAATTTTAAACGGGTTGGATTTGATTTCTTTGTCCAACAAGGCATACTCAAATTTTATGATAAAAGCAAGAGTGTTGTTGACCAAAAACCTTGCATTTTCTAGTTTGGAATTTGGTTGCAAGAATGGATCATTGTAGTTGGATTTCAAGACCTCATTGTTGGTCAAATACACAAATTTGGTTAGCAACAAAATATTAGATCTAACCTCTATGGACAAAGTATTTCCAAGATTACTCGAGAACATCGACAAATCACCAACACATTTTTCATCAAAGTTTGAAGAGTTCTCAATGAACTCAATTTTTGTCTCGAGTTCATCAGTCAAGGTATTGACATCATCTGCATCATCGGGCTCTTTACTTTCTTCAACCGTGACAAGCTCATTTTCAAGCTCATATGGTTCTTCTTGGCGTTCTTCCACTAGAATGGTTGGCATTTGGTTTGGAGGTGGGTTGTTTCGAGGTGGATTGTTGCGGTTGAGGGTTGGTTTGTCATGTTGTTGGCAATTTTCGTTGGGATTAAGACGATCTCTAACCCCGATAATGGTTTTGTTGCATTCGTTCGATTAACGCATTATGATTTTGTTGCATTCGCTCAAGGATGGCGACAACGTTTGGGTCGGCCATTGTCGAATTTGGTGGTCGTCGAACTTGGTTGTCGGAATTGGCGGTTAACGGAGATACATCTTCACGCAAACGCAAAGGGGTTGTCGAACTTGGTTGTCGGGGATACAACTTCACGGAAGCGCGAAGGTGGTTGTTGAACTTGCTCTGATACCACTTGATGCAATCTCGTTCCCGAATATCGACTCCGCTAGTGACGGGTCTCGAAACAGTTCAGTTGAATTAGAAACAAAGAGTGCTAAGTAGCAAAAGCTAAAATAAATCTCTCAGAAAATATATTAATATATAAAAGTTAAAGAAGAAGATAACATGCCATCTCTTCTTATAATACAACCACTACTACAGAAATGGTAATTCTACACTGCACATTGTACACGATTTTTCCAATTTTATATAAAAACTATGTACCAAATATGATTTTTTGAAAGCCCAACAAATCTGCGGGAATTATACACGGACATTTAGTTAAGAATCAGTGTATAATTGTTTGAGAGAGCTACACGGTTTATTAGGGATCAAAAATCCATGTGGAAAGAAGACCGTGTGGAAAAAATTGAGAGAGCTACACAGATTTTTGTTAAATATCCGTGTAGGAATATATACATGGATTTTTTATAATATCTGTGTAGAAATAGTAGAAATGTACACGAATTTTATTATAAATAGCCGTGTATGATTATTTGGAGAGCTACACGGATTAATAAGTATAAATCCGTGTATAAAAGGCTGTGTAGGGTTTTAATTAGTATAAAAGGCCTTCTCCTTCCAGCGCTGCGCGTTTTGATCAAGTCTTTTATGCCACTGTCTCTCTGTATTGAGCTTCTGATTTCTGCGAATTGAGACTAGCAGCTGGAATCTGAGATCTTTGAAGTTTGTATTTTCTTCTCTCCATCTTTCTAAGGTTAGTATATATATTTAAATCATTTTCTTCCTCTAATTTTCTGTTAATTATTATTGCTTATTTAGGTCATTTCATGCATGCTTGATTTCAAAAATGGCGGAAAGTTTGGCTGAGCGGGAGCCCAAGCATGGGGGCAGCCACGCAAAAGCGGGGGGAAGTCGGCTGAGTGGGGAACCCAAGTGTGGGGGCATTCACGTTTCAAAAAAAATTCAAATTTGGAAACAATTTGAAATTCAAAAATTTTAAAGGAGAATTTTTATAATTTTCTTATAATTTTGTTTTTAAAGGAAAATTTTAAAGGAGCCCAAGCGTGGGGGCAGCCACTAAATATTTTCTAATAATTTTTTTTTTGACAAAAATTTTAAAGGAAAATATTTATTCTCTAATATGTATGCATATATATATATATATATATGTTGATCAAATGTATTTTTTTATTGAAGATGCAATATGCTGGAGACCTTTAACCAAGAGGCATTATGTCATGGATCACATGGGCACTCTCCTTTTTGATATATGTTGGATCTAATACGCCTTAGTTTGTATGAAATTCTTGTCCAAACTAGATTATAACCAAGAGTTTTGGCAACATGAGCCCAACTTTACAGAAATTGGGCCAAACTTTGATCACATGGTTACTAAGTGGTAAGGACATAACTTGATCTACAAACATTGTATTGGATCTTGAGGAGTATATGTTATATGGATCACATGGGATTGTATATGTACAAAAGGCAATGTCTATATATGTTGATGCTTTTATGCTTTTATGTTTTTTTGTTATATATGTTGATATTTTCATATTGTGCTTACTTATAATTTTCAGTTTATTAATAGCAATTGATATTTGCGAGTGTCTTGCATCTACCTTTTCTTGTTACTAACTAATACCAAATTATAATTGTAGAATGCGCCAAAGCAACCGCATTACACCAAGAGCAGATCAACGATGTCAGGTGTATGTGGGCAAGGTGGTTTCGAATGGAATTTTGTAATGCTCAATATGGATTTACATAATTTTGTATAATTTAGTGTATATGAATATTGTATAATTTAGTGTATATGGATTTCTTGCTAATCTGAAAAATATGGATTTCTTGCTATATGAATTTTGTATAATTCTGTAGCAAAACTGGAGACTTGCCCAAAAACAAAAAAATACAAAAAAAAAATTAGTTAATTCTACACGGATATTTAACTAAAGTCCGTATATGATAGTTCAGAGAGCTACACGGATATTTAGTTAAAAGTCCGTGTACAAAGAGATTTGCTACGATATTTACTTAAAAGTCTGTGTAGAAAGAGGAGAGCTATACGGATATTTAGTTAAATGTCCGTGCATAAAGATGAGAGCTGCATGGATATTTAGTTAAATGTCCGTGTAGAAAGAGGAGAGCTACACAGATATTTAGTTAAATGTCCGTGTAGAAAGAGGCAAGCTACACGGATGTTTAGGTAATATCCGTGTAACTCGGTAACATGTAGAGAGCGACACAGGCAGGTCTTTGTACACGGCTGTTTATAAGGTAATCCGTGTAGAAATTGTAATAATCTCATACGGGTAAATATCCGTGTGTAGTTATTGACATATTCTTACACCCTCGCTTTATACACGGCAGGAAATCCGTGTAACTCCTCCATTTATGTCCTTTCTGTAGTAGTGAATCATAACATATTAAATAGTATAGAAAAACTAAAAGTCCAACTTAGAAACTAACAACACATAATGACTAATTTTAGGAAACTCCAACATAATTAAAATGACATAGAAAATATAAATAGTCAAACCTAAAAAATAGTAACATTATAAAGTTTCCTATAAAACACAACATAGTTAAATGTTATAATTAATCATATAGAAAATGATAAACTAGTGGGATCCATAGAACCTCTTTTTTGGAACTTGTGCACAGACATTCAATAAGATTGAAGAACAATTAATCCGTACTGAGTCCAAGTCTGAGTTCAATTCCGGATTTGTGTCCAAGCCGAAATTTCAGTTTTCGTCGATAGAACAACGAATATGCATAATATCTGCTCAGAATCACATGTTGAGTCCATTTATAGCGAAACGTGGTTTACTTGTTATTTATAGAGGAGTGAGGCTATGGTGCTATGCATAGCACGGATGGCTAGTGTACTACGGCTCAATATGGTACTTTTTAAAATCCTAACGGTCGATCCGACCGTTCAATGTGATAACCATATGAATATGTACTTGCAAACTAAATTTTATATTTTTTCGAATTTTTTTACTATTTTTTCGGATAGGTAGAATTTTGATGGTCCAGAATTTTCAAAAAACACTGATTTTTCTACCTATCTGAAAAAATAGTAAAAAAATTCGAAAAAATATAAAATTTAGTTTGCAAGTACATATTCATATGGATATCACATTGAACGGTCGGATCGACCGTTAGAATTTTAAAAAGTACCATATTGAGCCGTAGTACACTAGCCAATGGTGCTATGCATAGCACCATAGCCTCACTCTTTATAGAGTATCAAACATGATATCTCTACTCAGAACCATAGTGTAGTGCACCTAGTCTAGTCAGTCTAATCAAAATAGTACAGTGCTGCATCTAGTCTAGTCCAAATTGATTTAAATCTATTGGGAAAATAGTACAGTACACCTAGTCTAGTCTCCTCAGTCATCCAATCTTCAACCTTTTGTGCCAAGAGTGAGGCTACGGTACTAGGTATAGTACGGATTGGTTCGTGCTACGGCTCAATATTTGTGTTTTTAAAATTTTAACGGTCGATCCGAACTGTTTAACATGATTATAAAATGAATATGTACTTGCAAACCAAAATTTACATTTTTTTCGAATTTTTTTACTATTTTTTTAGATAGGTAGAAAATTACTTGATCTGAAAATTCTAGACCATCCAAAAACAGTGATTTTCTACCTATCTAAAAAAATAGTAAAAGAATTCGAAAAAATGTAAAATTTGGTTTGCAAGTACATATTTATTTTATAATCATGTTGAACGGTTCGGATCGACCATTATAATTTTGAAAACTCAAATATTAAGCCGTAGCACGGACCAATCCGTGCTATGCATAGTACCGTAGCCTCACTCTTGTGCCAAATTTAAAAATCTGAAGAAGTAAAAAATCTGAATCAACCACAGTAACAAGATTCGCGTTTAATTCACGAATTATTCGCGTTTAATTCGCGAATTATTCGCGAATTAAACGTTTTTGAGCCATCAGCGGATCAATCCGCGTTTAATACGGTGATTCGCGAATTTTACGAATTTTCCGTTATATTCGCGTTTTCTTCTCAAAAATTCGGTCAGGTTTAACTGAAGAATTGCTAAATCATTTCGAGAAAGATCTGGTTCAAAACATATTTAAGATTTAGCAGAAAATCAGCTGAAGAACAGATCTAGAATATATCGAAACGGGACAGAGAAAAGAGAAGAAGGTAAATCTGACATTAGAACCCACTCATTTAAAGTAACTCAAATTTTTTATCTAAACTCAATTGGACGTAGGCCATTTCTATTGGCCCAATTAGATCAAAACTCAAATGGCCCTGAAAAGTCAATTAATTGACGTAGGCCATTTCTACCAGCTCAATTGAACTTCGTCAAAAATTGAGTTTTGATCTGAAAAGTTAAATTGAGTTTTGATCTGAAAAGTCAGCCTTCGTCAAGTTTTGATCTAAACTCAAATGGCCCTAGAGCATTTTCACGTGGCAGCCCATGCTTAAAGTAACTAAAATTTTGAGTTTGGATCTGGATCGTCCGATTAGAATTACAGCCAGACTAAAATTCCTGATCTGAATTCAATGTACAATTCCGAATTATTTCCGAATTATACCTGAATTATACCCGAATCACGAATTTTTGACCCCGCCGAACCGAACCCGAATTATTCATTTGTTACTATGGAATCAACTAACTTCTTCAATCTTGTAATTATGTTACAAATGGTGGAGCTGGCCCACATCCACATATCATTTAGTGGCGACATCTTTCAGTGAACTGGATAACTAGACGCGCGGACGCTGGAGGCGCTTGTAAGCGTTTGCATCTGATTCGTGAATCCTGCGACCTAATTAAAATAGAACAAGTAGAGTAATGCTGTAATGGTCATCCATTGAAGATGAAAGATTCGTAGACACGCGGCTGAGTAATGGCGTATCCTCTGAGATATCTCATATTTTGCCCACGCGTCCGGTTTTTGTTCGAGATATTAGAAGAACCAGGAGAGTGGAAAAAACGTGCCATGTTGTGATCTGTTAATTTTTTACGTGCCATGCTGTGTCGTGATTAAAATATTAAGGAGTAATTATGGCACGTGAATAGTCACACAACGTAAGTCACGTCGTGCCTGAACGTGCCGTGACAATACGTGACTTGCGTGACCATTTAATCATAATTTATGTTAGTTTATTCAAGATTCACTACTAAATCAATATCTAATGTTTCTAATTATACGTGATTCACGTGACTACGTGCCGTGACTAAATATTTCATGTGCCGTGCCGTGCCAAAGTTTCAAAAGATGAGCACGGCACGCGAATGGTCACGGCACAGGACACGCGTGCCGTGCCGTTCTGTGCCGTAACCGTGCCGTTCCGTGACGGAGCTGGCTCCGCCGTGCCATTTTTCCCACTCTAGGAACCCATATTATTTGAGATTTGAGATTCGTGCAGAACATATTTGAACGGTTGAGATTTTAAAAAAACAGTCACACAAAATATGAGGTATCTCAAAGGATGCGAATTCGTTGATAATGGAGGTCTGTTTTCGTTCGTTCTCATTGGAAGCTGGATATCTAGATTTTTTTTTTTTTTTAGAACTAGTAATCGGTTTAGTGGCAAAAGTAATGATTTTCGTACGAGAGATCATAAGTTCGAAACTCGAAAAAAGTAATTCTTTATGAATATTAAATAGTTAGGTTCTTGACCTCTAATCTTTAATTATTCAGATTTTTTTTTTGTTTAGATGACACCGAAATATATAGTTTACAAAGCGATGAATGAAGCTTTTCACCATGGTTAAAGATCTATTTTAATTTTGTGCAACACATTTTTTAAACAAGAAATGAAAATGTATATTACTAATGTGTTTGCATGAACTGAAAATATCTTTGTTAATATCTTTATCCCACATTAAAAGGCTGAAAATTTACTATTTATTTTTGGGACTCAATTATGACATTATTTGGAACATAATATTTAATAAATTTTATTTGTTCTATTTAGTAAGGAAAATACAGTATCATGTATTTGATTGGCTTCTACTATAGGTGATGACTATTGGGCTTGGTAAAGCAAAGGTGAATGAATAGAGCAATGGTTACATGTATTGGGCCATTGATTAAATGAAGCAACGGACTTCATGGCTATTGGGCGCCATTGATTGCCATTAAAGAAAGGAACTTCACCATTAGGCTAAACTGGACCTACTACGTACATACAATATCAAATTAAATCGGAAATGATTACATGTTTGGACTACAATTCCTGTATTTCTTCATCACACCATGCATATTGGAAAAAAATGAATTTAATTATAATAATTTTGAATATTGTATCAATTAATTTTGATTTATTAATAAAAGTTTATTATTAAATGTACCTATCAATCTTTATGAAGCACGATCATCAACCCATTCTCTTTCTACATGATGAGTATGTGTATGACACACATACCTGTATGAAAAATAAGAGAAATACTACCGAATTTTTCTTAAATACTAAATCCGGTACTATATATTCATATCTTAAATGAGACAAAGTATTCCAAGAGGAGTTCCAAAATGGAGACTATTCTAAATTAATTTCTATTTGATTAATTTCAAACGAGAATAGAACTAAAGGAATACAAAATGGTCGGTTATTTGGATAATTTGTTTCCAATTACACACACACAAACTTATTTGGATAGTTTGCCCTAATATATGTATAAATAATAAATTAACGAGAGAGCAGAGAAATTAAATTTATGATCAGTTGTGAAAAGTTTATGATTTAACGACGCAAAGGAGAAAAAAATGCTTCTATACTAGGAATAAATATACATTAACACGCCATGCACATTAAAGAAAATGTGTTAAAAAACAAAACATATTTATTCCCAAAATCCCTGGACAAGAACAGTACACGATTGGCATAAGAAATCCATGTAAGAAAGTTTGCCCTAATATACACGGATCAGTGATACATAACCGTTTACAATTGTGTAAAATCGTACACAGTTGCTTATTACGCAACCGTGTTTAAATGTCGGTACTTTTAGTACACAAATTTTATTTAATTGACTTGGTGGGTATGTTGGAGCTCATTTTCGCATGTGCGTCTCTTTCCTTTAGAGCATCTACATTCCTGAAACTATTAGAGTTTCTAAATAACTGTTAACTGTTTTTTAGAAATTAAACCTCTCTTAATTTTTAGGATAAAGATTTTTTTCCCCCATCTCCTATCCCCCATTCATCCTCCAATCATTAATTATCTAGGGGACCACAACTTTAAGCACAAAAAGACAAAAGAAAACGTGTATCAATCATTAATTACATTGGGGACCGCTAATTAACTAGGGGGACCGCTTATATTTGAAAAATTTACAACTGACGCGCACAAGTATTCATATATAATACATCAAGTATTCATATATAATACATCAAGTATTCATATATAATACATTAAGTATTCATATATAATACATTAAGTATTCATATCTAAGATATCAAGCATTTAAAAAAAAATTGGACATATCACTCACATTTTTTACACGTTTTTAGAGGTGGTTTTTTTTTCTCCGTTCATTCTAACCAATATTTCTAACAATCTATGAAGAATTTTGCGAATCTAAAATCACAAACGTCTTCTATGCAATTTTCTCTTTCAAATGAGATCCATGATGAAGTACTTTTGAGTTATCCGTCACGCAAGTATTCATACCTCGTAAAATTATTTATATCTCGTCGTGCAAGTATTCATACCACGTCGAGCAAGTATTCATACCTTGTCGAACAAGTATTCATACCTAAGATATCAAGTAAAAAATGATTGAGTGGTAATGAAATTTCAATCGGTAAAAATGAGTGAATGATGTGTCCAGTTTTTTATTTGTGAAATACTGATGAGGTATGAATACTTGCTTGATGAGGTATGAATACTTGAATGACAAGGTATGAATACTTGTGCAACGGACAACTCGAAAGTATGTCATCATGGATCTCATTTGAAAGAGAAAATTGCGTAGAAGACGTTCCTGGTTTTAGATTTGCAAAATTCCTCACAGATTGTCAAAAATATTGGTTAGAGTGAACGGAGAAAAAAAAAAACCACCTCTAAAAACGTGTAAAAGATGGATAAGTAATGTGTCCAGTTTTTTTTTAAATACTTGATATCTTAGATATGAATACTTCATGCATTATATATGAATACTTTAGAATGCAACTATGAATACTTCTTTTAATAGTAATGAATATGAAAAAGTAGTATGTTTTTCTTTTCCTTTTCTGTTGCCGAATATTCCAAGTTGGTTATCGGTCCCCACCGGCAGTTAAATGCTAAATAACAGATAATTAGCGGTCCCCCCCAGTTGAAAACGCGTTTTTAATTAGTGGTCCCCGTTAATCAAGCGTTTTTGGTTGTCTTTTAGTGCGGAAATCGTGGTCCCCTCTTAATTACCGTTAAAGAATAATTAACAACCTTATCCGGGGGATGAATGGGGGATAGCAACCCGGGTATTGTTAGTCGGTCCCTAATTTTTAAGCCTCCACATCCCTGAAACTAAAATTAGAGTTTCCTAATTGCCACGTCACAGGTTATAAAATTTCTTATTAAGATATATTTGCAAGAGAAACGAATCTCAGCGAATCATTTCGCCACGTCACAGTTTATAAACGATTTCTTATTAAGAAACTATTGAGCAAAGTTGCTAAATAAGAAATTCATCTACATCCCTGAAACTGGTTTAGCAGCTGCCACATCAGATTAGAAACTCTAAGAGTTTCAGGGATGTAGATGCTCATTGTTTAATTGAAAATTTCTCAGAACCGTATATAATTAGCATTTTCGCAGCACTGAAAATAACACCAAATTAACTAAATAAATGTTGTCTTTACTTGCCCCTCAATACGTAAATTAAACCTGAACTATGTAATTTTTGTTTAGTGTCTTCTAGTCTAACTTCATAGCCATCTCAGGCGTCATGTGGTTTAATTTGCCAATCCCCCACAACAGCTTTTATGAAATAATAATCATTTAGTACATCACCAAATTCCCCACAACAGCTTCTTGATTTGTTAGTTACATCAAGTTGAATGACACCTCTATTGATGCTACTCTTAGGAATATTCAAGATCTATGACATCTCATATATACAAAATATCAACATATTTCTACTCCTATATATCCTTATCCAATTTGTAGATATTATCAAGATTATTCTAGGACTTAGATATTTCACTAATTTTCTAGAGTTCAAGATATTTTCCTAAAACATTCTAGATTCTATATATTTAACAAAATACTAAATTAAGATTATACCAAGTATTTTTCTTTGAACATTAAACTTGAGACTAATTGTAAAAAGCAGAAAATGAATTGTGAAAAGCATTCATCTTCTAGAAGATGAATAAGGGAACTACCGTTTAATTGCATGCAATACATCTCTATGCCAACTATTTACATAGAAGATTGCAGTTAAATAAGGAAACTACACACTATCAATTATGAAAACTATATCTAGTGAAAAATATGGAATCAGGATCGGTTATATATGCATATTAGTATCGGAATACAACTAATCCTGATGAAGGCGATACTGATACTACAATAATCTTGATCGGTTAAATAACCGATCCTAATAGTTACTATCAGTATCGGTTGTTTCATTAGAACAACCGATCCTGATAGTTACTATCAGGATCGGTTGTTTCAAACAACCGATCCTGATGTTATATTGGATCTAAATTTTTTTTTTTATTTGGCCAGCTTCCATATATATTTGCTGGCCAGCATAATTTTTTTTTTTATTTACCATTGATTTATTGGAGCTCAAAACCAATTAAGAACACAAAATAAAATTCATGAAACACAAAAAGAAGTACAATAGTTGAAGAAATTTGGTGCAATAGCAAAATAAAATTCAGCCACATGTATGGCACTCCCTCTTTTATCGTCTCCACCAGTGCAAACTTCAAAATCTGAACAAATATTTATATCATTAATTGCTTGCTTGTGCATCTTCGATACATGTATTATTTAAATTGAAAGACAAGGAAAACCTAGCTAGCATATCTCAAAGTGTACCTCTTCACCGCCGATGGAATAATCTCAAAAAGCCTTGCTCAAATGAAAAAAATATCAGTTTTCGTCTTCTTCGCCTTTTTTTGACATGATCGAGACAGAGATCGCTAAGTTGAGAGGTGCCGGAGACAGAGAGAGAGAGAGACGGAGGAGTTGAGAGGCGGGTTTGATTTTTGCTAAGTTGAAAATGAGAGGCGCGAAATGAAAATAAGAACCCTAGAAGAGGGAGAGACTGAGACAGAGAGAGAGACGGAGGAGTTGAGAGGCGGGTTTGATTTTCGCTAAGTTGAAAATGAGAGGCACGGAATGAAAATAAGAACCCTAGGGAGTTATCAGGATCGGTTGTTTCAAACAACCGATCCTGATAACTACTATTAGGATCGGTTGTTTTAAACAACTGATCCTGATAGTAGTAATTAGGATCTGTAAAAAAAAAAAAGTATCAGGATCGGTTGTTTAAAACAACCGATCCTGATAGTAGTTATCAGGATCGGTTTTTAAAACAACCGATCCTGATAGTAGTTATCAGGATCGGTTGTTTTAAACAACCGATCTTGATACTTTTTTTTCTTTTTTTTACAGATCCTAATTACTAAAAACGAAAAAAAAAGTATCAGGATCGGTTGTTTTCCGATCCTGATACTTTTTTTTTTTTTTAGTAATTAGGATCTGTAAAAAAAAAAAAAGTATCAGGATCGGTTTTTAAAACAACCGATCCTGATACTTTTTTTTTTTTTCTAATTACTACTATCAGGAACCGATCCTAATATATGCTAATTAGGATCGGTTGTTTGTTAGAACCGATTCTGATAGTATCAAGATCGGTTTTTAGAAACAACCGATCATAATAGTTCATAAATTAGGATCGGTTGATCAAAAAACTCGATCTAATTAGTTTTTAGGAGATCCAAATAGATATTAGTATCGGTTGTTTGATATAGCCGATCCTGATTCTAGTTTTTTCACTAGTATATATTCCTAAAAAAACTATACTTTCTATAACCAATGCAGTTTTTATACTAGTAAAGCCTGATTCACGTACTCTAATCAATATGAATTAATTCTTAGAACATTAAACTAGAGACTTAACTAGAAAACGAACATAAAATTGTAAAAAGCATTCATCATCTTCTAGTTAGCTTAAGTGACACCGATAGTATTGTTGCTAATTAAATTCGTGAGTTTTCTTTCAATATATTGTCGCGCACGAGTTCAGAATTCATGGCGCACTGCTCATTTGTACTTAATTCATTAGTTAAACTCAATGGCAGATCACGATCGAGGTCTAGCTACTCTCTTCTTAATTACCTTCTCTTTGTTTGTTTAAAATAGGAAATAATTAACTAAATGTTTTCGGTCTAGTAATAAACAAAGTTGATAGCTAGATGTGGGAAAACGGAATATATACCATCTAAAAGCTTCATGCATATATGTGTGGACCTGATCCTTTTGCATTTGTAGTATTTAATCCATTCTGTCTGTATTACAAACCTACCTGCTTCCCGATCCGGTAGATCACAATTATCAAAAGGTATAAGGATATAATGTTTAAAAAAAGAGTTAGTGCTAAAAGTTAGGTAAGTAGCTATAGTTTTTATATAATAGACACACCGAACGCATGGAATTTTTTCCTTTTTCCTTTATTAATTCGTTGGTAGTCCTGAGGCAATATAGAATAATAATTCAGCAAAAGTGTTACTACCATATCAGGCTCTCTCTTATCCAAAGCATATATGTGATTTTGGGGAACACTCATAGCTAGGCGATTTTGAGGTGATTAATTTTTGCGATTTTAGGAAATCAAGCAAAAACAGAGAACAAAAGGAGAAAAATCGAGAAAAGTCCAAAAATAGAAAGTTGACAGGTAATAACATCATAGCACTAATTATTGTGGAACCGTGTGTTATTAGTATTTTTAACTCTGTATATTCACCACGTCTTTATGTAGTACGTAGTGCATGCATGTAATACGTGAACTAACTATATATTTACTAAAGTTGAAATGTAATAATAACATAGCACTAATTTTATTCAAAGCCAATGAAACCAAGTACATGAAACAAGCAAACTGTTTTATTCAATGTCACACCAAATTAACTGAAAAAACATTGCATGAAGTACATCACTGTTTTATCCTTGCTTGCCACTCAACACGTAAAACCAGAATTATGTAATTTTTCTTTAGTGATCTCGTCTATCTTCATAGCCATCTCAGGCGTCATGTGGTTTTGCCAATCCCCCACAACAGCTTTTCTGAAATAAAAATTATTTTGTACATTACCAATTCCCCCATTTTTGTTGACATCGAGATCTTTCAGTTTATTAAAGCTACAGAACTCGACAATCGCTTCCACTAGACCATTTTTTTTCTCCTCGTCGGAGAAGGGGCATCCAATGAAATTTGCTAGCCTTATCACACCATTAACCGGATCCTTCATCATTTCCTCGTACTTGAGGAACAAAATTTTCGAACAAGGATGCAAGCTGTTCATGTAATATTTATTAACATGATCCCAGACAGGACCATATATAGGGCATTTTACCCTCACAAAATAATTCGAAGGCTCGAGTAAAAGGAAATAAAGATTTGTCAAACCCTTCATTTCCTGTGACCATGTACCAAAGGGAAACTAAGACATCTTTTGGTTCTCTACAGATATAAACGATTGGACATTTTGATGTCTTGATGCTTTCTGGAAGCAATGAGTATGGCAAATGAGTTCCTAGAACTCTAGGAGAAGGAAGGGTTTCGAGATAATGTTCATCTTGTGTAGCATAGTGAAGTTCAGTGAATGGAACACAATCATGTGGACTGAGTTTAAGCAAAGGGTGGGATGATAAAGCATACTTGTCTCGGTGCATTATAGTGAAAGTGAGGGCTTTGAGCCAAGTGGTACCGGTTTTGACAATACTTGCCACGATCACATCACTGGGGCGAGACTGGAAAGCCTCCTCCATTGCCATAATGCCTGGAAGAAATCGCTCAAATTGCCAATAACCTTTGTATTTTCGCATGGCATTTATGAGCCATCCTTCTTCTTTCGGGAGCGTAAGAATTAGGTCTTTGTATTTGCTATCTACTTCTTCAATCTTTGTAAGAATTAGGTCTTTATTGAGTCGTCTCTTTCTTCATGCTTAAGAGGATTGCAATTGGATGTGATGGTGGAATTAGGGGTAAGTGAAGGATTGTCCATGGGGATATGGTAAGCTGTCGTTTTTACGTTTTAGTTTGTTTCCGATGGATTGGCCTAAAATAGAAAGTAGTAAATATATATTGTGCCAAACCAGTCATGCAATTATATAAAATAACGTTATCTAACTACTGCATTTAGCAATAATAATGCAATTATTGCGAGGTTTGGACACTTACTGTCTTATTTTTTAAGAGAATTATATAATACACATGCAATTATTAGGTTGTGTAAGCTGTTTCAGAAAAGCACATTGTATATGTGTCTAATACATCTGACGTCTGAAAATTTAGTTAAAATTTTATTTTCGACAATTAGTTATTTTTTGTCATGATTGCACTGACAAGCTCTCTCTGCCGCATAATTATGGAAAATGAACCTTTCTTTGTCAATCATTGGAAGAGTATAATGTTAACACAAGAACCTTATAATGTGACTTAAAATGAATAAAATAGACAAGCCAGTATATCCATCATTGGAAGTATTATGAATAAAATAGAACTGCCAGCATTAGGTTTGGTTACTTTATTTGGCAAGTTGCTAGTGTATTTGGGTTCGGTGAAGTTGGCTTCCGAAAAATATCAATCAAATTCATATAAATTAAAAGTAATTAAATATGATATCCTGCCAGCAGTAGGTTTGGTTACTTTATTAGCAAGTTGCTACACTAGTGGAAAATGTACATTTAGTATCGACATATCAGGGTCGGACATAGCATAGAGGCGATACTAATATATATCTGGATCGGGCAAATTAAAAGGCCGACCTTGAAAGTAGGTATCAGGATCGGTCGTTTATAAACAGTCGTTCCTGATAGTCCATAACATATCAGGAACGACTGTTTATAAACGACCGTTCTTGATGGTGACTTATCAGGATCGATCGTTTATAAACGACCATTCTTGATAGTCTAGGACTATCAGGAACGGCTGTTTATAAACGACCGTTCTTGATAGTGACCTATCAGGATCGGTCGTTTATAAACGACCTTTCTTGATAGTCCCTTCTCCAAATCTCCTTTTATATCCGATATTTTAGTTTTTGATCTAGGTTTCGCGCACCATTTTGCCAAGTCCCGCTCCTCCGCAGTTAGGGTTCCCTCTCTCGCCTCAGAAAACCCTCTACGCACCGATCCGACCCATCTCTCTCTTGCTTGCTCTCTCACCTCAGACCGGCGCCAGCACAGACACCATCTCTCTCGCTCTCTCGCCTCAGACCGGCCCCCTCAGCCTCAGCACAGACGCGCCCCCCTCAACCTCAGCTCCACCGCCGCATAGACACGCCCCGCCCCCAGCACAGACGCGCCAATACTGTAAATGGATGTTATTTTATTCGTAATCAAATTGGACCAAATTTGAGTAAGATGATGACTAACGTGACTAGTCACAACACGATTATAATCATGACACAATATTACATAAAAATTTGACTTGATTATAATAGAACACAACACGTGACTAGTCACACAACACAACACATATTTACATCTCTACCATCCAGGAAGATGGGCAGATTGATATTTTTTGTCAAGGTGGCAAGAAAATAACAGATTAGGTTTAATTAGATAATGAGGTACGAGATAACAACAATGCTCTAACTTGTAATTTTCAATATTCTAAATTCAAAGGAGGGCAAAATTTTATGAGTTCATGTTCTCACTTGGATCGCCGAGGAAGACCATGCATTTACATCTCTACCATCCAAGATCAACCTCTTCCGTGAGAAGTTTTAATAAGAGCTGGCCTCTATTATCATTAATTTGTGCTACTTCTTTTATGAATATCACAATAATTATTTATTTGTCCTACTTTTTAATAGGAGCTGGCCTTTATATATTATATCATTAGCAGAATACTGCGCTAAACATTGCCAGTTTAAACCTTAATTTTTTTTTTTTTTGTACATATGTTCTCAACTCGTATATAATTTACCCATCCTGCTTTCTATTGAAATTAATCTATTTAAGTGTCAATTAAACAACTTATGCTTTACAATGACAACTTATCACCATGTTAATTTAGTTGTGGACTAAAGGTGGACTAGAGACTTTAGGCCACTGTTATTCTACTAAACGCGATTTAAATTGACTGGCCTAACATGAAATAACTTTAAATTTAGTCCAGCCTAAACATGCCTAAATTAAACCACCTCAGGAGGTGCCTTAAATTTTTTTTCTATTTTAAGCCACTAGGGCCCACTGTCATTCACCTTCAACTATTTCACCACTCTTTCCTCATAACTTTAGGCACAACCAAACATAAATAATTTAGACCGGCCTAAGTTGGAAAAACCAATTTAGGCCACCTTAGCTTTAGTCAACAACCAAAAACACCACCTATATGCTTTAACTCTGCATTGGCTTCTACTCTTTGTGTGGGATGTCGCAGGTTCGAAATGATACTTCTTCAGGCGATCCTAATTAATTTAGTTGAAATTCAAGTTGATGATGTGTTTTAGGAGTTTATTTTGGGTTTTGTTTCATGATGAGATTTCAAGTCAATGAGAGGATTGTTGTGTATGCCTCTCATCTCATCATATATTTACATCAGGCTTGATTTAGCAGGATGTCGGGATAGTAGGCTATGTTCGGCTATATTAAGGAGGAAGAATTTACTATCTTAGTATAGAGTATTTTAGGACGTGTCATTTATGGGGTTCTCTTTTTAGAGATTTATGTTGCTATAAATTATGTCATTTGTACTATATGTAATAATGAAGTCAAGGAATACAATTACGGTCCCTCATAAAATTCTGTCATTCGTTTGTGGCCTCTTCTTGGAAATCCTACCATTATGTTATTTCCAACTAGAATACATGACCCCGCTTTTTACATGATCCCAATAGAGTTAATGTTGTAGTTGTGTTATTATATACTAATTATCACCTCAAATGTATGGCGTCAATTTTAGATTATCAGATATATGTATATTTATGGAAAATGGTTATATAAAAACTGATTTCCGAAAATTGGGCAATGCGATCTATTTTCTCATACAACAAAATTACACAAGTTTATACATTTAGGCCCTGTTCGGCTGCAGTGTGGACTGGGGAATGGGCGCAAAATGTTTGAACTGATTTTTACTGTTCACGTGGGAAAAAAAAATTTCACTCTGAGTGATTTTTTTTTTCCCATGTGAACAGTAAAAATTACGTTGCACCCGAACAGGCCCTTAAGTAGTTACTTTAATTATACCTAACAAATAAAAACCACACAATACTTTCTAAAATACAGTTTAATCTAAATATATCATCTACTTTTCTGACACCGCCACTGCCATGAATTAATATAATAGTAAACATATAAATAGTTATATGATATTTAAGCATTTTTCAATTTCAAAATTAGCTAGGTTGAATGGGGAAAACAATATGAATTAGAACCATCATTCAAAAATTAAGTTAGTTACAAATTCAATGTTATTATTAGGTCGATCGGATTGAATTTTAACCTATACTCTATAAAATTGAAAATTAATATATATTTGACAGGTTGATTAAAATAAAATTAGTAATTTGTCGAATTTTGTGAGTCACGTAATTTATTAGTCAAAATAGATGAACTATTTATCAACTTGTGTTATTATTGGATATATATATATATATATATAGAGAGAGAGAGAGAGAGAGAGAGAGAGAGAGAGTGGCTAATATCAAAACGTTTGTTCCTGGGGTCTGGAGCAACCGAGTTTCTAACCGTCCGATCTGTTCTCAGATTCGTGCTTTGATCAGATTATCTGATACTCAAAATGTCGCTAGATTTGAATGAAGATTAACTGGACGGGTCCAGTTAATTAAACCCCCAACCCCGACCCCCTCTCTTTCTCTCCCTTCTCTCTCACGCGAACCCCAATCCGCTCTCTCACGCAACTCAGCCCTCTCTCACCCTCCATCCGCCTCAGATTCTCTCTCTCCAACCTCTCTCTCAGAACGGAGAAGTCAGAAATCGCACCAAACCCCAACCCCCTCTCTCTCTCACGCGACTCAGCCCTCTCTTACCCCCTCCGAAACCCTAAATCGCACCATGTGAAGATCTACTCTCGGCGAAGCTCTCTCCTCAACAGTGACAAGCTCTACTCGTGATTGTGAGGCGCTTGCTCGATCAGACAGCTTTGGTATTACCCTTGCTCTCTCGCTGCCTTTTCTTTTTCCTGTCAAGATATTTGGTACCTTCAATTTCAACTATGGTTATTATTTAGGTGATTTAACTGATTAGTATTATTAATCAATTAAGCTCAGACCTTCGCTGATTTAAATTTGGGCATGGTATTATGCGAAGTAAAGCCATCGTTTTACTTCGGCTTACTTTTTGGATTTTCAAAGTCCAAAACTTCGATCCGACCGTTCAAGTTGATCTACATATTGAAATGTGCTTGCAGACCAAATTTTACATTTTTTGGAATTTTTTTACTATTTATTAAGCCACTTTGAAAATTGCTGATCACATGATCCAGAATTTTGTTGCACTGTTTTTTCTGGACCATGTGATCAGCAATTTTCAAAGTGGCTTAATAAATAGCAAAAAAATTCCAAAAAATGTAAAATTTGGTCTGCAAGCACATTTCAATATGTAGATCAACTTGAACGGTCGGATCGACGTTTTGGACTTTGAAAATCCAAAAAGTAAGCCGAAGTAAAACGATGGCTTTACTTTGCAAAGCACAATAGCCCTACTTTATATATATATATATATAAGTATCACCTTTTAAAGAGAACAAGTGTTATATATATATATATATATATATTTGTTCTGGGTAAATTAACATGAAAACTTAATTTAACCTTTCCATTATTAATTAACGGCCGACTATAGCCATGTGTATATGTTTCCATGTATCTTCATGATTTTGTCGTGACAGCTCTGCTGCCTTCCTTTGAATAATCATCGTTACTGCATGTTTTATCTTAATTTGTCTCTATCTCGACTCAAAAGTAAGAATTAAACTATTCTCTCTCTCATATCTTCCTCCCTCTCTCCTTGTTTTTGTTTTCCTAACAGCAGCCAGAGTAACAATTAATAACCAGGACCACAAAGCATTAATTGGTTTCTTGTATTTCTGTAATTCAGATTGACGACAAGGCTAGCTCAATCCACAAACCAAGCAATTTAATTTATTTTAAGGTAAGAATCAATTTTGTTTAATCAGATTCAGTGTTCTCTCCCTGTCAATGAATAACCACAATTTTCTTCTAGTTTTTTTGTGTCTTTCATTGCTCAAATGTTTTCAGTTCTTTTATGTAATTATGTTTAGATTTTTTTGGGAAAACTTGAACCTTCTTTCCAATCAATATATAAATAAGGACTTGACCTTTATATCGAGTTTTCGTTAATGTGTCTCTGTTTGTTACAAGATCAAGGACATCGGTTACAAGATCGAACTGTTCATTTCATAATCTTATTCTTCTGCTGGCTATTTGTTGTTTCAAAACACAAGATAACTGAATTATTGATAATGAGAAAATGAGGGATTGATTTGTGTTGAAGATAATTGATCTCAGTCGTACATCATCGATCAAGTGGCTAAGATCAAACATAGTATTAATTATTCTAACAGTATTGTAAATCAATAAAGTAGAGAATAAAGGGACAGCTGTACATTGCTACTGTACAGAATAGAAGTAGGAATAGTACCAACGGTATTACAACGGCTAGTATGCCTTTTGTAGTATAAATAGGAAATAGTGAATGTAAATGAAAAAGTAGAGTTGAATGAATTTTAATCTCCTCAGAAATTACAAAATAACATGGTATCAGAGCCGGTTCTGAAAATCCAATAACAATACCCAATAATCCGATAAAGCTTCCGATTCCTACCAGCAAGTTGGTAGTCATAAATTTCAGCAAAAAACCAGTTCAGACCAGGAAAAAAACCAGTTACTTTATACTCAAAACCGATAATCCCCTCAGAATACCAGTAATCTGGTACAGGGCATCAAGCAACACAAACAACCCAAAAAACAAG
Organism: Carex kokanica; assembly: GCA_025461125.1. NCBI lineage: Eukaryota > Viridiplantae > Streptophyta > Magnoliopsida > Poales > Cyperaceae > Carex > Carex kokanica. The sequence continues at coordinate 981,696 of JAJGRX010001241.1, read as the reverse complement.
AAAATCCGCATAAAACGAGCATGGCAACAGAGGGGCAACACTCATATGAGGCTACCATACATTCCTCAAAAATAACCAATACCCTGCTCAATGGCAGAAATTATGTGTCTTGGGCTAGATCGGCTACAATGACACTCTATTCCAGAGATAAATTTGATTTCATCACTGGAGATAATGTTAAACCAACAGCCACAAATTCAGCCGAGCCAACCGATGAAGAAAAGAAAAAAATCAAAGATTGGCAACTATCAGATGTCACTGTCATGACATGGCTAACTGCATCCATGGAACCCGACATTGCTGACATCTTCATAAACAGTGAAACCTCAAAAGAACTGTGGGAGGCAGTAAAAAATATGTATGGCCAACAAAACAACCATTCTCATGTGTACCGCCTTCTACAAGAACTCCAAGCAGAAAAGAAAGGCAACCGAACCAATACAGAATATGTAGCCTCACTCACAAAGAAAAAAAATGAACTCAAAATCTATCGGCCAAATACAATCGGTCCAACTGAAATCAAGAAAAGGGCTGATGAGGATGAGACATACCAATACCTCGCAGGCCTCGATGATAGTTTTGAAACTTTGAGGGCACAACTCCTCGTCTCATCGGTTCTCCCTACATATTCGGCAGTAATCAACATGGTGCAAAGGGAGGAGAGCCGGCGCCTCAATATGGGTGGTCCACAAGCCCAAATCGGCGAGGGATCTGAAACCCAAGCATTCATCGCAAAATCTCAAAACCCTAACTTCTCAAATCGCCAAAAATCCTCCGATAAATGCTCCCACTGCAAAAAAGAAGGCCATAATCGAGATCGCTGCTGGTTCGTAAACCCTAATCTCAGGCCGAAGTGGTGGAAGGAGAAGGAAAAGGGGGAGGCGGAACGCGAGAGGAAGGTCTCCGATCGGTATGAAGAAAGGAGAAAGGGGGAGTCGGACAGAGAGAGAAGGGGTTATGCGACTCAAACCAAAACATCGGATCAGACGGCTGAATCTGAATCCGAAATAATTCACCCAGGCGGGTCAAGCGGGTCTGGCGGGGATCAGATGCAGCACCTTCTAAAGGAGTTTTCGGTGTGGTTTACCAATAAGAATAACTACAGCTCATGTGGTATTGCCTCTAAAAACTCCAATTTTAATTTATTCAATCAAATTATTATAGACAGCGGAGCAACTGACCACATGTTCGGTAACAAAAAATTTCTTACCAATTTAGAATTGTCCAAAATTAATAAATATGTTTTGGTAGCAAATGGTATGAAAACCCAAGTCAATGGTATAGGAGAGATAAATTTGTTGAACAAAAAAATTGATAATGTATTATACTTAGAATCATTTCCTATAAATTTAATTTCAGTAAATAAAATAACACAAGAATTAAATTGTGATGCAATATTTTCTTCTACAACTATTAAATTTCAGGACCGGATAACCGGAAAGAAGATTGGTGAGGGATTCCTTGAAAATGGGCACTATTTTTTGAATCTACAAACGTTAAATTTTTGTGCTTCCACAACGACAATTAACTATGACATATGGCATAAAAGACTTGGGCATCCCTCCGATCAAGTTTTAAATAGATTATTAGATTTTCCTAGGAAAAATTGTATTAAGTGTGATATATGTAAATTAGCGAAGCAAACGAGGCTTCCTTTTTCACTTTCATCAAGTAAAAGTGAAGCACCGTTTGAGCTAATTCATTCCGATGTATGGGGTCCGGCCCCAATTAATTCTTATAATGGATTCAAATATTTTGTGCTATTTATTGATGATTTTTCACGAGCTACTTGGCTTTATTTACTTAAAACAAAAGATGAAGTTTTTAATTGCTTTCAAGAATTTGTACATCTTGTAGAAAACCAATTTGAGGCAAAATTAAAAATTTTTAGATCGGATAATGGAACCGAATTCGTAAACAAAAACTTCACAAATTTTTTCAAACACAAGGGAATTATACATCAAACCACGTGTATAAATACACCCGAGCAAAATGGGGTATCGGAAAGGAAAAATAGGCATTTATTAGAAATGTCAAGATCATTATTATTTCAAACAAATGTCCCCAAAATATATTGGTCCGATGCCATTCTCAATGCCACATATTTAATCAATAGATTACCAAGTGTAAATTTGCAAAATAAAAGTCCAATAGAAATTCTTTACCAAAGAAAAGTTAGTTTAGATCACCTTAGGGTATTCGGATGTGTATGTTTTGTACATATCAAAAGAAAATATAAACTTGATTTTGTGTCAACTAAAACATTTTTTTTGGGATATTCATCTCAAAAAAAGGGGTATAAATGTTACGATCCAATAAACAAAAAATTATTTATATAAAGGGATGTTGTTTTTTGTGAAGATGAACCATATTTTACACAAGCAAATCCTATCTCCTATACCAATGACCAAGTTGGTACGGTATTTCCCCCAATAATTGTACAAGAGCATGTACCACTAGAAAACCATGAAATTGAAACAAATGACCAAATAGAAGAAACCAATAATGATACCCTTGAGGGGGAGGAAGAAATAACTATACCAACACCAATACCAACACGACGGTCAACAAGGGTATCACAACCTTCTACAAGACTTAGAGATTTTATAACATACTCGACCCAATATCCAATTCAAAATTTTATTTCCTATGAAAATGTTTCATCGGACCATAAAGCCTTCATCACTTCTATTCAAAAAGAGATAGAACCTAATAGTTATCATGAAGCCATACAAATACCAACTTGGTATAAGGCCATGGAAGAGGAGCTAAAAGCTCTCGAAAAAAATGATACATGGGTAATTGTACAATTACCTAAAAATAAAAAACCCGTTGGATGCAAATGGATATACAAAATAAAATACCATAGTGATGGAACCATTGAACGATACAAGGCAAGACTAGTTGCCAAAGGTTATACCCAAACATACGGTATAGATTACCATGAAACATTTGCACCCGTGGCAAAAATGAATACCGTTAGAATTTTATTTTCAATTGCGGTAAATAAAAATTGGAACCTATACCAAATGGATGTCAAAAATGCATTTCTTCAAGGAACACTTGAAGAAGAGGTGTTCATGAATTTACCCCCCGGTCATAAAATGGAAAACAACTCTAACCTAGTGTGTAGGTTGAACAAATCAATTTACGGATTAAAGCAATCTCCACGGGCATGGTATGGCAAACTTAGCTCTTATTTAAATTCTTGCAAATTCAAAGTAAGCAATGCCGATCATTCATTGTTTACTAAACATGATGGTATAAACACTACTATTATATTAGTATATGTTGACGATATTATAATCACCGGAAATAATTTGGAAGAAATAAAAAACATAAAACACCAATTAAACAAAAAATTTGATATTAAAGATTTAGGATATTTAAAATATTTTTTAGGCATAGAAGTTGCATACTCAAAAAAAGGTTTATTTGTTTCACAAAGAAAGTATGTACTTGACTTGTTAAAGCAAACCGGTAAATTAGGATGTAAGCCAATTTCAACCCCTATAGATAACAAATCCAAATTAAATATTGAAGATGGTACACCACTAGAAGATATAAATCAATTTCAAAGAATTGTAGGGAAATTAATTTATCTTACCGTAACACGACCGGACATATCATATGCCGTAAGCCTAATAAGTAAGTTTATGCATGCCCCTAGAACATCTCACTTAGAAGCTATAAATAGAATTTTAAGATATCTAAAAGGAACACCGGGAAAGGGGATCTTAATGAAAAATAACAACTCTAATATTTTGTGTGGCTATTCCGATGCAGATTGGGCCGGGAGCTATGATAGAAAATCCACAACCGGTTTCTGCACCTTTGTAGGCGGAAACTTAGTCACATGGAAAAGCAAGAAACAAAGTGTCGTAGCGCGATCAAGTGCGGAAGCGGAATATCGAGCTATGGCCTCAACAACAAGTGAATTAATTTGGATAAAACAATTGCTAGCGGATTTGGGCATCACAAGTCACGAACCTACTAAAATGTTTTGTGACAATCAAGCCGCTAGACACATTGCAAGCAATCCGGTTTTTCACGAAAGAACAAAGCATATAGAAGTGGATTGCCACTTCATTAGAGAGAAAATTCATGCAAAAGAAATAGAAACTCCATTCGTTCGAAGTGAAGATCAATTAGCCGACATCTTCACTAAAGGTTTAGATCCTAAGCCATTTGAGAGCATCACAAGCAAGCTAGGAATGATCGACATATACATTCCTAGCTTGAGGGGGAGTGTTGAAGATAATTGATCTCAGTCGTACATCATCGATCAAGTGGCTAAGATCAAACATAGTATTAATTGTTCTAACAGTAGTGTAAATCAATAAAGTAGAGAATAAAGGGACAGCTGTACATTGCTACTGTACAGAATAGAAGTAGGAATAGTACCAACGGTATTACAACGGCTAGTATGCTTTTTGTAGTATAAATAGGAATAGTGAATGTAAATGAAAAAGAGAGTTGAATAAATTTTTATCTCCTCAGAAATTACAAAATAACAATTTGCATATATTGCGTACCTTCTTTAGATATATATGATTGATAAGGTCCAAATTCCTATAAATTCAGGTCTCCAACCAGCTGATTTTAAAATGGGAGTTAGTGAATGTGAAGATCTCTTTTCTCTTTGTGCTGGCTATGAACCTTGGCTAATGCAGTTGCAAGGAAGAACACAACACAAGCAAGAATTTATGAATCCATATGATCACATCATCGTAAAAACAAATATACCACAGCTAAAAGGGAAGCTCTTCCTAGGTTGCTTCGAGGATTGGCTCCTATTGGCAGACAGATCAACAAAAAAGGCATTTTTCTTACACCGTACCTTAGATCCAAAACTCAAAATCCGTCTTCCTTCCCTTAGTGGTGAGTTGTTGAAAATGAAACACATTGGTGGCTGCGTCATATCATCCTCTCCAACATCCCGCAATTGTTTGGTCACTATTGTAGGGAGGGGAAGAGATGTTATCCTTTACTGCCGACCAAAAATGGAGACAAGCTGGACTAAAGTATCAGTACCAGTTTATTTGCAATATGAAAATCATAGCTTCACTGGCCAAGTCGTCAGATACAAGGGAAAGTTATACATTCTCCATGGGGGTATAGTTGCACATCAAGTTGTGGTCATAAATGAGGATTCACTGCTAATGGGTTGCTGTACATGGACAGTAGTACAGATGCCGAACAGAATTCGTGGCTGGCATCATTTGGTGGTTTCTGGTCATGACATGTTCTTGGTATCGATAGCCACTTCTCGATGCCGAGGCAGTCCCACCAACTATACCATTCACCGTTTTGGGACCTCAGATCGAACTTGGGTGCGTGTTAATAGCATTGGTGGTTGTGTGTTCTTCTTAGGCGGAATCCAGAGTACAACACTCTCAGCTGCTCAAGCAGGAACACAACGTGATTGCATATATGTTGTGAATCAAAACTACAATGTACTTCACGGGGAGGGAGTCTATGTAATTTGTTTGCCGGATCAAACTCTCAGCCTTAGTTATGAACTGAAGAATACAAGAGAATTGAGATACCATTTATGCTGGGTAATGCTGCCAAACAGGTGTGTGTTCAGTATGCTAAATTTCATGTTTCTAGTTGAATTTTGCACTTTCTCCTTTTTCATTCAATTTTCTTCTAATTATAACTAAGAAAACTTTGATGTATGAACATAATTTGATGATTTCAAAGATATCAGTGGCACTCTAGAGGCCATTTTTGTCAAACAAAAAAGAATAACTTTGATATCCGCTTACACTTTGTTATATATGTTTAAGCTTTGCTTATCTATCTATTACAGATCAAGGAAAAGCAAGCGGGAGACCTTGAGCTTCATTCATTCCAATAGCACAAATAAGGTGAGTTAGCAGCATCCTGCTCTTGTTAGTTATTTTCTTTTTACAATGCAACTAGGTAGCACATTGCTGTGCCTGTACGTGAGTTAGGACTTGAGAAAAATACAAAGCAATGATGAATTCTAGTGTATTGTTTTTCCTGACTAAACGGCAACCCAAATTGCATTCGTTGTACACAAATATTTCAAAGGATTAATGGTGATATATATATATCCAACTAAATTTTTATAATTGACTGAATTACGTCCAGACAATAATAAACAGATTTATTTTACTCCAAAATATATAAGTTATAAAAACAAATATACGAGCCGTAAAGTGTTAATTAATTATATACTGCCAGTGTCCAAATGAAAATAAGGCAATAGGATTACCCTTTTTTGATATTTTCTAATGAATTTTCCAAATATATATACAAAGCCTAACTGGCTAGGGATTTTTCCATTATAGAGAAGTACTACAAATATATATATTTTTACAGGAGAGAGAGCATGCACCTATCTAAATTTATTCTGATAATATATGAATGCTAACCCAATTGAAAAATATATAGATAGTTAATTAGATGGATGCAATTTTGGATTAAAAAATCAAATTAATTAAAAATACAAGCGTTAATTGTTGTGGTATATTCTCATTAAAATACAGGGTGATCGTGCAAGATATGTCCACAAGGAAAAGGAAAATGAAAATAAGAAAGAAGAAAAGTGTAGAATTGATATCACAAGACCTTGGGCAGATATGCCCATTGAATTGGTGCAACTACTCCTTGCACACCTCTATTTGGTCGACTGCCTTCGGCTTCCATCCATTTGCAAATACTGGAATTCCCTCTCCAACCCCATCCAAGATGCAAAGGTATACCCATGGCTTATGTACCCATTGAATAATGATAGTTGCATGTGGAGCATGGTTCAAAAAATCGGAATCGGAATCGGAATCGGAATTTTGACCACCAAGTCAGAATCGGATGAATCGGCCGGAATCGGAAGAATCGGATCGGTAACTCGGGTATTTTTGGCAGAAGCCTTGTTTTGTAGCCAAAAAATAGGAAAAAATTGATAAAAATAATTTGTAAAAAAACTATGTTAATTAAGACAATATTACACTCAAATAATTCACTACTTATATAATGTATTACAAACATTACAAATAGAGCACACTTTTATAACCAGAAGCTATGCCGAGCTGGCTGGATCATCTCATCGTTCTCTGTATTAAATTAAGAATGTAGAAACATGCATTTACATGGAACTTTTACAATGCATCAAATTTAATAATTTTATTTAGTTAGTACATTTGACAAGACTATTGAATTTTATTCAATATATTGTATTTACTGTTATATTCCAAAATTTTAAACATGATTTATTGCTAAACTGATCTTTAAACTAAATAAAAATTTCTAACTAAATTAATGACCGATCAGAATTATCTGATTAATCTGAAATGAATCTAAAATTTAAAATATAAACGAAATATGATATTATGTATATTAAAAATATTATTATTATTATAGACTTAAAATAATTTTTATAACTACCCGCGAAAATTCATTACCAGATGTAAGATTTAGAAAAGAAGAGTAAAAAACAAAATAAAATGATACTATTCGTATAAATAAATAAAATATAAGAATTGAATAGATAAATATTTATATAAAAACATACATGATTAATATCGAATCATTCGAGATTATAGTTGAGATTAAACATGTGAAATATTTGAAAAACATAATATTATAAAATTTATAAATATCGATTTATTATAAATTCTAGAAGTATGGTTAAATAAATATTTATATACGTATATATATTCTAATCGATTCGAATTTATTAAACAAACTTGATATTTAAAGGGGACTTAGTGTTAAATAACAAACTTTATTTTTATACTATTCCCTTTGCTTCCCGTCGGAATGAATTCACACCATATACAACCATGTATGAATATTTGTTTTCTTTTGGAAAATCTCAACCGTTCATTGTTCAATCAGCACAAATCTCAAAGGCTTGTTTCAAATTAAAGAATTGAAATTAATCAAATCTAATTTTCAGTTCGGGTCCGCCCAAATGCCTTAACCCGATCAATTATTTTAACCATTGGATTACATCTAGCACGAATCCTGAAGCAATATCATCCTTTGATCTTTGAAAACATTTGAAATTGGAAAGTTAACTCCATTTAATAAAAATTACGGGTCCACAGACCCTCTCCCTCTCTTCGTTTCGCGCAAGGAGGCAAAGCTTCCCTCTCCCTCTCTTCTCTCACTCTCCCTCCCAATTTCCTGCACCGCCTACGAGAATCGGACAAAACTCGGCTCAATTCGGACAAAACTCGCACAGGTTAGTGAGAATCGGACAAAACTCGGTGTAACTCGGCCGGAAAATCGGAAAATCGGCCGATTCCGTCACTGTTCATCCGATTTTTTCTGAGAAAATCGCATAGACCCGAGAATCGGGTAAAAATCGGCCCGGTCCCGTCCGATTCCGAGTTGAATCGGCCGAGTTGACTCGGAATCGGCCGATTTTTTGAACCATGGATTTTATCACTGTGTTCAGAAATCGTTCCAAGGATCCTATACGCGTCTTCAAATTAGACAAAAGAAACATGGTTTGGAGTGAGCTAGATGGTGTAGGAGACATTACACTATTTATTAATAATAGAACATCTCTTGCAAAATCATGTCTAGAGAAAAGGTGCCGTAACCTGATATACCTCTCAGGATTTACTGATGACAGTTGCAATAGTAACGCATTATACTCCTTGGAAACTAACAAGTACCATCCAGAGATGTCTTACAATATCAAGCAACTTATAAATTGTATCTGGATTGAGCCTAGCTTGATAGATCACGAGTAATTGTTTCCTCACATTAATTATATCGACCTTGTTTATCTACTTCTGTTACATTTTTTTGTTTCGATTTTCTATTATTTTCAGATTAATTTTGATTTTTTGGACTTTCAGTTAATTGTATAATTAAGTTATCCTTAATTCGGCAGTAATGAATTATGTATGTGAACCTTTCAAGCAACAAACTACATTCGTACTTTTTAAGACTGCCCATGTGTTCCCTTGGAGTCCGTTGCACCGATCCTTGTAGCTGCTTCTAAGGCAATTCTACCTACAAAGCTCAATTACATTTCTTTCAATTGTCATGAGGTCATGTTCTGGGCTTATTTTCACTTTTCATTGAATTGTTCTTTATATAACCTATCCATTATTTTATTTTTTTGGAGGAAAGAATAGGGGTCAAGCCCCTGTTTTGTGTTAACCTTAGGTGGTTACAAGTGTTGGGATTCTGATTGGAAACCCTGTGTGTTAAAATAAAATGAAAAGAAAGAAAATTAAAAGAAACAGTGTTGTGTTCGGTGAGAGGATAAAAGAAAAAGGAAGAATACATAGAAGTTCACTATAAGCCGTGTTGTCTATCCATGTTGTCCATTTAGCTCTTGATTTGTGTCATTTGTGTCTTTCATCTCTCTCCATTGCGTTATTATTTCTGTCACTAATTAATTCTTGCTGCTGTTTTGTAGACTCCCTGAATATCCGATTACAACGCTCTTCCCACACAACAAATTGTGGAATTATAATTATCTTACGTTCTCTCCTTGGAATTGCCTTGTTGATCATCATCTGTAGTGTGTCCGAAACCGTCTGGTTGCATCCCAGGCTCTTTGCCATTCTCTGGTAAATACCAGAAGTGATGTGTATCTTCATCTGCCGCTCTACACATGAAGAAGATGCCTAACATGTTGAAGAATTGAGAGTAGGTCCGATGCCCATCGGATCTACTTTAGTTCGATGAGCTCAATCACCGTACCATCAGCTTTAAGATGCGTGCACTCCACTTTAAAAATTGTGTTTGCTTCAATTTTCATGGGCACAAATCTGAAAGCGGATTGGACAGCCATGAATCTCATTGAATCCAAAAGTAGATCCGATCGGCATCGGACCTACTCCGTTCTCCATGTTGAAAACCCCCTCAATTAATAATAGAAACAAAGAAGAAAGACATGTCAACTCAATGAACTTATAATGTATTAATTTATTTAAATGTAAATTAAACAACTTATGATTTACAATGATAACTTTTCATTGGCTTGTTAACATAACAAATCCAAATCCGTTGTTTTTCCTTTATTTAATTTCTTAATTAACATTTAAAAATGACTGGTTGTAAATTTCTTAATCTATTTATTTTTAACGGAATGAATTAAAATGAAAAACAATGGAAATAAATTAAGCAACAAATTTTCAGTTCTATCCTTGAATAATATGGCAAATCGCTTCAAATATCAAATGTATATAACAAACGGAATAATTCAAATATAATGAATTAGAAATTTTGATCAAACTTATTAAAATGAAATTTTGAATTTTTCAAATTTATATTTTAGCACTTTGATTAATTTTCACTATGAGCTGTTATGCACTACTATTAAATAGTTGACCTGATATAAATGTTGACCAATCTAACTGAAACATACGCGGCCATGGTTGGCTTGATCAAATTCGGAACAAAATTTTAAATACTCATAGGCATGGACTGGTTGAGTTGATATACACGGATTTTGAGAGAAATCCATATTTGAATATTTGTACAAAATATAAGCAGTTTTTAAACTATTGACAGTGTGTAGAGGCCTTTAGTCGTACACAGTTCATTAATAATAAATCGTGTAAAAATATTAAGAACTTTAGTACATGGTTAGGTTGTAAATGACAATATCAATCCGAGAGGGTAAAATAAATTTGGGTTTACTCTCACGGATAGTCACTTTTTACCCTTGCAGATACTGCCGTATATGGTTAGCTTTTTTGTAGTAGTGAACGCTAACAGCACGTGCAAAACCATATCTAGCTTCTTAATATACATGTATAAAAATAAATATACAGAATTGTAATATTTAAGTCTGTATAGAGTTGGATTATATTGGAGTCTGATTTAAGTTTTAATTAATCCAAAATCCACAGTTTATTTTTTACCATCTATTAAATTAATTCGACTCGTCTTACATAGTTTATGTAAAGACTGTGTTTCTAATTTATGATATTTTCCTCTTGTTTAATCTCATCAGATTTTGGCACCTTGCACCTTTGTATATCATTCTTTTATGAAGGGGCAGTATGTAATTTGAGTTTTTTTTTTCCTGATGTTCTTTTTCTTTTTTCTTTTTAATTTTGACATTTCTTTTCTTCAAAGTAACATTGGTTGCTTCTCAATTATGTTGGTTTTTTGGAGCTAAATCAATTGTTCTTACAACAAATGCTGATTAGTACAACTAAGATGTAACTTGAATAAATAAGAATAAGTGATAAATCAATTCAAATAACAGAAAAAAGAAAAAGAAAATACAATTGATTCTGGCAAAAATGAGGAAAACATAGGCAATAAATGAGCTGATTCTAAGCTCACAGCTAATTGATTAAGACCAAGGCCCAAAATAAAAAGAGAAAAATGAAAAAGGTGAATGAAATCAAGATACAGAGCCCACTGAGCCCAATCTCACCTTCTCTTTCGGGCCCCACGTTTCAGAAATTGATTACCAAAACGAGGAAATTAGAAGTTGAAAAATTAGAATGATAGAGAAAGAGACCAACTTGTGAGAAACAGTTGATTTAGACATCGCAATGCAAAAAAGTAAAATAATCGATAATTTCGTGGTGTACTGTTTCACAGATAACGACCCATGAAAAGAAACTTAAAAGATTCGAACACTGAATAATTTTATTTTACAAGAGAGAAAAATAATGTTTCATATAAAAATTATAAAGTTTAATGAATAAAATTTTAAATTTTAAATTTATAAAAATGCTTTATTGGATCCGCCTCGGCAATGATCAAGAGTCCATATCCTCTGAGGTAACAAAATAATTCTGCTTAGATCTGGGCTGTCATATCAGAATACGAGCCAATCCGACTTCAGGTGATATGAATGCACATGATCGCTTTAATATTTGTACATATTCTGATTGGACAGTCTGAATCTGAACATAAATATTATGTAATTACCTCCGGTGATATGAATTCCATTCTTGAACTAGTGCTATAATATTTTGACATCTAATTAATTACTAGATAAATTGATGTAGACATCTAACGATTTTATTTTGACATTTATGCTGTAAATTTTGAGCTATTAAACTTTTTAGAAATAGAGGAATGATCGATGTAGGCACAAATCACTAGTACAAAAAATTCCTACACTGATTATTAAAATACCCCTACACCGATTGTTATTGAGACATCAATGATGGCGCCGACAGTATAGGTATCTCTATACTGATGGGTAAATAACAGTCAGTGTAGATACCCAATACTGACTGTTAACAGGCATGGAGCACCAGGTCGTTTTACTCCATGGCTTAGCTAAGCCATGGTGTAAAACGACTTGGTGCTCCACGCCTCATTATTTCTATTTTGAAAATCCAAACGACCGATCCGAACCGCTCAAGTTGTTTTTCATATTGATATGTGCTTGGAGACCAAATTTTACATTTTTTGGAATTTTTTTACTATTTATTAAGCCACTTTGAAAATCACTGATCCGGCGGTCCAGAAATTTTTACTGTTTTTTACTGTTCATAAGGATTTTCAGATTTTCAAAGTGGCTTAATAAATAGTAAAAAAATTCCAAAAAATGTAAAATTTGGTCTCCAAGCATATTTCAATATGGAGAACATGTTGGAAGGTTCGAATCGACTATTTGAACTTTGAAAATGAAGATATGGCGTGGAGTACCAAGTCGTTTTACTCCATGGAGTAGCCTAGTCGGACTCTATATATATATATATATATAGAGAGAGAGAGAGAGAGAGAGAGAGAGATGGACTAGGCTAAGCCATGGTATAAAACGACTTGGTACTCCACGCCATATCTTCATTTTCAAAGTTCAAATAGTCGATTCGAACCTTCCAACATGTTTTTCATATTGAAATGTACTTGGAGACCAAATTTTACATTTTTTGGAATTTTTTTACTATTTATTAAGCCACTTTGAAAATCTGAAAATCCGGGTGAACAGTAAAAAATAGAAAATTTCTGGACCGCCGGATCAGTGATTTTCAAAGTGGCTTAATAAATAGTAAAAAAATTCCAAAAAATGTAAAATTTGGTCTCCAAGCACATTTCAATATGGAGAACAACTTGAGCGGTTCGGATCGGTAGTTTGGATTTTAAAAATTGAAATAATGAGGCGTGGAGCACCAAGTCGTTTTACACCATGGCTTAGCTAAGCCCAGCACTATATATATATATATATATAGGGATGGGCTATGGTGAGCTATGGAGTAAAACGAGTTTGTACTTCACGCCATATTTTCATCTTGAAAATCTAAACAACCGATCCAAACCGTTCAAGTTGTTCTCCATATTGAAATGTGCTTGGAGACCAAATTTTACAATTTTTGGAATTTTTTTACTATTTATTAAGCCACTTTGAAAATCGCTAATCCGGGTGAACAGTAGCAAAACAGTAAAAAATTCTGGACCAATGGATCAGCGATTTTCAAAGTGGCTTAATAATTAGTAAAAAAATTCCAAAAAATGTAAAATTTGGTCTCCAAGCACATTTTAATATGGAGAACAACTTGAACAGTTTGGATCGGTTGTTTGGATTTTCAAAATGAAAATAATGAGGTGTGGAGTAAAAACTTGTTTTACTCCATAACTCACCATAGCCCATCCCTATACACACACACACACACACACACTTATTCTCTTTAAAAGGTGATACTTATATATACAGAGATTGACTATGGTGAGTTGTGAAGTAAAACGTCGTTTTACTTCACGCTCAATTTTCATTTTGAAAATCTAAACAACCGATCCGAACCGCTCAACATGTTCTCCATATTGAAATGTGCTTGGAGACCAAATTTTACATTTTTTTGAATTTTTTTTACTATTTATTAAGCTACTTTGAAAATCGCAGATCTGGGTGAACAGTAAAAAACAATAAACAAATTCTGAACCATTCGATCAGCGATTTTCAAAGTGGCTTAATAAATAGTAAAAAAATTCCAAAAAATATAAAATTTGGTCTCCAAGCACATTTCAATATGGAGAACATGTTGAGCGGTTCAGATCGGTTGTTTAGATTTTCAAAATAAAAATATGAGCGTGAAGTAAAAATGACATCTTACTTCGTAACTCACCATAGCCCAGCTCTATATATATATATATATATATATATATATATATATATATATATATATATATATATATATATATAGTAGGGACAAATTACACCTTTTTTGGTGACACACTTTGACATCTACTATTTTCAAAGTCCAAATAGTCGATCCAAACCGTTCAACATGATGGATATATTAAAATGTGCTTGGAGATCAAATTTTACATTTTTTTGAATTTTTTTACTATTTATTAAGATGGTTACAAAATCGTTGTTTTTAGACCATTGAAAAACAGCGATTTTGTAACCATCTTAATAAATAGTAAAAAAATTCAAAAAAATGTAAAATTTGATCTCCAAGCACATTTTAATATGGTGATCATGTTGAACGTTCAGATCGACTGTTCGAATTTTGAAATCGCAAAATTGACCTATACAAAAAACGGTGTCATGATGTGTCACCAAAAATGGTGTAATTGGATCCCTCCTCTATATATATATATATGTAGTGCTGGGCTTAGCTAAGCCATGGTGTAAAACGACTTGGTGCTCCACGCCTCATTATTTCCATTTTGAAAATCCAAACGACCGATCTGAACCGCTCAAGTTGTTCTCCATATTGATATGTGCTTGGAGACCAAATTTTACATTTTTTGGAATTTTTTTATTATTTATTAAGCCACTTTGAAAATCACTGATCCGGCGGTCCAGAAATTTTTACTGTTTTTTACTGTTCATAAGGATTTTCAGATTTTCAAAGTGGCTTAATAAATAGTAAAAAAATTCCAAAAATGTAAAATTTGGTCTCCAAGCACATTTCAATATGGAGAACATGTTGGAAGGTTCGAATCGACTATTTGAACTTTGAAAATGAAGATATAGCGTGGAGTACCAAGTCATTTTACTCCATGGAGTAGCCTAGTCGGACTCTATATATGTATATATATATATATATATAGAGCTGGGCTTAGCTAAGCCATGGAGTAAAACGACTTGGTGCTCCAGGCCTCATTATTTCCATTTTGAAAATCCAAACTACCGATCCGAACCTCTCAACATGATCTCCATATTGAAATGTGCTTGGAGGCCAAATTTTATATTTTTTGGAATTTTTTTACTATTTATTAAGCCACTTTGAAAATCGCTGATCCATTGGTCCAGAATTTTTTACTGTTTTGCTACTGTTCATCCGGATCAGCGATTTTCAAAGTGACTTAATAAATAGTAAAAAAAATCCAAAAAATGTAAAATTTGGTCTCCAAGCACATTTCAATATGGAGAACAACTTGAGCGGTTCTGATCGATAGTTTGGATTTTCAAAATGAAAATATAACGTGGAGTACAAAGTCGTTTTACTCCATGGCCCAGCTAAGTCCATCTCTCTCTCTATATATATATATAGGGATGGGCTATGGTGAGCTATGGAGTAAAACAAGTTTTTACTCCACGTCTCATTATTTTCATTTTGAAAATCCAAACAACCGATCCGAACCGCTCAACATGATCTCCATATTGAAATGTGCTTGGAGACCAAATTTTACATTTTTTTGGAATTTTTTTACTATTTATTAAGCCACTTTGAAAATCGCTGATCCATTGGTCCAGAATTTTTTACTGTTTTGCTACTATTCACCCGGATCAGCGCTTTTCAAAGTGGCTTAATAAATAGTAAAAAAATTCCAAAAAATGTAAATTTGGTCTCCAAGCACATTTCAATATGGAGAACAACTTGAACGGTTCGGATCGGTTGTTTGGATTTTCAAGATGAAAATATGGCGTGAAGTACAAACTCGTTTTACTCCATAGATCACCATAGCCCATCCAAACAATGTAAAAATGACATCTTACTTCGCAACTCACCATAGCCTAGCTCTATATATATATGAGGAGGGATCCGATTACACCTTTTTTGGTGACACACTTTGACACCTACCATTTTCAAAGTCCAAATAGTCGATTCAAACTATTCACCATGATGGATATATTAAAATGTGCTTGGAGATCAAATTTTACATTTTTTTGAATTTTTTTGCTATTTATTAAGATGGTTACAAAAATCGTTGTTTTCAGACCATTGAAAAACAGCGATTTTGTAACCATCTTAATAAATAGTAAAAAAATTCAAAAATATGTAAAATTTGATCTCCAAGTACATTTTAATATGGTGATCATGTTGAATGGTTCGGATCGACTGTTTGGATTTTGAAATCGCAAAATTGACCTATATAAAAAACGGTGTCATGCTGTGTCACCAAAAAAGGTGTAATTAGATCCCTCCTCTATATATATATATATATATATATATATGAGCTATTGTGCTTTGCAAAGTAAAGCGAACGGTTTACTTTGGGCTACTTTTTGGATTTTCAAAGTCCAAAACGTCGGTCCGACCGTTCAAGTTGATCTACATATTGAAATGTGTTTGCAGACCAAATTTTACATTTTTTGGAATTTTTTTACTATTTATTAAGCCACTTTGAAAATTGCTGATCACATGGTCCAGAATTTTGTTGCACTGTTTTTTTCTGGACCATGTGATCAGCAATTTTCAAACTGGCTTAATAAATAGTAAAAAAATTCCAAAAAATGTAAAATTTGGTCTGCAAACACATTTCAATATGTAGATCAACTTGAACGGTCGGATCGACGTTTTGGACTTTGAAAATCCAAAAAGTAGCTCGAAGTAAACCGTTCGCTTTACTTTGCAAAGCACAATAGCTCATCTCTCTCTCTCTCTCTCTCTCTCTCTCTCTCTCTCTCTCTCTCTCTCTATATATATATCCAATAATAACACAAGTTGAATGGAGCTCTAATTTATATTGTTTTTCCCCATTAAACCTACCTAATTTTGAAATTGAACAATGCTTATTGTTTATGCGTCGATACATTTATTTATATTTTGTATGTTTATTATTATATTAATGCATAGCAGGGGCAGTGTCCGATCGAAAAGTAGATGTTATATTTTGATTCAACTGTATTTTTAGAAAGTAGTGTGTGGTTATTAATTGTTAGGTATAATGTAATTACTTATAGCTAGTAATGAACTAGTGTAATTTTGTTGTATGAGAAAATAGAACTGTTCAATTTTCACAAATTAGTTTTTATTTAACCATTTGCTATAAATATACATATATCTGATCATCTACGAATTGATGTCATAGATTGATAATTAGTAAATAATACGCACAATTTTTGTGAATGAACTACAATTTTAATTCTATTGCGATCATGTAAAAAGTGGGGTCATGCATTCTAGTTGGATATAACATAATGAGTGAGGCTATGGTACTATGCATAGCACGGTTGGATCTGTGCTACGGCTCAATATTTGAGTTTTCAAAATCCTAACGGTCGATCCGAACCGTTCAACATGATTATAAAATGAATATGTACTTGCAAACTAAATTTTATATTTTTTCCAATTTTTTTACTATTTTTTTAGATAGGTAGAAAATCACTTGATTTAAAAATTCTGGATCATCCAAAAACAGTTATTTTCAATAGTCTCTTGGAGTTCTTCTATCGGTTCCAAATTTATTACCGATATGATATAATATATTGATTAGGTTTTTGAGCCGACTTCTTCAATCTTCTATTGGTTATGGTTTTGCACCGATAGAATATAGTGTCTTTTCGCAGCTTTTCAACTTCCATAGTTTTAATTCTCACCTTCTTTCCGTCAAATCAAATAATTTTTGTGCTCTCTCTCTCTCTCTTCTCCTTATTTAGTTATCTATTCTCTCTTCTCCCTTTACTCCTCTCTCTCTTAGGATTTTGGCACCACTAACTCTATCTTTATTCCCTTTTATTTTTTAGTTTTAGTGGAGATTTATCGGTCCCGACTGACTTTGCCTCCTCTTCTCTGGAATTTTTTTCGCTCCTCTCTGGACGTTTGATTTGTAATTCGAGTTAAATTTAGGGTTAAAATTGAAATAAATTTGTTGAATTTTTATTAGTAATTAGAATTATAAGTCAGAGCATCAGAAATTATAAGTCAAAGCATTGGAAAGTATAAGTTAAAACATTGTTTTGTATCGAGTACCCAATTGGTTAATAGATTTAAACCCGATTAGATATTTAAATCCAATTCAATATTTTTTTGCCCCCCCCCCTCCCGACGAAAATCCTGGATCCGCCCCTACATATCTCACTAGTTGTTGTGGATTGTGATGCCAACCTAGCTACGGTTTTGTTTGGATTGTCCATGTGGCCGACCACCCTTGGTACCAATATTCATCTCGATCATGATTTGGAAGCAAATTCCAGTAAAATTGGCGTCTTCTAAGTATGGAGTAGTATAGTGTGAAGTCATTGGTAATTCTTGATAATCGAAAAAGGGAGCATAACCTATTAAATATTTTGGGACTTTTTTCGGTTATGCTTTGTAAGGAATTAAGTTCCTTTTATTTACTTGTGTTTTTTTTTATTTTCCTTCTTCAAGTTCTCTGTTTTGGATTTTATTTTTCCTTTTGTTTTAACTTGTTTAATTTATTAGGTATGTTTTGCTTAAATTTTTATAACTAACATATTTTATCAGTAGTAAGATTGCCTTGTCATTTCAAGACAATTATGGATCAAAAATTGTCATTCGCTTCAAAAATGTGGAAGAGCAATAGAACATCCATGTGGTGTTCAACTCAGCTGGCAAACTGGACTTAATTAGTTGCGGTTTAATCTCTTTATGTGAAAGGAATTATTTAATACAATAAAGAAAAAAAATATCTTAAATATATTACACTAGTCATTTATGACAAAATTTTTGAGACACAATTAATTCTTAACATAAAATATTATATATGAAGTGAATTGTAGGCAACAGAATAAAGTGGAACAAAGAAACCATTTTAAAAAAATTAAATTAGATCTTACAAAATTGTCATTTGCGATATATGCAACAAACATTTTTAAACAATGGCACTATTTGAAAAGCACATAATGAAAATGATTCAGAAAATTAGAATTTACTATTCAATGATTCAGGAGCTAAAGATTCCGTTAAAAGAATGTTGATTTTCTCCATTATCTTAGTAAATTAACCTCCACAAAAGAACTAAATTATTGGTAAATCTATTAATTAGATTATTTAATATATTAGTTGATTGCATGCAACAAACAGCATATGTGTACAATATTTTATAGGGTTTGTTGAAAAGTTTAAACGGTTCCATTTGCAAATAATATTACATATAAGCAAAATATATACGTTGTTATTCCATATTATTCAAATGCAACTATATATAATTGATATATAAAAGTTTATTCACAATGTACTTGTGAAAGGTAATACATTATGTATGATAGACTCATTTATGATGACTGATGGCATGCAATAAAGCATGACATTATCTTATGTGGCTTAAATTAAGGTTTCAGCCCCTCCAAAATTGTAAACTTACTGTGGCCTATAAAAGTAACTTTTTGCAATTGTTTGTGTATGGCCCAACCTATTTTCTGGGCCACTGTAGGAAGGTATATATTACTTGCCATAGAGGATCCAGCCTCCTCTCATACTTTCCTTTCTTCGAGTTCCAGTAAAGAACGAACGGCCAGGATTAAAACAGAGAGAGAAGTCCAACCACCCCTCGGAGGTAATCTGCTTAGATCAGGACCATTCGATCAGAATTCAGGCTAATCCATCCCCTTTAATATTCGTGCACTGTCCTTCTAAACCGCTCTCATGTTTTCTCTCTGATTCACTTTTCAAGTTAAAGAGAAAGCAATACAGAGTAGGAATTGCTGCTTTTCGCTCATTTCACAGAGTAGCAATACAGAGCACATCTACATCTATTCATGCTCTCCTCACTTCCATTTCCAAATCTAAGCTCACATTGAATTCCCAGGTAATTTGTACCTCCTACTTACATGTCTATGTTCTGGCAATTCAATTGAAAATGGGGCTTTACCAGGCTGTTAATAATACCTTCACCATCATTCCAATTTGTTAAAGTTTTAGAATGAATTGAAAGAAAAACAATTTCATTGACTGTATTGATTATCATTACATTGTTTACAATAGTTTATTTATATAGGATAATTAGCAGCTATTATATTTTCAAATTATTCTAATATAGTAGATTGATCCTAATTGATTGAATATTAATGTGATTGATATTGTAATATTAGAGGGACTAAAGGGTAAGTTTCCTATGGTGCTGTTAAGTGTTTTCAACAACACAATTATTGTAATTTTCAAAAATTTACAACTCACATATAATTTCTCCTGCATTTATGGTAGCATCACCTTCTTGTAGAATTGAACCCGCAATGTGAAAAATCATGCCGCAATGTCTCGTCTCTCTTGCTTCACTATGCAAATAACGGTCTCTTTGCCGAAGCAGTCTCTTTTTGCCCCCACTAGTAATAGTAACATAGATCTCGATCTCGTCTCAAGCTTGATTCAATGCTATGCTCAGATGGGTCACTTTGAGGATATTCTTCAATTCTAGATGATATCAATTCGCAAAATTCTACAGACAGTGAAATTTCTCGAAGTGGTTATCTTTCAATGCTACGCTCAGATGGGCCGTTTCTTGCTTCGGCAAGGCCAGTTTGTTCGAGTTAATGGAGGACACTCTTTACAAAATGACATCAAAGGGTCTGAAAATCGATTTCTGATATGACATCACGGTTCGATTTCTGACATGGAATATGTTTACTAGAGGCTTAAGAAATCCTGAATTTCGATTGAGAAAGATACTATCCGTGCTATGGCTTCTAAGTATATAAGCGAAAGGAAATATTTTAAATTTGGAGAATTTGTGAAGGATGTGGGTCTCGGCTGATTAAAGTCGGCAATTTGCTATGGAACCTTCTTTTACTGTCATATGCTGTTAATTTTAAGATGAAGACTTTACAGAGAGAGTTTCTGAACATGTTGGATAACGGGTTTTAACCCGATTTGAATACGTTCAATATAAGGGCTCTTGCCTTTTCAAAAATGTGCATGTTTTTGGATTTGCATTTGAGCATGAACCACATGAAAAGTGAGCGTGTGGGACCAGACCTAGTAATGTATGGTTGCTTTGTTGATGCTTACTTGGAGAGAAGGCTTGGAAGAAATCTTCCTTTTGCATTAGAGAAGATGGGTACGGGTCGTGTACCAGTGGTACATAACGACCCGTTAGTGTTTGAACCGTTCAGTAAAGGGGATTTTCACATAATTTTGAGATTTTTTTTGGAGTCTGTTAAGAATAAGAAATGGTCATATGCTGAACTCGTGCGGGTATATTTTTACTGGTACAGGTTCATGTCTTTGGATGATGCAGTTATGTTATTTGTATTTCTTTCTTTTATGAGGGGGGCAGTATGTAATTTGAACTTTTTTTTCTGATGGTCTTGCTTTTTTTTTTCAGCATATCTTTGCTTCAATCTAACATTCCTTTTTTAATTATGATGGTTTTTTTGGAGCTAAATCAATTGTTCTTACAATAAAGACTGATTTTAGTACAACTAAGATGTAACTTGAATAGATAAGAATAAGTCATAAATCAATTCAAATAACACCAAAAGAAAAATGGATTCTGGCAAAAATGAGAGGAAAACATAGGCAATAAAATGCTTCAGATAAGAACATTTTCATAGTCAAGTGTATTCTAAGCTCACAGCCAATTTAATTTAGGCCAAGGCCCAACATAAGAAAATAAAATGTAAAGGTAAATGAAATCAAGAAACAGAACCCACTAAGCCCAATCTCACCTTCTCTTTTGGTGGGCCCCACGTGTCAGAAATTGATTTAGACAGCGCAATGCAGAAAGCAAAATAATCAATTATTTCGTGGTGTACTATTTCACAAATAACGATCAAGTTGTTTCATTGACACTGAAATAAATTAGTTTCAATAGAAAGCAGGATGTTACATTATGAATTGAGTTATGTATTGTGATTAAATTAAGTTTTCACGAGTCGTGTCATATTGTGATCAAAATCGCGAGGAAAAATCATGGCACGCGCGAATGGACGTATTATGACTGATCATGTTAGATCATGTTAGTCATATTTAGTTATATTTGAATGTGTAGCCCACATTTAAAATATGAAGAACATAAGTATTTCTGATAAATATTTTCAATCAAAAACTTTTTAGGTATGATCCCGTGGGATTAATTGTTGGGTCATTAATTGTACTGGTTTATGCCAATTGTCATAAAATGAAAACAATTGTTAAGTGCGATTTCATAACAATTTTCTGCTTATTCCAAAAATAATAAAAGAAACAAATATTAAAGATACTAGTATCGTACCCGTGCGTTGCAACGGGAACATTATAAGATTTAACATAATGATTAAACATAGAAATTGAATTAATAGATTATTGGTGTGTTTACAACAACAAGATATTTCAATTATTACTAGTATCGTGCCCGTGCGTTGCAACGGAAACATTATAAGAGAAAAAAAAATCTCATACACCATGACATTTTTTTATAAAAATAATTAGACTAAATATTTTACTGGTTGGGGGCTGTTCCAATTTTTGACAATGCAACCCACAATTCCGCAGCTTGGAACGGTGATACAACCCCTCTGCGAGGTAATTTGCCATAATAATTTTAATGGCGCATATTCTGTGTTTTTCATGCTTTTTGGTGGGTTCTGCCGTGATGGCATGTATCTGTTTTTTTTTTTTTTCAATTTCAGCATTCAAAAAACATTTGCTCATAATATACTTAACATTTGTAACAACTTCTCATTCTTGTGATATAGTTTTACATACAGAAATCTCACTCAAATACTATTATTACACATGCTACATTACCATGAATGTACATTACCAAGAAAAAACATTCATTTGTTCCTTGTACAAAGACCTTTTTTCATCCCAGTATGGGCCTTAATCTTGCAAACCATGCCATCAGCACCAGCAGTATATATAATGAACCATTAGCTGAGTATGCAATGGCAGTTACACCCCTTCAAAATAAAAAAAAATAAAAACACCCGCAAATTATCATTATACCTAATGGGGATTTACACTTTTGACAGATCTATGTAAAAGTACCAGTGCATCCCGGAACAATATTTACAGGTACCAGGTTACAGTAACAATGCATGCTACTTTGTGTTATGACTTTTCGACCCAAATCGCCAAGCACCAATTTGCACCAATCAGTGCAAAAATGAATAGTATCTGTAATGTACATCAAATATACATTTTTCATTCTATAAAAAAACTCAATTGATTAAATTTATTAAAAAGAAGCATATTGTTGGAGGATTTTTACTAAAACTTGTCAATTCAAAGAACATACAAAAAGAGAAACCATTTACCATATAATGTAGAATAACTCCATGGCTTCCTTATATTTACTAAATTTCACATAACTGACAATTAATGCACACCAACAAACCACATTTCGATCAAGCATTATATCAAACACCAATTGTGCATCCTTTATACACCCATGATTTGTAACATACTAACCAAGGCTGAACCCAAATAATAATTGAAATAAAAAAAACATTAACAACAATTCAAGAATTGATTCGTTTCAAAATCTCCTCTAACCCTAGTTTTCCACATGCAATTTCAATTACCAATCCTCATACTGATGAAGGAAAAAAGAGGAGAGAGAGAGAGAGGAGGGGAGGGGAAACCACACACCTAATCTAATAACAATAAAAAACATAGACACAGATAAAATCTTACAAAATCAAAGGAGAAAATATTTTTATCTCTACTAGAAGATGCACCAGCTTCTAGGTTCCTTAAAGCCTCCTTATTGTTTTCTAGACAAACAACCCTTAAATCCATCATTTATTATTAACTAAACCTCACCATAAATCACCACAAAAATTCACAATTCACAATTCATTATTAGGTGTACCAACTTGAGCAACATTTCGAATTAAGGGAACAATTTCACAATTCAAGAGAATCAATATACCTGTTTATGTTGATATACCGAGCCAAATTGTTTGATACTATAAACAGAGAATCAGAAGCATGCCAAAAGTATCTGATCAAACCCAGAATAAGCCAATGCATTTCATTTTACATTAAAAAGAGAAAAATAAGCAATATATTATAAACCCAAATTACACATAACTCCTAGAGAATATATATACACCTGCCAAGTCCGCTGCCGGTTGCGAAGATTTAAGCTTTTTCTTCTGAAAATTTTCTCCATGACTACGCTTGGGTGGGCCACATCAGACTGCTAAGCAAGACTCTCGTCAACACCAAAGTTGTCAGAGCTGCTCGACCTAGAGAAAGCAAGCCCCGGTGAAACATCTTTTGTGCTTTGTTTTCTCTAAGGTGATCCCCTAGTAGATTGTCCACCTCTCTTTGCAAATCAAATTGTATCGAGACCTAAACATGTACAAAAATATACATTAAAACTAACAAGAACTGTCTTCTTCTATCATTAGCAACATTTGCTACTGATATCAAGTAATAACCAACTATTATTTTTCATTCTTTCATATACAAAAAATCAATAAAAAAAAAATTTCAATGTCGACACCTGCTAAGAAACAATATGTTCTACCCAATAACATTCTTACATAATAACACTGTAACCAATTTTTATACCATGTAAATACCAGTGAATTTGATATCGTACCCGTACGTCAGGTAACCACAGAGATGCTCTTATTGGTACTGGTCTAGTAATAACTCAACCGTGGAATTAAGACTTACATCATCAGATGATGAGTCCTTTTCACTGCTGTTGTCACTGCTTGAATCCTTCTTAGAAGCCTTTGTGGGCACAGGTTTTGTAGCCTTCTTGGGAGCAATCTTAACCTATTAATTAATTTAATTGCAATATTAAAAATCAGATAGAATGAAATATACAAAGTACACAAAAGAAGACCTAGTAAAACAGTACCTCTTGTTCTGATTCTGATGAAGAGTAGTCAGAACTGCTACTTTCAGGCTTCTTCTTGGGAGGAGGAGCCTTATTTTGTGTTCTTCAACAAAGGAAATGAATTTCAGACCAAAAGCATCAATCAATTCGAGCAAAAAAAAATCTTTTCAAGGGAAAATAAAATTATCATCTGATAACCCAGGAGTTGTCGTTCCCCTAAATTCCTGTTGTAAAGAAAAAACTACATACACTCACATATTTTTACTTGAATCGCTATTACAGTCGTTGTCCTAAAATTAGTACCTAGATTAATGAATAGTGCAATTTACTTGAACTTAATACCTTATAGACGGAGAATAGCAACAGATTGGTAGAAATTGGAAATAACGACAAGATTAAAAAAATCTAAAGCAAAAAATCCCGCACAAAGAATGGCATATACATTTAAAATGACCAAATCAATCAAAATGATGAGTTAAAAGGAGATCTTCTAAGAAACAAGCAAGAAAACACCTACCTTGAAAGGTGCTAACTAAGGAACTAATCGCAAGAGATTCTGCGTCAGGACGCCGATTCTAGAGGGTTCAGCGTGAGACTACGGCGCAGGGTCCCACGATCTAGGGTAGAGGCCAGACACCAGCGTCGGGGTCTGATTGGAGAACAGCGGAGAGAGGGTGCCAGTGTAGAGAGAGAACAGCGGCGATTAGGGTTTTTTCTTCATTGGGAAGACGGGTCGGGGAGGGGAACAGACAACAGAAAGATTTCGCTGGGAGAGGTGACTGGACGCCTCCAGCGAATGCCCCAGCGAAAAAATTTATGCACCTGAGATTCAAATCTGCACGATTTTGATTCAATCCGACAGTGCAGAACGAAAATACGTGTGGCAATATGTGTGGCAATACGTGGGGCGGGTATATTTTTCACTAAATTTGAACTTCTACTACACATAAAAAAGATACATTTAATCAAAATATGACAGATTATGGGATTGAAGGACTGATATTAAATCCGAAATTTCATCTTTCAATCGTAACCGTTGGCGGATTAGAACATCAACGTGCTTAATAATAGAATGGAGATATGAAAGATTGAAAATTAACCAATTCTCCTAGATACTAATCCTACTGACATGACATCAGTACCTCACGTCTGCCTCTATCAAGCCTTTGGTTGCCACATACTAAAGCCATAATCCTGCTTCCTCTTTTGCCATATAAAAAGCATCCATGGTAGCACCCTCTTGCTTCTAAAAATGAACCCATTTCGTTGCGCTTCCAGATAGCCCAGATCACCGCTCCAATGATTGTTGCCCTGTTAGTACTATGCTAAATTTAAAAATACTTGACAAAAGTAATTGGAGTTGAGGAGACAGTTATCCCACCTAAACTAAAACCAGCATATAGATCCCTTCTTTGATTCTTTCACATTTAATTGGAGAACTGAAGGTAAAGCCTTTGAAACAAAATTTCTCAATTAAAATTGAGAGGATAAATTTTAACTCCAGCGGCCTGTGGGAGGTAATGTACAATAGGAATGAAGTGGTCTAAGTGAACTGGTAGTCATTAAAAGCTTAATAATGCAATTAGTTAGCTGAGGCTTTTAGGCTTAGAATCAGAGAGAATCAGTATGACATGTACCTTAATAACATTGTTGTGGCACATATGCGAGAGAGGCAACTTCCCTGTCATACTGCTTCTCCAGCACGGTAGACATCTCACCATTTTCATCATCGTCAGACCGCAGACCTCGAATGATTTTCACAGCCACTTTCTCCTCTTTGTAGATCCCACGGAACAACCGGCTATGGGCTCCGCTTGCAAACTTTTCCCCAAAATACAGCCTTAACATGTCCACCGACCCATCAAACTCATTGCGTGTCTCCAGTGCACTCACCCGGCTCACGCCATGGTCAAAGTACTTCTTTGACCATTGGGTCTCCTTCTTCGGCATTGGGGGTGACTTCACTGTTTTGGCTCCTATTTTCTCTCTTATAATATATCTCCTATTTTTGTTGATCCAATTAATTGTTGAGACTTCCCTATTCAAAAGAGCTAAAAGATGATTTTTCAAAATTGTTGCTTGATGCTTAATCTATACAATCTAAATGTTTGAAAATGCATAGAAGTGATGTTTGAACATGTCTAGAGGTCTACACAACTTAATTTCAAACATTTTATTTAGAATTTAATCAAATTTAACTGGTCAACTGACAGTTGACTGTTTTCTTTAATTTTCCAGATCCTAACTATTTTGATTATTCCTATTAATATGTTTGTCCAAAAACTCTATAAAAATTATAAAAAAAATGCATATGACTATGCTTGAAGTACTGTATAAATTTCATTGCCAAATTCCAAACAGATTGGGAGAAAAAGACTTTTCAGTGTTATTGACATCTTTGACCCCATGAAACCAGCAACTGTATCCTTAACAGTGCACTAAACTCTGTTAAGAATTTTTGTGTGCCTCATCAATGTCCCAAGGGAGTTCGTACCGGCAAAAACCATGACAAGCTTCTTCTGATCATCTTCACCAGTGGAAATGTTGTTTACTCCATCAATCTGTACCAAGAACTCATACTCCACTCTTCTAGAGTACTCGTGCTCGCCAAAAGCTCTGAAATAAAATTCATCAGAAAATACTTTTGGATAACTACATAAGAAACATACAACGGAAAGAGAAGAGTATGTCTTCACGATCACAATTTCTTTAGCTAATTGCAAAGCTGCAATTAATATAAGTTTATTAATTCCAAGCATAACTAACTAATTAAAAAGCAAACAGTAAAAATTGGTACCAACCGCTTAGCAGCAGCTGCTAAGTTTTCAAAAAAAAACTGGTACCAACAATTCAAGTACAGTACTCACTGGTACATACCATTCTCAGATTCAGTATTTGTGTATCAATCTCAGTACTGATAGCAGTTATTAAGAAATTTAGTACAAATTTTCTCTAACAATGCCCAAGTACTTCATGCACATTGTGGAGTTAGGATTCCTTTAGTACCACCTGCAAGTAAAAAAAAAAAAAGAAGGCATTACTAATTAAACCTAGCAAAAAAAAAAAATGCATTACTCGTACCAAATCAGAATTTCTCATGATTGAATTACAACTAAATTTACTTGTGATTTTCAGAGAGACGTATGAAGACCTAATTACAATTGATTGCTATTCCGTTCGTTTAGCATTCTTTCAATTTCTAAATATCAGTGCAACAGAAATCATATGCTATAGAATCTGACAATGGCCAAATAAAAAATTCCCCACAGTTGCGTAGTTGCAAACTTCGTGACCATTTGCAGTATTAATGTACCAGATGAAATATACTGCACAAATTGTGCAAGAGGAAATTAACCGAAATGAGCAACAAACACAAGTTTACCTAAAATAGTGAAAATCTTGCTACGGTAATTCCTTCACAGATATAAAATGGCACACTGCTTGTTTGATAAAATGCCAAACTGTAATTAAAAGAGAAGACAGAGATTTTGCTCTTCTCACCAACGAAGAAGTTCCCTTCCACGTTCAGTGGTGTCCTCTCCCGAGCAGAGCCCGTGCCGGCAGCGACAACAAGACCGAATCGAGGAGCGCTTCGTTCGTTCCTGTCAGAGCAAGTGCCGCCAGCGTTTTGGTCTAATCGGAGAATAGCGGAGAGAGGGTGCCGGTAGAGAGCGAAGGTAAAGTTCTTGTTTGCCCATGTGTAAAGTTCTTTTTTCATGAGAAAAGGCACAGAATTGAGGAAATTACCTTCGCAGCCAATTGAGGAAAGCTTCCCACAGTCCCATGGCGATAAGAGCAGAGAGGCGATGGCGTTTAATATTGAAGTTGATGTTGATAGAGATTGATGAGAAAAACTTGCGACGAAGGATTTGAGCAGTTTGAGAGAGACGGTGAAGGAAGGCGGAGTGGCGCGGGTCTGCAGCGATTAGGGTTTTTTCTTTTTTTGGAAGAAGGGATCGGGGAGGGAGACGGGCAAAAAAAAAAAAATTTGCTGGGGAGAGGCGCAGCGCTCGAGCATTCCAGCGAAATTTTTTTAATCTGCACGATTTTTGATTCAGATCCAACGGTGCAGAACAAAATATTTGTGACAAGATGTGTGGCTATACATGTAGCGGGTTCAATTTGAACTAAATTTAGACTTCTACACATATAAAGGATGCATTTAATCAAAGGAAGGCAGATTATTTGACTGTAGGGTTCAGATTCAATCCGAATTTAGATCAATAAATCCCAGCCGCACGACTTTCTGTCATCCAATTCAATTTAAGGTGCATAATATAGAGGAGAGATAAAGAAATCATTAAATATTGAACAATCATGCATATATATTAATAACAACTGATGTTAACATAATATCCTTTGTAATTTTTTATTTTATGAAATAATAACTAGAAAAATAAGAATAAAATGACACCAACAAAGACCCTACTTATTCAAATGAAGGCATAACCTTTATTTTTCCTCAAACAAAAACACTACTTTAAAAATGAAACTAATATTAAATATTAGTAACATATAATATTATCCTTAACCATTTTTTTTTTTTTTTGCAACGTGTTTGTTGCGGGTGTATTTACTAGGGTATTTATGGTCTTTGTCGGGAGGGTTGCTCCCTTTGTGTCCTGGTTTAATATTTTTGGGTTTTACAATTTTTTTTTCTTGTCATGAGAGTTTTTAGTTGATGAACTATCATTTGACGAATCAGAGGATGAATCATCAGAGGATACATCCATAATTTGTAATTCATTACCTGCAAGTACTACACGGACATAATTTGTAATTCATTTTGTTGCATATTTCACAGATTGGCATTTTGCAAATTGAATTTATTTTTTTATTATCTTAGTAAATGTTTATTTTTTCCAACTTTGTGTTGTTACCCACAATCATTTTTATATAGATTGTTTAATTTAAGGTAAGATTTAATTTGTGAAGCCATATTTTATAAATCAAAACATATAATTATAAATAATAGTATTTTGATTTTACTCTAACATCCTATATATTATTGTTTTAGCAATTTAATTTTTTTTTCACATTTATTCACGTATTTTCTACTTATTTATATAGTCTTTATTGATGTAATGCATATGTTATCCATGAATGTCACACATTTCATGCAAACAATCATGCAAAACTTATCACGATATATTTGAAGTCTTCACACATTCCACCGTCTTCCAAAAATAATAATCAGTCTTTTAAATTAATAACATTATTTTCTAAAACATTAAATTAATATTTATGTTGAATTCAGTTGAAATTTAGAATTAATACAATACAAAAATTAATATCTTATAATGAGGAAGAATAACAATTAAAAAATTAACCATAAGAAAAATGCATTCAAAGACGTAACAATTTTCATTATAGCCGCACATCGTAAAATGAGTTTTGCAATTAT
This sequence comes from Carex kokanica, assembly GCA_025461125.1. Classification (NCBI taxonomy): domain Eukaryota; kingdom Viridiplantae; phylum Streptophyta; class Magnoliopsida; order Poales; family Cyperaceae; genus Carex; species Carex kokanica. The sequence goes on along the minus strand of JAJGRX010001241.1, from coordinate 951,470 downwards.
TTGGGCCCGGCCCAACTTATTTTGTGGGCCACTGTAAGTTGGGCCCTGCCGAAGCACTACATCTTTGGAAGGTAGTACTTGTCATTGAGGATCCAGCCTCCTCTTCATAAGGCCTGGATTAAAACAGAGAGAGAGAGAGAGAGATTTACCCTCCGCAAACCCAAATCACAGAATTCTCTTTTGAGTTAATGAATCTCGACTGTCCAATCTGTTTCAAAATTCGTGTGAATTAGATCTGCACTAATATTAAAGAGCCCCCTATATTGTAGACACGAGCCAGATTGGCTCCGTTTAAAATCAGACGGTTGAAATTCATTAACTCAAAAGATTCGCTTTTGAGTTAATGCAGAGAATACGGATCCCAAATCACATCCACAGTCCCAAATCCGTATCCTCTGAGAGAGAAAATATTTCTGTTTAAGAACATAGACTACCTTTTTGTGGTTTAAAGATATAAACGGTCGGATACAGATAGTTATTTATAGTTAGAAATTAAACTGTATTTTTATCCATTATATTTTTTTGGATACAAATATGGATCGGATAATTAAATAGTTTTTTGAATTCGGATCCGGATGAAATCGGAAAATATCCAATATGTTTATACCCTTATGAGCAACATGTGGGATCCGTATCCTCCCAAGTACCGTAGACGGCTCCCCTCATCTTACAATTTGAGATTAAATCTCAGCTGGTTTGAGATTCGGGCTAGCACGGAGCAGTATTATTGGGCTTTGAGATTCGTGCCAAGTTAAAAAGAATGTTCTACATCCACTAATTGTAAAAGATGTGAATTTTAACATGTGACGATAGCCGATTTAGACAGCGCAATGCAGAAAGCAAAATAATCGATTATTTCGTGGTGTACTATTTCACAAACAGCGACCAAATTGTTTCATTGACACCTGGAAAAAAAAAAAGTTCAATAAAAAGCAGGATGGGTACATTGTGAATTGAGACATCTTTCTTCTTTGTACAAGCAACAAAGTTTGGGTTCATCCAAGTTAAGGCTACAAGAAAAGTAAAGTTTAAATTTTGATATGTGTAGTCAAATTTAGTCATATTTAATTATTTTTGTTCGAAATTTAAGTTTATTTAAGGATGAAAAAATGACGAAAATATTTTAAAAAGTCATAAAAATATGCAAAATAAAGAAATAATGTTGTAAAATAAATTTATGTCAAAAAAATTTATTATCTGAAATTTAAATTGTTGTTTGAAATAAACAACGACATGATTAATTGTTGTTTGAAATAAATAATGACATAAATTGTATGTTATTTTAGTTAGGTTTGATCACGAGTCGTATCTTGAAAGATAACCGTGGTATGCGAATGAGCGCAGCAAGCAACATATAATTGACACACATATCGTGTCGCAGCCGTATCGTGTCGCAATGTGTTGGTCTTGTGGTGACTTTTTTACATTCTATTGATGGGCTCAAAGTTTGGGGGAATTTCACATATATCCCTCAAAAACATCAAAATTACGTATTTCCCCTCTAACTTCAAAAACTCACAAATTTATCCATTTTATTGTCTTTTATATTCAAACTCATTTTAAATTTATAGAATACCCATTTTACCCTTTATTAAAAGCATAAAAAATTTGTAACTTGTTTAAGAAAAATGTTAGTCTTATAATATACCCATTATACCCTTTACACTTTGTAAAATATCTATTTTTCCCTCGAAAACCGGATACCCATTATACCCTTTACCATTTATAAAATACTCATTTTGTCCTCGAAAACTGATCAAATATAAGGTCGAAATTTTTCTTAAACAAATTACAAATTTTTTATACTTTTAATAAAGGATAAAATGGGTATTTTATAAATTTAAAATGAGTTTTGATTTAAAAGACAATAAAATAGAGGTAAATACATAATTTTGAAGTTTTTGAGGGATATATATACAATGGAATTCCCACAAAAAGTTATATTATATCTTCAGAGCCGGCCCTGGTGCAGGGCACCCAGGGCGACCGCCCCGGGCCCCAAAATTCAAGGGGCCCAAAAAAAAATTAGTTTGTATATATATTAAAAAATATTAATCTGTATATATTAAAAATAAATAAAATATTTGGGTTCAAATTTTGTATATATAAAGGGTCCAAACTTTTCTATAAATAGGTATGATTTATTGGCATATCAATAGTAAAAAAAAATTCCAAAAAATGTAAAATTTGGTCTCCAAGTGCGTTTTAATATGGATATCATATTGAACAGTTCGGATCGATTATTTGAATTTTGAAAATGTAAAAATGACTTATAAGCATATGGCGTTGAAGTACTTATGCAAATGAATTAGCCGGTCTCATAAAAAATTGTATATATAAAGGACTTAAATTTTTCTCCTGCCCCAGGACCCAAAATCTTCAGGACCGGCCCTGTATATCTTAGACATATCACACATATAACTTGTTAAAAATCACGAGAAAAAAGCGTAATACATATATAAGACATTCGATTAAAATAGATGGAAGAGAATAAAGAAAAAAAAGCAAAATAATTTATAGATTTTTCGAGTGAATACATAATTACTGAGTTGGGCTATTTTAATTTGGGAATTAAATCCTCTGTTTTGATTGGCGTACAAATTTTTGTTTTTAAAGTCCAAGCAGTTGATCTGAACTATTCAACATAATCTTCATATTAAAATATATTTGAAGATCAAATTTTATATTTTTCAGAAATCTTTTACTTTATTTTTAGATAGGTAGAAAATCATTGTTTTTCAGAAGATTCTAGACAATAAAAAAACAGTGATTTTCTACCCATCTCAAAAAATAGTAAAAAAAATCGAAAAATGTAAATTTTTCATCTTCAAGCACATTTTAATATGGACATCTGTTGAATGGTTCAGATCGATTGTTTGAACAATAAAAAAGGAAATATGAATGTGAACTAAAACAGATGATTTAAATTTCAAAGTACAATAGCCCATCTACATAATTATCTTTATATATTATAATTAGTCATATGTTGTTATGACCCGACTTTGCTATGATAACAGTTTGTTATAGCCTAGACTAGGTTCTTATGGTTTTTAGGATGCTTGATAATGATTTTGTGATAGTTTATAAGAAAATTGTATATGGACAGGGGCGGAGATACATGGGCATAATGGAGGTAAATTCTTTTTCAAAAACTAGTAGTTATATATGTTTTTCACATATATTTTATTCTAAAATGCTATGGGAATCTCAAAATGAACCCCCTATTTTATGTGAAAAGTTTATATTGTTGACCCCCATTTTTTTTTTTCAAAGAAAAACTAGTTATTGTATACCGTGTATAATTTGGAGAACTCTAGCATTTCATATTACTGAGAATTATCCTGAAAATTGACCTCCATTAATCAATTTTCTGCCTCCGCCCCTGTATATGGATGTTGAGGGGACAAAAATATCTCGGTTTTAAAGTTTGATGATCTACTGATGGACGAATTTGATGATGAAAAGTAGATGGATATATGGCTGCTGAAATGGATTTGGGGTACACCTGGTAGTCACTGCCTGGATTTCAAAAAAAGAAATGGATTTGGGGTAGGGAAGATGATAGTAGAATTGGAGGAATATCTTTATTATTTAAAGTAATAAAAGAACAATAAGCACTCTAAGCTCAATTATGTTCTGCTTTCATTGATTTAAGTAGTTCATTATCTCGTAAACGAGACCGCGCTTGAGATTGAGAGATGGATGAGTAACATGTAACGAGGTTTAGCGAGGATAAAATTATAACGGTGTGTGGTTTGGAGAATATTTACCATGTTTACTATGTTGTATAAATAGTGAGGGGGTCCGGATCCCCTAAAGTAATTCAATTTTTTAGTTTAGATTCGGACCGATTTGAATTTGGGCCAATTCGGTCCAAGATGGAACGCACGAGGCCTCTTTAGTCTGACGGTCTAGATCCAAACTCAAAAATTGAGTTACTTTAGGAGATTCGAACTTTAGTAAGAGTAGGCATTGTGGTCTTTTTGTTCACTTATATTTTATAAATTAATTTTTTTTATCAATATATCTGTTGTCAGCAATTGCTGTCAACTATAAAAAAATATATATATATTACAAAGCAACTTGATCGCCATACACTCCATATCATAAAAATATATATAAAACATCAAAATTGTAGATTTCATCGTCACTTAAAATTGCATCTAGTGGACTTTATGATTAAATAGTTATCAGAGGTCAATTTTGAAAACTATTTGTAACGTGTTTCACATTCCTACCTAGTTTGTTACTAGATAGTTCTCTTTTTGCATATTCTTAACATGTTCTCATATTTATTGTGATTTTTTTTATTCATTCATTGTAATGCGGGTCATGATATATGTGTGTCTTAATGATAAATTCAGAGGTGGTAATAGGATCAAGTTTGGTTTAAGTTGAAATTTTTGTTTTGTACCTCACTTCGAATTCTGAAATGTTTGATGTTATCAAACTTAAATATAAGTTAGGAATGAGTGCAAAGTTGTGCATATGATTGATGAAAGAACAACACAATAAACATAAAATAAAACTAATAATGTATAATTTTTTATGAGTGAGGCTATGGTGCTATGCATAGGACCAATGGCTAGTGTACTACGGCTCAATATGGTACTTTTTAAAATCTTAACGGTCGATCCGACCGTTCAATGTGATATCCATATGAATATGTACTTGCAAACTAAATTTTATATTTTTTCGAATTTTTTTACTATTTTTTCAGATAGGTAGAAAAATCAGTGTTTTTTGAAAATTCTGGACCATCAAAATTCTACCTATCTGAAAAAATAGTAAAAAAAATCGAAAAAATATAAAATTTAGTTTGCAAGTACATATTCATATGGTTATCACATTGAACGGTCGGATCGACCGTTAGGATTTTAAAAAGTACCATATTGAGCCGTAGTACACTAGCCATCCGTGCTATGCATAGCCCCATAGCCTCACTCATTTTTTATTTACTAATCTTAATAATTTAATCTCTATTGATTAATACTTTAATCATCTCTTCTACATATATGTTTGATTCTAATAGATTTAATCCTCAAGGCTTCTTAAGAAGATTAATTATTTCAAAATTGAAGTCTTCCTCTTGATTTTATAAATGTTTTTTTTTGTTTTTTGAAAAACTGATAGAAGTTATCAGTGAGTACATCTTAATAAAAAAAACAACAAAAATTTACAACTAATTACAACCAATCATCAACAGTTTTGTAACCACAACTTGGCCTCTCGTACCGCATAATCTGCCGCACATCTCGGTTGTGAATTGCTTGCTTCAATTCATAGCAATTTGATTTCATAAATGTTAAATCTGATTTTGTGTACCAATTTGGGATCTACGAAACATTCCATCCATAGCACAATTTGTTTTCTCCTAAACAAGCAAAAAAATAAAAATAATAAGCACAATTTTCATAATTTTGTTGTTGTTGACGGTAGAGTGAAAAAAACGTGACGTGCCGTGTCGTGACGTGACGAACACGTCGTGATTTTGATCTCGTGTCGTGCTGTGCCGTGACCAAGTTAATTTTTCACATGTTGTGCCGTGTCGTGACCAAAATGTCAAGTGGTGGTCACAGCACGCGAATGGTCACGCCACGTGAGTCACGTCGTGCCTAAACGTGCCGTGACCATACGTGACTCACGTGACCATTAATTTAATCATAATTTAGGTTAGTTTATTCAAGATTCACCATTAAACCAATATCTAATGGTCCTAATTACACGTGACTCGCGTGACTACATGTCATGCCGTGCTGTGCCAAAGTTTCAAAAGATGAACACGGCAGGCGAATGGTCACGGCACAGGACACGTGAGTCACGGCACGTAATTGACACATGTGCCGTGCCATTCCATGACGGAACCGGCTCCGCCGTGCCATTTTTCCCACTCTAGTTGCCGGAGTGAACTGTGAAGTCCTGTTTTAATTTTTCAAAATAATCACCCATCTATTTTATGTCTGCTCCAATCTGAACGGCCATAATTAATTAAAGTATGGATTGTACATTCTCAAAACTTAAATATTTTCCATACTTTAATTATGACTGTTCAGATCGGAGCAGGCATGGAATGGATAGACGGATGGACTCTGTGGGTAGAATTTTGGTGGGTAGGAGATTCGGTTCCAATAGCAACGGTAGAGTTGCATAGAGTTAGAGGAGAACACTTGTACTCGTCTAAATTTTTTTTAAATATGTTTTTTGCAGAAAAAAATTATAAAAATTTACATAAGATGTAAAAAATTATAAATTTATAACTCATCCTAAAATTTTCTCCAAAATATACTTCTATTTTTATGTATTTCCCAAAATAATTATGAAAATATACTTAATTATCAAAATAATTAAAATTATGTCTTATCCTAAATCTATGCTTCTGTATAATAGACATAATTTTGATGAAATTGAAATTAAACAATTGTGTCAAAAAATAAATAAATTCTGACACGGAAGAATAATTTGAATTGCAACTAGCAAAAATTGTGCCTTTGTAAAAAAAAAATACCTTACAATTCAATATTTCATATACAACTGCCAATGGTGCAAGAACAACATGCTTTGAATATATTTATTCAACAACCCTGCTTCTAATTTAATTACTGACACGGAAAATCTTTCCTCATTGGTACAAGCCATGCAGGTAGGCGTACCAAACAGCCAATAGTACAAAATACAAGCCTGGTACAAACAGTGGTACCGAACTGTTGGGCGTACCAGCCAATCGATTTCTCTCTTTGTCACGTGTCTTGGATCCAAACCCATGTGAGCTCAAGATCTTCTGTGGCAGAACCTAATGCATACACAATGTAACGAGTCATGTATGAACAGAACCTTCAAGTTGTCAATTTTTGCAAATAAAATAAAAAAATTAAAACTTAACTATCTTGAATGAGATGTTAAATGTAACTTAATTATGTTAATTTAACTTTGCGTTTGTTAAAATTTAACGTGTTCTGTTTTATTTCGATAGAAACTAAAAAAGTATAAAACGATAATTTATTCGTATTATTTGGTTGTAAAGTTTTGGCGTCTATCGACACAATTTTATGATTGCTTAATGTTGTATATGTCTATAGCGAACGCATGCGTATCGCCTTTAACAATTTTATTTTCATATATGGACTTTAACTTTGCGTATGTAATAAATTAACGTGTATTGTTTCATTTTTATGGAAACTTAAAAGTATAAAACGACACTGTATTAAAATTGATTGATTGTAAACTTTTGACGTCTGTCGACACAAATTTATGATTGCTTAATATTGTATGTATCTATAGCGAATGCATGCCTATCACCATTAACAATTTTATTTTGATATATGAATTTTAACTTTGCATATGTTAAATATTAACGTGTACTGTTTTATTTTGATGGAAACTTAAAGTATAAAATGACAATTTATTAACATTGATTGATTGTAAACTTTTGAAATCTGTCAACACAAATTTATGATTGCTTAATGTTGTATGTGTCTACAGCGAACGCATGTGTATCGCTTTAACAGATTTATTTTGATATATAGACTTTAACTTTGTGTATGTAAAAAATTAACGTGTACTATTTCATTTTGATGAAAACTTAAAAGTATAAAACGATAATGTACTAACATTGATTGATTGTAAACTTCTAACGTCTATCGACACAAAATTATGATAGCTTAATGTCATATGTGTCTGTAGAGAACACATGTGTATCGCTTTTAACAGTTTTATTTTGATATATAGACTTTAGCTTTGCGTATGTAAAACATTAACGTGTTCAGTTTTATTTTGATGGAAACTTAAAGATAAAAAACCATAACGTATTAACATTGATTGATTGTAAACTTTTGATGTCTTACGACACAAAAATATGATAACTTAATGTTGTATGTGTCTATAGCATGCACATCTATATCGCCTTTAACAATTTTATTTTGATATATAATCTTTTTTCATTTTAGTTTATGAATCTTTAATAATTAAAATATAGTGAAGGGATCATAATAATCATAATAGAGACAAGAATCTTTACAATATCAATATGATTATGATTACAAGGTAAGTCACACCAAACAACATATTTTTGTTGACAGAGAATTAATGATTAATATTAATTTTATGGGCCTATGGTTTTTATTTAAGGAAAGTTGTTCAATTTAGAACAATAAAATATTTGGGATGTGATTTTCTCTAAATGGAAAATCATTGTTAGTTGGATTTATTATATCAGTATATGTATGCTATGATAGAGATGTCTTCTTATAATTTGTCAACTAAAAAATATATGTATGAATCAAAATTTTCCAAACCATTATTTTTATTATTTTTATTGGTATTGTTGTTGTTGTAATTTTATTTCATATCCATAACTACCATGATCAACATTAACAAATCATCATTATAATTAATTTATTACCATTATCATTTTGGTCATCATTATTTTTTTTTAATGCAATAATAATCTTATGCCATTCCTTCCTTATTGCCTCCTTTGTATAACCAAGTAAAAATAAAAATGTAATGACATAACATCACATAATATGAAAAATTATTTTTGAAGAATTTTATGCCCAACCAAAATTGATCCAATGAATTTTATGATGAATACAAGTAATCACTCAATTAGGAAAATCAGAATTATACTAGAATCATAGTTATATGTAATCACTCAACATGTCATATCTGTGGGTTAAGTGCATGCATGCGCTTAACCAGGGTATGCTTGGAAATATTATTTTTCAAAGGTTTAAATAGCGTTTATCAAGTCATAGCGGAACAGCTGAAAAAACAACACTATGCCCATATAGTGCCGCTATAGCACGAAATAGCGTGCTATAGCGGTTATAGCGTCATAGCTTTATAGTCAAAAAACACTATAGCGACGCTATAGCGCACTATTTAGATCCTTGTTATTTTTCCATCAGAAATTTTGTGGTTATTTTATGATCCTTTATACATGAAAATAATCAGACAATTTCCACAAGTAAGATAAGAACTTAAAATCACTGGATTGCATGTATAGAATAAAGTATAAAATTTAACTATTCTTAAAACTCTACTTCACAAGATAGAAGTAAAAATGCAACTATATGAAGTAATGAGAAGGAATAAAATTTGAATGTGCACATATTATAATTTTTTATAAGGTCCTAACTCTTAATTAGCACTTGGCAAATATTTACTGTGTAGGACAAGTCATTTGATTTCATTTATTTGTTTGATAAATTGATGGAATTAAGTCTATTTGACGGCAAGGCAACCCCCCTCCTTTTTTTTTTTATAATTAATCCGGTTGTTGCAATCGACTATGTAATGAGTTGGTACCATGAGTGGCGATAAAAACTAGGTCAAGATAAAACTTAAATTTGAAATCATATAAAAAAGTAAGATTCGCGAATGAAAAATCACACACAAAGATTATAAATTATACTATCTAATAATACTCTATTAAAAAAAGGAATATATTGAAGAAAAAAAAAAACTTTAGTAATATCTCATTATAAAGTAATGTTTTAAACTATAAAGTTTTGATATATGTATGGTATTATCGAATTCAAAACCTTATATTGTTTTCAGTTATGATTTATCTTTAGTCGAAATAGTGTAATTCTTAAATATAGCACAGGCCAGAAAAAAAAATACCAAAACGGCACCGTTTCGCAGGAATTTCAGATTTAGCATGGCCGCAGATCGGCTGAGCGGCCCCATTTCCTAGGGATCACAGATCCGCTGAGCGGCTCCTGAAATGGGGCCGCATATCCGCTGAGCGGTCCCAGGGGGCCGCATATCGGCTGAGCGGTCCCCTGTGAGGCCTATATAAGGGGGCCGCTGGTTTGAGTTTTTGTATTTATTGAAGAAGTCCAACTTCCTTCGTACTCGGGTAAGTTTTCTCTTCTTCTATTCTTGTTTAATTTTTAGTTTAGGGTAGTAATTAGGTGTAGGATTTAGGTTTAGGAGTAGGGTTTAGGATTAGGGTGTAGGATTAGGATTCAGAATTAGAATTTAATTTAGAGTTTATAATTAGAATTGTATCAAATTTTAATTGTCCGACCAATAAAATTAAAATAGACTTGTACCAAAAATTAAATAGGTATATTTAACCAAAATTAATTGTTTTAGCACCAATACTTAACTAGACTTGTACCAAAAATTAAATAGGTATATTTTACCAAAATCAATTGTTTGAGTTAACTAGACTTGTACCAAAATTTAATTAGGTTTATTTTAAATACAGCATGGCATCTGGTTTATTTTAAATGTTTGAGCTGCCGAGTTGATGCGTGACTTCGGGCGTATGGGCATGGCATCTCAGGCTGATACGGCTGCCGAGGTATAATTGTAATTAAAATATAAAACAACTGTTTTTGTTTTCCAAATTTCTTGATTAACTAACTTGTAAGTTACTGCTGCAGGGTGAGGAGGAGGAGCGCATTCCGGAGTACACTATCTCGGCAGACGGACTGTATTCTCCGGGTTACAGTCCGACTCAGACGGATCCTCCTGCCTATCAGCCAGGGTATGTTCAGACAGAGCCCTTCCCGGAGTTTCCTGGACAGTCCTCACAGCATGCCCCCCTTGATGACCCCATTGCCAGACAGGCGTATTTATTCACGCATCCTGAGTCTGGACAGACTACTATTTTTGGTCCTGGAGTACAGCAGACATCCGAGATTGAGGAGGTTCGTGACGAGCCGGTCCAGTCTGCAGATGTCCAGGCGGAGGACTCCACATACACTACAGACTCAGGAGATACTGACGAGACGCCACTCTCCAGGCGGGGTCGAGGGTTCAGAAAGAAGAAGCAGAGAAAGATGTATGATTTGTAGATTATGTCAGATACTGGACTTATTTGTTAGATTATGTCTCTTATTTTTTTGTTAGTTTGCTATTTGTTTTGGTTATTTATTTATTTTGTTCATTATATCACTATCTCCTCGTACAAAAAAAATATTTGAACCACACGACATATATAAAATATTTCAAACGAACCACATTTCTAAAATAACTTGCGACAAAATACATAAATTTAAACGACATTACAAACTAAAACACAAATACAATTATTTTTATAACACAATCACCAAAAAAACATATTTCGTAATAAATAAATAAAAAAGAGGGACCGCTCAGCAGATCTGCGGTCCCCAGGAAATGGGGCCCCTCAGCCGATCTGCGGCCGTGCTAAATCTAAAATTCCTGCGAAACGGTGCCGTTTTGGTATATATATTTTTTTTGCCTGTGCTATGTTTAAAAATTTCGGAAATATATCATTACTAATAAATTTGTGTAACATGACAAAATTGAACTAATACTTGTAGTGTTGAACAAATTTTCCTATGTAAGAAACAAACCTATAATAAATGAGGCATATATATTGCCAAGTGCAAACCCGCTACACATTTTATAGGAGGTAGTTGCCACAGAGGATCTAAGCACTTCTTGTTCCTCTTGTAAGTTATAATATATGAGGTCCCATAGAGAGAGCGAGAGGCCAGGATTAAAACGATATCTCTAAGTGAAACCCAAACCCACACACCTCTAATCCTCTCTCTATCCTTCCTCCTCTCTCTATATTCCCTCCCTTCTAAAACCCTCTCTCTTTTTCTCTCTATAGACAAACTGGTAATTACTTCAAGGAATGCATCAGTTTCAGTGACCAGTGTAAACTTACTGGGTACTTGAAAAAAGAGAGAAATAGTAAGAGAAATTTGTGTTTTGTCATGGCCCCAAAAACTGGTAAAGGAAGAGGAAACAGAGGCAAAGGAGATAAGAAGAAGAAAGAAGAGAAAGGTATTATATATACCAATATGCATGCATTAAATTTTATTATCGATTTTTTCGCGTTCAAGTTCGACAATTAATTTGTAATTTTTGTTTCCTTACTAATGATTTTTTTTATTAATGTTGGTTTTTGTTTGAATTTTTTTGGCAGTTGTACCGAGTTTAATCGATGTAACGGTTATCACCCCCTATGAAACAGAGGTTACACTCAAGGTAATTCAACCATTTCTTCCTAAAAAATTAACAAGAAAATACAGTGAATTGGTATTTTGTTTGAGCACATATATTATTAAAGGTTAATTATTAATTATTAAATAAATTTCTTGTTTCCAGTCAAGGTTATCATTGTAAAATAAAATAAGTTTAATTACATGTACATTTTAGCTGATATTAAGTTTAATTATAATAATTTTATTTTATAATTTGAATTGTTTTTGTTGGGTTGGTAAGGGATGTTCAAAGATACCATAACAATGATTATTAATTAAAGATGCTATTTGCAATTTTGCATCAAGTCTATTGTTGGTTTTATTAATTTTCAAATGGATGCTATTTGCACCAATGAAATTAGAGGTAATTAATATTAATTTTTTTGTGGGTTTTTCAGGGAATATCCACTGACAAAATTGTAGATGTGAAGAAGCTCTTAGGCAGTCATGTTGAAACCTGCCACCTGACAAACTACTCTTTAACCCATGCGGTACTCTCTTTGACTCCAAACATTTTTTATTTAATCTCATATTTATTATTAATTTTATCTCAAAAAAAAAAATGAATATTATAGTTATTTTAAGTTGTCATAACCAAATATTGTCCCCATACTTTTAACGAGTGTGCATTTAATTTGTTCATAATTTGTTCAGACGAGCATTTATTTTGTTTCAAAATATATTATAATTTCATATCATTATTATAGTTACTTTGAGGTTCTTATTACTATATATTATTGTTTGCATGTTTTTGAGAAAGCGTGCATTTTAATTAATTCAGACGAGCGTTTATTTATTGATTTTGGTGAGTGTATGTTAAAATATTTGAATAAAGAGTCTGAAAGTTCATGACAGCTGTTTATAACAATTTATACTGAAACAGACCGATATATATTTAGAACGTTACAAAGTATCAATATTATAGTTACTTTGAGGTTCTTATTACTAAATATTATTGTTCGTCCGTTTTTAAGAAAGTGTGCATTTTAATTAATTCAGACGAGCATTTATTTATTGATTCTGACGAGTGTGTGTTTTAAATTTTTTTTAATAAAGAGTGACAGTTGTTTATAGCTGTTTTGTACTGAAACATGTGGATATATATATTACATGAGTGTGAATTTTTCTATAAATGTGTGTTTTTTTTAATCTCTGTGACAAATGCGTGAGTAGAAATCCGAAATATTATGTGTCCCGTAAAAAATATATGTAACTTTTCTGATTAGAGAGAGAGTCGACCAAGGGTTATGGTGCAAATAAGTTATTTGATTTTTGTGGCATGCAATGTTTTTCGATTTGTTTGGAGAGACAATTATTCAATATAAACATTTTTAAATGTTTCCTCTTATGGAAATAGGTGGGACATAAATACCACCTATTTTTCAAACAAAAAAATATATATAATCGACCGAAAAAATAAGCAAATTCATCATGAATAATCCATCAAAAATTATAGGGACAAAATTATTTTGACTAGTAATCTTCTCTATATGGTTTATCATTTTGTTGCTAACAAATATATATATTTTTACAAGGAAAAGTTAGTATATCTTGGTGCATTCTTGGGTGGTCTCTAGCAGCCTCTTTTTATATTACATAATTACAGTAATCAATAATAATAATAATAATAATAATAATAATAATAAATAATAACAATATAATAAAAGTAGAATTAAATAATATTAAATAAATGGGGATGCATGACATGCATGACAGGTGAGAGGGCAGCGGTTGGAAGAAGGCGTGGAAATCATGGCTCTCAAACCTCCTCATCTCACCATTGTTGAAGGTATGTACGGTTCTGATTTAATCTCTCCTTTCTAAATCTTTCTATTTTTTAATTCCTCTTTGATATTTTCAATGTGACACTATTTGTTTTTTGCTTGTTGCCAAGTAGACCTAGTAATTGTCCACTGTCAAATTGGAATAATTTACTAATCACAAAATAACAATTTAATTGACCCATGTTGGAATTTTGGAAAAGTTTGACTTTGACTAAGAAATAATTTGGACCGTTGATTTTGAATCTAATGGCCAAGATTAACTTAATTATCTTTTTTTTTTTTGAAGGTTGGCGGCAAGGTGCCGTCAACTGATATATTGATATAAAGAAAATGTTTTATTTACAAGAATATACTCACCAAATGATGGCAAATCTCTCTTTTAGTTCAAAAGTAAAAATAAGATTCCACTAGCAAATATTGCCGTCAAGAGGACACAATAAAATGTTTTATTAACTTAACTATCTTATTATTAGCTTTATTAAAATTCAAAGATATAGCCATCAAGCGTTTAGTTAGTGGGAATTGACTAAAATGGGCATGACTTACTTGACTTGTGCATGTTAATTTAATTCTCTTAATATCTTATTATCATTTTTAATTCATAAAGTCATATCCACTATTCATGTTCAAATTATTATTTGCTAGAACTAAAAAAAAAATATTTAAGAAAAAAAAGTAATGAAAATAAAAAAATTGACAGAATTAAGAAACTTAAAATTTTTGTTAAAAATAATAATTAATTTTTTTTAATATTTTTTTTATGAGAATAAGGACTACCGTTGAGTCCTTAGGTATAGCCGCCACGGTGCCAGTCATTCAACGGCTCTTATTAATTTACATTAATTTTACAAATATATTTTCCAATCAATCTTTTGTCTTTTTGCTCTCTCTACCGTCCATTTTCACATTTTTGTACTGGCCTACCTACATCATGACGTGGCAATGTGGCATTAAATTTACCGTGTCATTTTCTGGAAGATTCTTCTGCTATTTCTGTTTTTAAAATTTGGATATTTCTGATTTAAATTTAAATATTTTAGACCAGTTCAGGTTTCCCTTCCTGTAACTGTAGTTTCTCTGTGTATAATCATACTGACAAGATTCACAACTATTTTGGATTTGAACCGGTTCCGAAGCATTCTATGTATTATTCGGTTTTCCGAACTTTTTCCGAATTATTCGCGAATAATTCACAAATTTTATAAATTTTTTCCTAATTTTACGAATTATTCGTGAATTTTTTATTAATTTTTTGGCTCTCTAGACTGCAAGTATACAAATCTATCCGAATTTTTTCCGAATTATACCAAATTATTTCCGAATCACAAATTTTTCATCTCGCCGAACCTTTCCCGAATTATTCATTTGTCACATTGTTGGATTTAAATCAGCTGAAATTCCAAATCCATGAACAGTACACCTGAAATCCCTGAAATTCCGAATCCAACCATTCAACTTTTCTGTGCATGCATCTCAAAACAGCTGATTTTTCTGTGCACGCATCTCGAAACAGTTCGACGGCTGGATTTCAGATTTCAGAGATTTCAGGGTATTGTTCATGGATCTGAAATTTCAGCAAATTTGGATCCCACATTGTTTGTAACTGTAGTTTCTCAGTACATAATATCTCTGTTGTATTGCATGTAGCACAGTGTAACGCCACAGAAACTCCGAGCTGGTAGTTGTGCTGTAGCTGAGGCACACATAATTTATTGTATTTCTAATTATTGGGTATTATTTTCCATTTCTTTTCTTGTTTGTTTTTCTTGAAAACGCCACAGAGTCACTTTCAAGTGAAAACTCAATAAACATGTGAAAATAAATTATATATAAATCATATTCTGTCATTACTTATCTTAATTTGAAGAAATATTAAATTACATGTCACAAATAATGCAAAAGCTTATAATTACTATTTTAGAACAGTACTGGTTTTCCTTCCTGTAAATATAATTCTATGTGCATAATATCTCAGTAGCGCCACAGAAGATCCGAATAGGCAGTCTTTGTTGTGTATACATTTTAGTTGGAAATAAGTGAAGTGATTAACATGTCGTAACTTGATCTATGATTTTAAAATTTTTTTACGTAACGTACCATAATTGATCATAGTTAATTAAACAATCACGTCATGCAAATGATGATGTAGTTGATCACGTTTCATTATTATTTTTTTCCAATTTTAAGTTAGTTTATTGAAAAAATCAGAACAAAATACTAACAAGTATGAAAAAATTGCAAAAGAAATTAAAATAAAGAAACATTGTTAGAAAAACTAATTACATAACGTGATCGTGGCTATGTTAGATTGCATGACGTGCCGTGCCGTATCATTTTTTATTGAAGGAAGACACAAGTGACGTGACGTGACACGTCAATATCATGACAAAACCGATAACAGCGTGACGAATTTCCCATAAATTTTCTATGCATTAATCTTGTGATGGCATTAACTCATACATGTTTCTCTTAAATTCTACTATCTCTATCTGAGTCAAGAGTCACTTTCAAGTGAAAATGAAGAAACATGTGATTATTATTATATGTAATTAGATTGAAAATGATATTTTTTATCTATTATAAAATTACATAAATCT
This sequence comes from Carex kokanica, assembly GCA_025461125.1. Lineage (NCBI taxonomy): Eukaryota > Viridiplantae > Streptophyta > Magnoliopsida > Poales > Cyperaceae > Carex > Carex kokanica. The sequence continues at coordinate 935,117 of JAJGRX010001241.1, read as the reverse complement.
TAATCCGGCATTGCTTTACTTTCAAGAAATATTTAATGAAATGTTTAACCAGATTTAATGAGAGCACAATGACAGAATTATTTTTTATTTTGAACAAGTGCATGCACATTGTAGATTATAGAGATAGATTCTTGAATATTACTCTATTATTGTGAAAATAATACTATTATATTGATCTCAGAAAAAAAAATGTTCATAGAAATATAGAATCAAATAAATATTAATTGTCATATCCACATAATAATTTTTATATATAATTTTAATTTTGATAGAAGTTGTTAATAAGTTTTACTTTAAAACCTTGAATAAATTCTGTACAACTTTACAATTCCATAATTTTTTATATTTTTTTCTTTTTGCAAATGGGCCCTTTCAAATCCCTAAAATATTTTGGGGCACACTGAATGCATCAATGAAGTTAGTATTATTGTTTATCAATTTTAATTTGATCAGTCAACAGTGTCAAAGTCTCAAATGAAAAGTCACTTGTTTGAAATACCTATTTGAATTCAACACTTAGACTTCTCATTAGATTCAAATTCAAAGAACAACTGCTAAAAAATATTGCAATTTTTTTTCTCATGTGCCTAAATCCAAATTTCCTAACAACTATGCATTTAATAAAGATATTGTTTTGTTGGTAAGTTGGTACCAATCTGATAAAATACAGGCTCCAAATCTTCATAGCTTTCACAAAAAGTTGTTGGCATTTAATTCATATATACTAAATAAATATATGTTTGAATGATTCTATCATACTAGCACAGTTTATGCTCCACTCTCCATTGATTGTTTGGATATTCATTCCCAGATTTGATCATTTTTCCATAATTTTTATTAAAAAAGGAATATGAAAAGATATATTTTTTCTTGCAATTAAATTTGGGTTTTTTTACTGCACATTTTAATATAATTGACAAATAGTTCTTATATTTTGTAAAGGGAAGAAATAAGATATTTCTTAGAAATAGATAAAGCAAGAAAAAATGAAATTGAATTTTCAAAATATATTAAAAAAGACAAAATTAATATTTTTTTCAAAAATATATTAAGAAAACACAAAATTAATATTAGTAGTTTATTTCTATATTTAGAAAAAAAAAAAGCCTTAGTACAAGTGTACAACTGCCACATTATGTGCTACAAATAATCAATTCTAGAAAAAAGCCCATAAAAAATTTATATTCCAAGGCCCATGAAAACTGATTCACTTTCACGTGACAGAGGATTACTCGTTCGAAGAACAAGCGGTGGCGCACGTGCGGAGGCTACTAGACATTGTCGCCTGTACCACTTCTTTTGGAAAAGCAAAGAAGCAACAAAATGCCACCTCGACCAATGAGAAGACGACACCTGTTCCATCACCTTCCTCCTCTCCTCCTTCTCCTACTGCCACCACTCTTGCCTCAGTGCCAGCCATTTCAGATCAGTTCGACATGGCTGCCATTAAACCACCTCCCAAGCTCAGCGAGTTCTATGACTTCTTCTCTCTCTGCCATGTCACACCTCCCATTCAGTGTATGTGCATTTTCTCTGTTTTGTATATATATATATATACACACACACACTTGGTTGAGTGATGTACCCAGTGAGGTCTACTGATGGTACTTACTACTGGTTTTTTACTGGTACTGGTATGTGCCGAACTGATATATGTACTGAATTTATGGTATTTTCTTGTTGGAGTTATTGGCAGGCATAATGGTTTTGTTACTGGTACTGGTATGTACGAAACTGATACATGCACTGAATTTATGGTATTTCCTTGATTTAGTTATCAGGAGGCATAATGATTTGTTACTGGTACTGGTATGTACCAAACTGATAAATGTACTGAATTTATTGTATTTTTCTTGTTGCAGTTATCAGGAGGCATGAAGGGGAATTTTCATCAGAGAGGCGGGAAGGCGACTATTTTGAAATTGAGGTTACCATTGCTGCTGGTTCTTTCTTATTTTACTGGCATTTTTAGTGCTTTATTGCAACAATTGATGATAACTTGAGGCTAATTTTGTAAATTGAGGATCCCAAAGTTACTAAATGTTTGATGCATATGCACTATTGAAGTTTTCAAGTTATGATATTGTTTACTCAACTTCAAAATTGATATTTGTTTAGGCAGCTAAGAGTTAAGAGTTCTACAATGAATATAATCACATTACATATCTCAATTTTTGTCAATTATTTAGTAAAGAAATGTCAAAATATTTCAGGTAAAGGTTTGCAATGGGAAGCTTTGGCATGTGGTGGCATCAGTGAAAGGTTTTTACGTGGTTGGAAGGGAGCATATCATATGCAAATCTCTAGTAGATCTCTTGCAACAGCTCAGCAGTTCATTTACAAATGTCAGTATTCCTATAAAGATAATTTTTGTTAATTTATACTTTGAAGTTTGTTCAAGTTGGTTAATTTGTTGACTTGTCATATGCAGGCATATGAAGCGCTAATGAAAGCTTTTGTGGAGCACAACAAGGTATAAATATTTCTCTTAAATACTTAGTTAGATTCATATTCGAGTTTGTTCTAGTACATGTTATTATATATTTTTCAATTGATTTCCTAATTTTCTTTTTACTTGTTCCTTTGAAGTTTGGAAATCTACCATATGGTTTTCGTGCAAACACATGGCTCATACCACCTATACTTCTAGAACCTTCTTCTCCTTCACTTCCACTAGAGGACGAAAATTGGGGTGGGAATGGCGGTGGCCAATGGGGAAAAGGCAAGTTTGAAAAAATTAGGTGGGCAACTGAGTTTTCAATTTTATCTGGGCTTCCTTGCAAAACTGACGAAGAGAGACTTGTCAGAGACAGAAAGGCTTTTCTATTGCACGGGTTATTTATTGACACTGCCATTTTTAAAGCTACTTCTACAATTCATGGAATTCTAGAAAATAAGAATAGTTCAAATTTGGATGGGGATGTTATACATGACGAGAAAATCGGGGACTTGCACATAATTGTGAGAAAAGACAGTGCTGATGTGAGTTTGAAAAGAGATGAAAAAGTAGATGGAAGTAGTGTTTTAAATCTGTGTGGAGAAGAAGTTTCTAGAAGGAATTTGTTGAAAGGGCTAACAGCTGATGAGAGTGTAATAGTGAAGGTATATTTCTTTTTCTTTTTTAAATTTCTTCTATTATTATTATTATTGAGTGAGGCTATAGTACCATGCATAGCATAGATCGGTCCGTACTATGGATCAATTTATTCGTTTTCAAAGTCGAACAATCTCCATATGAAAATGTACTTGGTGACTTAATTATATATATATATATATATATATATTTTTTTTTTTTTCAGGATACAGCTACACTGGGTATAGTGATTGTGAAACAGTGTGGTTACACAGCAACTGTAAAGGTTGCGGGACCCGCACGTGCTTCTTCCGATGGGAAATCAAATCTCGGCAAAATTGAACAACCGGATGGTGGCGCACATGCATTGAATGTTAACAGGTATATAGCACTGGTACTGTAATTAGTACAGGGTTTGTGATAATACTCTGCATCGATTTTGTAAATTGAGATTGAGTGAGGCTATGGTACTATGCATAGCTCATAATGGTTTGTACTACGGATCAATATCTCTATTTTTAAAGTCCAAACAATCAATATGAACAGTTCAACGTGATCTCCATATAATATACTTGTAGATCAAATTTTACAATTTTTAGAATTTTTTACTATTTTCTTAGATAGGTTAAAAATCACTTGATCTAAAAATTATAGACCATTCAAAAGTTGTGATTTTCTACCAATCTAAAATCATAGTTATATAATTCTAAAAATTGTAAAATTTGATCTACAAGTACATTTTCATATGGAGATCATTTTGAACGGTTCAGATAGACTATTTGTCCCTTGGAAACAAAAATATTGATCCGTAGTATGCACCAATCTGTGCTATGCATAGTATCATGGCCTCACTCATTATGATTTTTTCTTAATCTTTCTAGAGTGAGGCTATGGTACTTCAGCTAGTGTACTATGGCTAGTGTACTACGGCTCAATATGGTACTTTTTAAAATCCTAACGGTCGATCCGAACCGTTCAATGTGATATCCATATGAATATGTACTTGCAAACTAAATTTTATATTTTTTTGAATTTTTTTACTATTTTTTTAGATAGGTAGAATTTTGATGGTCCAGAATTTGTATAAAACACTGAAAATTCTACCTATCTAAAAAAATAGTAAAAAAATCCGAAAAAATATAAAATTTAGTTTGCAAGTACATATTCATATGGATATCACATTGAACGGTTCGGATCGACCATTAGGATTTTAAAAAGTACCATATTGAGCCGTAGTACATTAGCCATAGTACACTAGCGAAGTACCATAGCCTCACTCATCTTTCTAACTTGAACCTAAGATATAGTAAATTTTACATTAATTGATTTTCTCTCATTTCAGCCTAAGGGTGGTTCTCTCAAAATGCACAAATGCTGAGACAAATACAGTCATCGGAAACAAGTCTCCTTCGGCAAAACCTAACAAAATGGTTTCTTCACCGTCACCAAGGGATATAGCTCAGAAAGTACTTAGGGAAAACCTAGAAAAACTTCAGAAATCATCTCATGATAAAAAAAGAGCTGTCAGATGGGAGTTAGGGTTTTCGTGGCAACAACACTTGCAAAAGAAAGAAACCCTAGATGGAGAAGTGAAAGGAAATGAAGTAGAAACCATAGATGTGAAGGGTCTTGGTTTGGGTTTCGGGCAACTCAAGAGAAAAAAGAAGAATGATACTAGTGTCAATGATGAGTCAAAAGAGGTTAAAAGTTGTGATGGCGGAGAAGAGATTAGGAAATTAGTGGATGAAGAGGCGTTTTTACGGCTGAAAAATTCTGGCATGGGTCTTCATTCTAAGGTTTGATATTAATTCTTTCTTTACCAATTCACTATTATAGGTTAGGGATGTAAATACGTGCCATGTCGTGACTAGTCACGCCGTGACTTGTCTCATGCTCCATGCTGTGACCAAATCGGGATGGACAGTCATGGGTTAGTCACGCCGTGACCACACGTGTCGTGTCCAAACATGATTGGTCACTTTTTATCACGTTTAACTATTTTTTCCGTAATTTAAGTTGGTTTATTCACAATTCACCATTAGATCAAGATCTAACGGTCCCGATACATGTGACCACGTACCATGCCGTGCCAATTTTCTGAAGGATATGTCACGGGAATGGTCACGACATGTGATTGGCACATGTGCCGTGCCGTGCCGTATCCAGTCACGGCGTGACTTTTTTACATCCCTAGGACTATAGGTTCAGTGAACTTTATTTAAAGTCAAAAAGGAGGTTTTTGCCGGTAAGTTTCTAGAAAGAAGATTCTGGAATTCTGTGTTCAAATCTACCGTACACATCTCATCAGATTATTAATACACAAACAAATGTATTGTTGTGTTTGCACAAAGTTTAATAATAATCAAGAGGTTTTATTTGCTAATGCAGTCTCCAGAGGAGCTTGTGAAAATGGCACAGAAGTACTATGATGATGTGGCACTTCCTAAGCTGGTATATTACTGTCAATTGTTTTCTGTTTTTGTTTTTTTGTATCAAAACTTAGTTTTCTGAAGTTCTTAACATTTTTTCTCTTTGTTCCTTGCCAGGTGTCAGATTTTGCATCTCTGGAACTTTCTCCAGTTGATGGTAAAACCATGACAGATTTTATGCATACAAGAGGGCTTAGCATGTACTCATTAGGACGCGTGGTGAGTATTTAAATATAGAGATTTTTTGCATCTCTGGAACTTTCTCCAGTTTCCCGAAATGATTTTTTTTACTGTGGATTAGGAAGATTGTATTGATTTGACTGATGTACACAATCTACTATGTCATGGTACATTTATATCAATATTTTTTTTAACTAAAACAGGTCGAATTAGCAGAGAAGTTGCCACATATACAGTCAATTTGTATCCATGAGATGGTCGTCAGATCCTTTAAGCACATTGTTAGAGCTGTGATAGCAGCTGTCGACGACTTTTCAACGGCGTCCTCAGCAATTGCTGAAATGTTAAATATACTCCTTGGATCTCCTGATAAAGAGAGCGAAGAGTATTCTCTGAGACTTGGATGGGTCGAGACCTTCCTTTGCAAGAGGTTTTCTTGGAGAATAAAAGATGAATTTCATCATTTGAGAAAGCTTATTCTTTTGAGAGGGCTTTGCAATAAGGTAAAGAATGAAATTAACAATATCATAATCAAGTTAGCTTATTAGCGCTTAGTTTTTCAATTAAACATTGACCCTCAATTGTACTTAAGTTTTGTTCATTTGGCAGGTGGGTTTAGAATTGGTTGCAAGGGACTATGATTTGAGTGGCCCGAACCCATTCGAGAAGTCCGACATTATAAGTCTTGTACCCATTTGCAAGGTATAATATCTCAATTATTCCTTAATAATGCAAATTAAAAAAAAAGAAAAAGAAATAAGGGACATGAGACCTGACAAGAGTTTTCACTATTTACCATCAGCACATGGTTTCTTTATCGGCCGATGGTAGGAACCTTCTAGAAGCATCTAAGACGGCCTTGGATAAAGGAAAGTTGGATGAAGCTATAAGTTGTGGTACCAAGGTAATGAAAACATGTGACGTTTCTGTTTATACCAAAATTATAGGGACAATTTAGTCAGTTTAAGTAATGACATGCTTTTTTTTTTAAAGGCCTTGTCAAAGATGATAGCTGTTTGTGGGCCATACCATCGCATGACAGCCAATGCATATAGCCTTGTTGCCGTGGTCCTTTATCACACTGGTGATTTTAACCAGGTATGTAAGATTTTCATGGTGCGATTTTGGTAATTTGTGTGAAACTTGATAGTATTTTTTGTACAAGAGTGAGACTATGATAATATGCATATTATGGATCGACCCGTGCTATGCATATCTCTATTTTTAAAGTTCAAAATGTCGATCCAAACCGTTAAACATGCTCTCCATATGAAAAGTACTTGGAGACCTAATTTTACATTTTTTAGAATTTTTTTACTATTTTTTTAGATAGGTAAAATATTAATTTTCTACCTATCTAAAAAGATAGTAAAAAATTTCTAAAAAGAATGTAAAATTTGGCCTGCAAGTACATTTTCATATGAAAAATGAATCATGTTGAATGGTTCAGATCGACTGTTTGGACTTTAAAAATGGAGATATGAATCCATAGCACGGGCCGTTGTGTTTTATGCATATATTACCATAGCCTCACTCATTTGTATAATGTAAGATTCTCACCTTCTTTTAGATACTTCCTCATTCAGTGGGTGTATATAATTCCAATATTGAATTTAACCTTGTGTCGATTGATGAGTCTTTCTTACATGATCATGCTTCTGATTTTGCATTTGTGCATAAAATATGTAGGCAACTATATATCAGCAAAAGGCATGTGACATAAATGAAAGGGAGCTTGGCCTTGACCATCCTGAGACTATGAAGAGTTATGGCGATCTCTCAGTTTTCTACTACAGACTACAACACATTGAATTGGCTTTGAAGTAAGAATTTTGACCGCAGTACTAATTTTGGATGGCTTTTGTAGGGTTTTACTTTTGGTTTGCTTTCTACCTTTTTTTTTTTTTTTTTTTTTTTCATACCCAACAATGCACGTTGAATCTGTGGATTTTTTACCAGTGTATGTTCCAGGTTGTACTGAGCCAGTTTTAGTTCGATACTTCACATATCTATAGTTTGTATTGAACATTTTTGTTGATATGGAGTAGCACATAAACTTTAAAGCTTACAGTGTTTCCAATTTTTTTTTTTTCACTTCTCTGTTGAATTATGATTCTTACATAAATAAAGGACTTAACTGCTACTGGTTTCAATTTCGATCATACCATAAGATATATCTTCTATGTTGCTTTTGAAGGTATGTGAGTCGTGCACTCCATCTTCTCCATTTCTCCTGTGGGTTATCACACCCGAACTCTGCAGCGACTTACATAAATGTGGCAATGATGGAAGAAGGCATGGGAAATGTCAATGTTGCCCTTAGATATCTCCATGAGGCTCTCAATTGCAACAAGAGGCTTCTCGGACCTGATCACATCCAGGTCCCCCCCTTCCCTCTCTGCCAAGATTTTTGTATTTATAGAAATTATTATTAAATAATAAAGGGAAACAGAAAGAGTGCTCTGGGGTTTTTCAATGGCATAGATGGATCCGAAAAAATAAAAAAAATAAAACCGAATTTTGGTAATATATTGGTTAGGTTTGTTTCTAATATTATTCAATTTTTAATATTACCAGACAGCTGCTAGTTACCATGCCATAGCTATAGCTCTATCAATGATGGATGCCTTCTCGTTAAGCGTGCAACATGAACAAACAACTCTACAAATTCTTCAGTTGAAACTTGGACCTGACGACCTCCGTACTCAGGTTTGTTTCCTCTCCTCATAATCAGGGGCGAAACTAGAAATTCAAAATTAACTGAGCCCAGAGTTTTATCCAAATGAGACTATTTTTTAATGGTACTTTAAATATACTATTTTTTTTTTGTAGGATGCGGCTGCATGGCTGGAGTATTTTGAATCAAAGGCGTTAGAGCAACAAGAGGCAGTTCGAAGAGGAATGCCTAAGCCTGACTCTTCCATCGCAAGCAAAGGCCATCTAAGGTATGAATTTGCTATTTTTTCCGTACCAACCATCTCCGATACCACTGTTACCAAAGTGTAGCAGAAATATTTTGATCCTTGTTCAATTTTTTCTTTATGTTGCTTTACTTTACATGTTTTTGGTTAGATTGGTAGGAAAAGAATGGGAAAAGTAAGAACTATAGTTAACTTTTTCTATTAAGTGAGGCTATGGTACTATGCATAGCGCGGATTGGTCCGTACTATGGATCAATATCACCATTTTCAAAGTCCAAACAGTCCATCTGAACCGTTTGACATGATCTTCATATGAAAATGTACTTGTAGATTAAATTTACACTTTTTACTATTTTTTTTAGATAGGTATAGAAAATCACTTGATCTAAAAATTCTAGACCATTCAAAAGTATTGATTTTCTACCTATCTAAAAAAATAGTAAAAAAAAAAAGTCTAAAAATGTAAAATTTAGTCTGCAAGTACATTTTCATATGGAGACCATGTTGAATGGTTTGCATCAACTATTTGAACTTTGGAAACGAAGATATTGATCCATAGTACAGACCAATCCGTGATATGCCTAGTACCATAGCCTCACTCTTAATTTATATATATTTTAGATTTCTCACATATCAATTTTTCTTGCATTTTCAGTGTTTCCGACCTGCTTGATTTTATAAATCCAGATGATGAGAAAAAGGAGAGGGAGATGCAAAGAAAGCTCCGCCGTGCTAAGGTACTATTCTTTTCTTGTTTTGTGCTTTTTGGTCCTTTTTTTTTTTTTAATTTTCTTGCTAGGGTTTTGATGTTCTTTCTAAATTTATGCTATCTTTTTTTATTTTGGTACATTTACACATCCTTGTATAATTTATCTTACTTTACTTTTCACCTTATATAGTTAGTACTTGTTGCAGAATAATAGCAGATCTGACCAACCCAAAGAAGGAGAAGAGCAAGAGCAAATGCTTGAACCAAAACATGAAGAAGTTTTGATATCTCCATCAAATACAATGCCTTCCAAAGAAGCAGCACCACCTACCAACGCACCACAGCCCGCACCAAACTTGCCACAAAAGATCGAAGAGACAAATATCTGCACCATCTCTTCAGAGGAATACTCTGATGAGGGATGGCAAGAGGCCAACTCGAAGGGGCGTTTTGGTCAGAGAAGGATAAAAAATGGCAGGAGAAGACCGACTCTAACAAAATTGAATCTTCATGAGTCAGATTACGCATCTCATAACAATAGAAGGAGAAATGTACCTCTGCAGATAGAGGTACCAGTATCGGGACCAGTTGTGCAAAAAGGAAATGTGGAGAGCAAGAAGGTTTCTACAAAGTCATTGAAGTATGAACAATACAAGAAAACTGGTACGGTCGGTAAAATGGCCTCTAACCTGGTATCGTACAAGGATGTAGCGGTATCTCCACCTAGTGCTCTTTTAAAACTGAGATCAGAGATAAACGAAGAGAAAGAGCACATAGAACGAGGCCGAGAAAATAAAGAGATTGCAGCGTCAAATGCAGAAGATATGAAACATGGGGAAGATGAAAATGTAACCGAGACTGCAGCAACCCCAGTTTCTGAAACTCCAGTTAGCGAGTCTTCACTTACAGAAACTGGCGACAGTACCAGTCCTGACAGTCCATCAGAGGCGAAGAAAGAAACTAAAAATGGGAGCAAGCTATCGGCCTCAGCACCGCCATTTAACCCGGGCTTGAACCCGGTTTTGTTCAACCCGGTGCCTGTTTACACTGAGGGTATGGAAATTGGACCTGATTTTATTGATACTAGGGTTCCGCGTGGGCCCCGCTCAGCATTGTATTACCGTACCAGTCATCACAATTTTGGGAGAAAACAGGGGTTTAGTACGTACAGTAAAACTAAGGTTACTGTGATGAACCCTAATGCAGCTGAGTTTGTACCAACTAAGTCTTTGAATCCACCCCAAAAAGATGAAACTGAAAACGTAGAAAATAACGGAAAAATTGGTACAAAAGATTTTGAAAGAAATGAGATTGCCCGGCAAATTTTACTCAATTTTATAGTTAAATCTGTGAGGGACAACATGGATTCGTCTGATGAAACCGGTGAAGAGAAGAAACTGAACAGTGGGGAGGATGGTATGGAATTGCTTAAGATTGGAGACGTACCTGTTCCGGTACTGGTACCGAATGTTCGTACCAGTACCAGTGAGAAAAAGAATGACATGGATGGGTTCACTGTTGTCTCGAAAAGGAGAAGGAACAAGCAACATATGATGAGTCCGGTAAATGGGTTATATGTGAATCACTCGATATGCTCTTCGGCCGGTTAAAACAAATTATAATAACTTGCTTAGCATGAATTCGAATAAACTTGTAGCTTTGCTAGCTATGTAACAATTGTATATGTGGGGATATTAAATGATTGTTTTCTTTTCATTTTTCGGGGCACTTTTGGCCCTTTTTCGAACTGCCGGTAAATTTTGTAGATTATTCTTTTTTATTTTGCATCTGGAATAAAATTGGGGTGTTTTATGGGTTTAGTAGACCTCTTAACTTAATTAATCAGTTTTTAGAGTGTAGCTATGTAAAATCCAAAATCAGATATATTTTTTCTGTGATTTTCAAACTTTTTTTGAAGTCCAAACAATTAATGTGAACCGTTGAATGCAATATCTATATGATATATGAAATATACTTGCAGAGTATTTTTTAGAATTCTTTTATTATTTGTAGATAGGTAGAAAATCACTATTTTGATTGGTCTAGAACTTTTAGATAAAGTGATTTTCTATTTATCTAAAAAAGTTTGTAAAAAAATTCTGAAAAATGTATAATTTGATTTACAAGTACATTTTCATACGGAGGTAATGTTCAACGATTCAGAATGACTATTTGAATTTTAAAAATTGAGATATTGATCCATAGTACGGACCAATATACACAATATTTCAAGGACTAAAAACAAAATTCTCTATATTATTATTTAGGGGTGTCAATGAAATGGATCGAGCATTATAATGTATTACTTATTAATTTTTTTTTCATTTGTGTATGCATCTTAATTTCAGTTAGTATATAATAATTTGAATTGATGTGTAATAAAGTTTAATTAGTTCTAAATTTAAAAGTAAATCTAATAAAACACAATTAAATAGATTTGGTTAGAAATTGACACTACTAAGAGCATCTCCACCGAATTTTTTATTTATATCCAAAAAATAATGGAAATTTCAAAAAATACCCATGTTATCTTGAAAATTCGAAAAATACCCAAACTGGAAATTTTTTTTCCGGATTTGGCCTCTACATCCGGAAAAAAAATTTCCGGAAACAGAAATCCAAATCCGGAAATTTTTTTTCCGGATTTAGAGGCCAAATCCGGAAAAAAAATTTCCGGTTTGGGGGGGGCCCGTTAACTGGTGGGGCTGCGGATCCGGGGGCTATATAAGCCCATCTCGCTGCCTCTCTCGCTATCTCTCCCAGCTCTCTCCCCAGCGACAGCAGCAGGCTTTTTTTTTTTTTTTTTTTTTAATATATTTAATTATTTAATTATTTATTTTTAAATAGTTTATAATTTGTAGAATGGTCCAGAATAATTTAGAATTTGTAAAATGGTCCAGAACAGTTTAGAAAATACCAGAATAGTCCAGAATTTCTTAGAAAATACCAGAATGGTCCAGGGTAATTTAGAAAATACCAGAATGGTCCAGAGTAATTTAGAAAATACCAGAATGGTCCAGAGTAATTTAAAAAATACCAGAATGGTCCAGTATTATTTAGAAAATAGCAGAATGATCCAAAATAATTTAGAAAATACCAGAATGGTTCAGAATAATCTAAAATGATTTAGAAATTTTTTAGGAACCACTTTTTTCTCGGATCTCTTTCGGAGCTCTGACTGTCTGATCACTCGGCTCTTCGACTGAGGTTTTTTTAACTTTTTTAATTTTAATTTATACTGCAATTAATTAGTTTATTTTAAATGATTTAGAATATTGTCCGAATAATTTAGAATTTGTTAGAAAATACCAGAATAGTCCAGAATAATTTAGAAAATACCAGAATGGTCCAGAGTAATTTAGAAAATACCAGAATTGTCCAGTATTATTTAGAAAATAGCAGAATGGTCCAGAATAATCTAAAATGATTTAGAATTTTTTTAGGAACCTCTTTTTTTCTCGGATCCCTTTCGGAGCTCTGACTGTCTGATCACTCGGCTCTTCGATTGAGGTTTTTTTAACTTTTTTAATTTTAATTTATAATACAATTAATTAGTTTATTTTAAATGATTTAGAATATTGTCCGAATAATTTAGAATTTGTTAGAAAATACCAGAATGGTCCAGAGTAATTTAGAAAATACCAGAATTGTCCAGAGTTATTTAGAAAATAGCAGAATGGTCCAGAATAATTTAGAAAAATTCAAGATAATTTAGAATATTGTTCGAATTTTGTAGTATGGCAGACTTAGTACTCAGGCATACATTTAGCCCCTTGTTGTGGATAGCTCACGGCAACCATAGGGTATCTCAGGCGTCGAAGGAGGTAAGCATTTACTTATTTCGTTTTTCATAACTCGGTCAGTAATCAAATTATATTGTAATTGTTTTTTTCCCCTAATTTAGAGTAAAGATATTTTAACGGTGAGACACTATCGCCACAAATGCGAGTATCACAAGGACTATGCACCGTTATTAATTTGAATGGGCTTATATCAGCTCGTGACAATGCCTGATATCGCCCTCGATGCGGCCCTCATTCATGCACTTGTCGAGCGGTGGCGTCCGGAGACGCACACCTTTCATCTTCCTTTCGGAGAGATGACAGGTATTAACTGAATCAAATAAATTTGTTTTTTAGTTTCTTACTGACATGCAAAAATAAATTACAGTAACGTTGGAGGATGTGAGTTGTTTGTGGGGTTTGCCTATTTCGGGGGATCCTGTAACGGGAACTACAGACACGACGAGGATTCAAGGCCGACTGTATGAGCTGCTAGGCATCCAAGATAATGAAATAAAGGGGTTCATGAAAAAGCTGGGAAAGGATGACAGAACGTCGGACTTGCTTTTGGCAAAAAAAGCGCTCCGTGAGCGCTTCAGAAGACTGCCCACGGGTGCGAGCGAGCTAGAAAAGAGATGGTTAGTATTTTTTCTATTTAAAACTCTATTCGTATTTTGCATTTTCAATAATGTACTCACATTTTAATATTTGGTGGTCAGGTATGTCCGTGCATTTATCCTTGACATGTTAGGGAATACCATGTTTGCCGACTATAGCGGGGACGGGATACCGTTGTGGTATCTCAACATGGTGGATAATTTGGACGAGCCGAGAAATTACAATTGGGGCGGAGCTGTTCTCGCATATTTATACCGAAATCTATGCCTCGCATGCAGTCCTAGCTGTCATTCTATGCATGGTCCCACGATGCTTCTGCAGCACTGGTCGTGGAGCCGATTTCAAGTTCACCGCCCGTTATTTCTGAGAACTCAGCCGGCATGGGGCGCCGAAACAGAAGATACTTGCCCAGCTTACGGTGAGCTATGGAAAGGCCCACATGAGTGGGAGAGCTCGTCGCATTCAAAACCCACCGGTCCAGGTATCCCCCGCGATCAGATTCAGCTATTGACGGATAACATGGTGAAGTGGCAGCCGTACGCGCCTGTTTACCACAATCTTTCGAGAAGAACTCGGGCGGACCAGGTATATTGTAATAAAGTCGCATACTTTCTTCTATTTATGTCATCATAATTATAAATTCTACATAACATTTCAACTACAAATTTTTCAGCCATACTACTTGTACCGCGGTCCTCTTATTTTTTATTGGATTGTGGAGCATCACAATCCTGATCGCTGCATGCGACAATTTGGAAAATGGCAAGAAATCGCGCCACCGGCTCCCCCCCTGGATAGGGACGACCACGAAGAGCTACACAAGTAATATTCGTATTATTTATTTAGTTTATTTGTTTTTGTGTACTTATGTACTTATTTATTTTACTAATATTGTAAACAGGTTGAAATGGGGCTCAAAGAAGAATGCGAACTGGGCGGAAGTGCACCGCCGACATGTGAACCATGCGACACAATATGCACAGCATGTGTACGAGGTAGGACCTCCGTGGGATCCGAGTGACATTGTAAGATATCGAACATGGTACCAGAAGAATGGCATGACATCTGTCTTCTTATTTGGCCAGCACGTGTTTGGAATGGATCGCAATATTCCGGTTCCTAGAGACGAGCATTCGAAGTCCGGATACATTCCCAGCGGATCGACATTTGTTCGAAATGTAAACATTTCTAACTCTGGAATTTATAAAACATTTATTACATATCATTTCTTATATTTCGACCATGTGTACAGGCATTGCGTGGGATTGGAGAGTTGGCACATGGCACAAAAACATTCTTCACCAAGGGTCTCCGTGCAATTGGCAAGGGAAAAAATGAGGCTAGGTATGTGCCTTTGCAGTGATAATGGTTACGGAGACCGTGCGCGTGCCATGTTGGATGAGTCTGGGGTCCCACCTAATTGGGAAGACATTTCATCCACCGAGAGTGCGCCGCTGGGAACGGAGCCATACCCAGCGGCACCTGTATTCGAAGGCCCAGATCCAGTGCAGGGCTGGTTGTATGATGGCTCTCAATGGAGAAGTTACATTTCGCCAGGACAGTTCGATCAGGTTACTCCACCAGCACATGCAGACGCCGGACAGGTATGAATTCAAATTACTAGAAGCTGATTTCAAATTTAGTTTATAGTTAAAAAACTGTGTATGAATTGAAGGCACAGGAGTACGAGATACCGCGATCATCGATGCACGAGATGCCGCGATCATCGATGCACGAGATGCCGCGATCATCGATGCATGAGACACCGCATTTGCAGGCGCAGGGGTTCGAC
Organism: Carex kokanica; assembly: GCA_025461125.1. Classification (NCBI taxonomy): domain Eukaryota; kingdom Viridiplantae; phylum Streptophyta; class Magnoliopsida; order Poales; family Cyperaceae; genus Carex; species Carex kokanica. The sequence continues at coordinate 919,613 of JAJGRX010001241.1, read as the reverse complement.
ATAGAGATTCCGGAGGGGTATGAATGGATGAATTCAATATTCGACACTGGAGCCAGACATGTATGTAGTACTTTAATTGAAGTAATTTCCTTTTTTAATATATAATGAACTAAATTAAAAAATGTGTTTCAAATGCAGATGTCTCAGGATCAGGCGAATGAAATGGAGCAAATGCATTTTGATCAAGCCATATTCGAATCCATGCAGCAGTGGCAGGTTCATCCGACTCCAGGTGATGCCGGGGCATCGTCTTCTTATCCACCTCCTCCAGTGGATCCCACTGACGGGCTGCGACGTTCACAGCGTGAGAGACATGACCCTTCTCGCTTCTCGCATTCTGAGTATCCGGACCACACTGTACATGCACAGCGTGGCCTGTAGGAGTTATATATTTTATGTTGTCATCTGTGTTTTATCTTTTGGTATATGTTTTACCTGTAGTAGTACTTATATATTTTGATATGATTTCCTTTATTTGTAGGTATTAATTGCATCTTATAACTTAACAATTTCATCGAAACTGTTTTCTATAACTTAACAATTCCATCTCAACCGTCTTCTAGAACTTAATAAATATGCTTCAGAAATAACAAAACGAATAAAAACACATAGAATTAAAACATTCAGAACTATTAAACTAGATTTTCGACAACAGAATGAACAACATACTACTTCTTAGCACACATGTTAATTTCTACGACGCAGACTAAAATGTTGTCCGATGGTGCGCCAGGAGGTTGTACTTCTTCTTGCTGGGTGCTCTGCCACTGCTTGCGCCTGTCTTGCTGCCTCCTCTACATTGCAAGTGGATCATGTATTAAATTGTGAATTTAATTAAAACAAGCATTTATATTTGGTTGACCAATTGTACCTGCTGCATTCCGATCAATTGTCTCACGATGAGGCTGATGTCCGAGTCTCCGACCACGCATCCTGTCCATTTCCATCGGTATCCGGTCGTGCCTTCTCCTTCCTTTTTTGATCAGTCTCTTCTCAGGTATAATTTTTGGGCCGTTGTATATAGGCCATTCATTTTGGTTGCCTTTCGGTCCCCAATGTCCGCCCCATGTTTGTACCACTATTGACATACGGTACAAGGGGTTGATGTATAGATTTACATCATATCTCATTTCGCGGACAACCGCCATGAAATGAGAACATGGTATGCCGGTCAATTGAGGCTTCCGACATTCACATTCAACCTTGTTGTTGTCCGTGACAACAACCCTATAGCCGAAATCCCTACGGGTATACTCAAGTCTCGGCTGATTACGCCTTGCTGGAAGTTTTTCACCCTTGACGAGAACCTCAAACAGCCCATGACCGCTGCGATAAGGAATCACAGTCATGTCCCTTCCTTTATCGATACGTTTTTGCAATAACTTACTTACCCGGTCGGACCACACCTGACCATGTTGCATTCTCATTTGAGCTTTGTTACATCGTTCGAAAAACCATTTATTCAACTTATAGAACGTGTCCTCCACGACCGCTGCAACCGGTAATCACCGGCTAATTTTGAACACGGCGTTCAGTGACCCTGATCCATTTGTTGTCATTATCCCCCATCGGTGACCTCCGTCCAATGTTTGATACAACTTCTCTGGACGTTGAAGCTCGTCTTCATCATTAGGGTTCCTCTTACCCACCTTGTTAAGGTAGTCGACAGCCTCCGGACAACCAATTTCAAAGTCTTGTAACATCTCCTGCAACCTCCTAGGTTTGCATTTGTTTACTCCAGCTATGAACCTGTCGCTAACCTCTCTCTTACGCCCCACGTGCTTGAAGAGGTTTTCGGCAACATGCTGAGAACAATACCGATGCACACATTGATCGGTAGACTCATCCCATTCGAGAAGCGGATCCTGAAAAACGGCTTTAATTCCCAAATGTCTATCCGATATGACACAAAAAAAAACGATTATCTCCAATTACTTCCAACCTCAACCATCTCATAAAAAAACCCCAGTTGTCAGCGCTTTCTTTCTCCACAATTGTAAAAGTCAATGGAAGCAATTGGTTTTCGGCATCGTACATACATGCCATTAGCAGCCTACCTTGGTACCGTCCCGACATGAAACATGCATCGATACTAATCACTGGTCTCAGGAACGGTATTGCTGCAATACACGCTCCATATGCCCATGCCGCTCTATGGAAATGCCTCTCAGTTTCTTTCTCAGTCGGGGTCGAGGTCACACAATACTTAGTTCCTGGATTGTTTCTTTGGATGGCTTCCAATAGTGGAATAAGCAGGTTGTACGAGCTCTCCCAACTCCCAAACAGATTTGCAATAGCAAGCTCACGGCCTCTCCATAATTTGTTGTACTTGGGAGTTACCTTATCATATCTCTGCATGACGACATCTCGGATATGATTATAGAAGAGCACACATCCCTTCTAATGGTCTTATCAATCGCAAGGGCAACCATCTTTGCCGTAAGCTGACAATGATCAGTACGTGTCGCCGATACTGTACACGTATGAGGAAGTGCTTGTTTGGTAATAATCCAAGATTCTGAAAGACCATTCTGCTTCGCGCATACCTTAAATTTACAAAACTTATCTCTGCACACCACCTCGTAACGTCTAGGTTCGCTTCTAAGAACCTTGCACTCACAATTATTGTCGAGATGGAACTCATTGATTGCTATCCTTAGAGCCGTTTTCGACTGATAAACTACACCCTTAGCCAATGGATTATCGAATGTTTTGTCTGACCTGCCGAAAAAAATCGACATCCGCAGGCCGTAAACCGAATATGTCATTGAAACTATCAACCGGATGTGTCATATTTTCCCGACCAGTTATCGGGTACTGTGCTTCACGGGACCGTGATTGTGGCTGGCTGAGCGATTCAATATCATCGTCAGAACCCGATGACTCACCTGAGAGCCTCTCATCTCCACTCTCCAAACTGTCAGAATCAATTGCATCCACAGGAGCATGCGAATAATCACGTAGATGTATACGGGCCCGACTGGTACTGGGTCGGGATGTGCTTGGTAGATCCACAGAGTTCCGATTGGTATTGGGTAGAGGTCTAACTGGTAGATCCACAGAGTTGCTACCGATACTGAGTCGGGGTCTCTGTACATCCATAGAGTGCCGACCGGTACTAAGTCGGGATCTAACTGGAATTGGGTCGGGATCCACATGATTATGACTGGTACTGGGTCGGGATCGAGGTTCAGGAATCTGACTGGTATAGTTCGGTTCCAATTCTACATACAACTCCAGAACCGATAACCTTTGTGCAAAAGACGACACAATTTCTAAAACCATTTCGAACGATTGTTGGTCCATTACCGGTACTAATTGATGGTCACGTCCCCCATCAGTAGACATATTAAACCTGGCTTGGATTTCCAGATTTGCTTGACTAGCATTATACCCAACAAATTTATAAATCTCATTCCGAAGATAATCAAAGCTGTGGTTCACGGTTAGCGGTAATGAGTATTTAGCTCGGGTACTGTAAAAGACCCCGTCATTATTGTATTTGATTTCTCCTCCACTAAATATCTTCACATAAATAGTTGTCATTTTAAGTTTCGATTGGTCTGGCAATTTAAAAAATAACAACATATAAGTAATTAAAAATTGTCCGGACCTCTAAAAATTATTCTATAACCATTTTATAATTTTCTAAATTATTCAAGACCATTTCCGATATTTCTAAATTAGTCTACATCATTTTGTAATTTTTTAAATTAATAGGGCAATATTCTAAACTATTTTGGAATATTCTAAAAAATTCTAAACTATTTGGACAATTTTCTAAAAAATAAAAATGTATTTGGAATGAACTAATTAATTATAATACAAATTAAAATTAAAATAAAAAAATAACCTGAATCGAAGATCGGATCAATCAGACAGTCAGAGCTCCGGAAGGGATCCAAAAATGAAAGAGGTTCCTAAAACAATTCTAAATCATTTTAAAATTTTCTAGACCATTTTGATAATTTCTAAATTATTCTACACCATTTTGAAATTTTTTAAATTAATTTAGCAATATTCTAAACAATTTTGGAATTTTAAAAATTATTCTGAACCATTTTGAAATATTCTAAAAAATTCTAAATTATTTGGACAATATTCTAAAAAATAATACATTATTTTGAATGAACTAATTAATTATAATACAAATTAAAATTAAAATAAAAAAATAACCTGAATCAAAGATCGGATCAATCAGACAGTCAGAGCTCCGGAAGGGATCCAAAAATGAAAGAGGTTCCTAAAACAATTCGAAATCATTTTAAAATTTTCTAAATTTTTCTATACCATTTTGATAATTTCTAAATTATTCTACACTATTTTGCAATTTTCTAAATTAATTTAATAAATTTAAATAATTTAAATAATAAATTTAAATAATTTAAATAATAAATTTAAATTTAAATGATTTAAAATAATTTAAAATAATTTAAATAACTTGCTATGAGAGAGCGCGACAGATTGAAGCAGAAGCGCTGAGTGAAAGCTAGAGCTCCGCGGTTCTTATAATCAAATTGGGTGCGATCACGGAAAATTTTTTTCCGGAAATAACCTCTAAAACCGGAAAAAAAAATTCCGGAAATAGAGACCGGATTTTTTTTTTCCGGATTTAGAGGCTAAATTCGGAAAAAAAATTTCCGAAAATAGAGATTAAATCCGGAAATTTTTTTCCGGATTTAGAGGCCAAATCCGGAAAAAAAAATTCCAGTTTGGGTATTTTTCGAATTTTCAAGATAACATGGGTATTTTTTGAAATTTCCATTATTTTTTGGATATAAATAAAAAATTCGGGCATCTCCAACTCAACAATCCGTAAAAAATAAAAAAATAAAAAGCTGTAAAGCACTGTTTAAAAATTAAGTTCCTTTTAATTTCTTAACCCCTTCATCCCAGAAATTAGGTCTGAGCCAATAGGAAAGAAAACAAAGGAGTCAGAGCCAATAGAAAAAAGAGAGAGTACCAGCATGTCAAAAAAAAATCGTTTGCTTTATAAAGAAATTTGTTTTTTTAGAAATCGGCCTATAACCCAGTAATTATATTAGCAATTAACATATCAGATTAGCAATTTAAAAGAAATTACCATTATAGATGCTCTAATATGTTATATATAACGAAAATTAAATGAATGCAAATTTTTTTATTGCGCTGGCATCTTGTAACTTATTTTTTCTCAGTAACAGTCAGAAATTGTCCGGAGTGCAACTTTTACTGTTCATGCAATCATGCTTCATATTTTGTGTGAATTTTTATTACTAGTTGCGTTGCACGAGATGACAGATTTGGATGAAACTAATTTGTGAATTTTTTCTGGTATTAGTTTTAGTGAATCTTACAGGCTTTTGTGTTTAATTTGTTAATTTTTGAATGATATATGTGCGTATAATTCTACTTGGTCTTTAAATTTGGGAGCAAATATCTAGTAGTGTTCAGCTAATAATACAAGTTAGTATTCAGTTAAATGATTTAATGTTTAGCTAGTTTAATATGAATTATTAATAGTTGCCTGTAGAGTGGGAAAAATGGCACGGCGGAGCCGGCTCTGTCACGGAACGGCACGGTACGGCACGCGTGTCAATTACGTACCGTGACCATTCGCGTGCCGTGTTCATCTTGAAACTTTGGCACGGCACGGCACAACACGGCAAGTAGTCACTCGAGTCACGTGTAATTAGGACCATTAGATATTGATTTAATGATGAATCTTGAATAAACTAATCTAAATTATGATTAAATGGTCACACGAGTCAAATATAGTCACGGCACGTTTAGGCATGGCGTAACCATTCGCGTGCCGTGACCACCCCGTGACATTTTAGTCACGGCACGGCACGACACGTGAAAAATTAACTTGGTCACGGCACGACACGACACGAGATTAAAGTCGCGGCATGTTAGTCACGTCACGGCATGGCACGGCACGTTTTTTCCACTCTGATAGTTGGTATCTGAAGTTCAACCAGAAAAAAATAGTAACAAATTAGATAACCTCTCCTTAACACTCTTTTAGACTCCTTGGAACTTTAATTCATCTAAATAACATCTTTTTAGTGAGCATTAATTTTTGTTTCTTGTGCTTGAATTCCTAAGCTTAAGCTCCTCTTGCCTAAATTTTTAAGGCACCATTTTTATTGGATTAAGGCTCCTTAAGACTTTCTTGCCTCCTTAGAGCTACTTTTCTTAATCAGATTAACTCTTTAGCCCTACTTAAAATTTAATAATATCGAATTAGCCAAACAAAATAGGGTTAATTTCTTGTGTCCCCTAACTCTTACTAATTTTTTTTTATTTATTCCTCAATACTTCAATATATTATATTTGTCTCTTAACTCTTCCAATTCTTTCTTATTTATCCTTATAATTAGCTCACACGCTTTAAATTTTATATTTTCAATTATACCCTTCATGTATTTTCTTTCTCCTTCACTTCGCATTTCTTTCCTGGTTCTTCCTCTAAAGAAGTTTTTGAGAGTATATAGAAGATTAACATTAAATACTAAAACGGCATAATGGTTAAACAAAAAATGAAAAAAAAAAAAAAATTGTGCTCTTCATCATGGCTTAATTTCATTATTAAGTTGAAATTAGTAAATTGACGAGTTCATCGAAAAGAAAATTAATACATTATTTCGGGAAAAAAATATTATTCACATCCAGCCAACAATGCACATTCCAACATTAATTATCAATCTAAATCTTCAATTCTACTGCATTGGCTTAATCTATATCATTTACTGACATTATCACTACAATAATGGGTCAGTATCCGCGAGAGATACTGTCAGTATACCCTCACGGATACTCCCATCGCTAATAGAAAAAACACCTTTCTGTCGGTATATCCTCGTAGATAGTCACTTTTTACCCTCGTAGATACTGATGTAGAGTAAACTGAAAGAGTTTTAGAGGGTACAGAGAAAAAAATAATATACATTACTTTATTGTTCATATATCAATATGAGTTAGTGTCACCTAAATTATATAAGTTAAAAGATAATTTATATAAAATTAATGAACTATTTTAATTAATGCATGGTAGCAATGACACTATGACAGTATATTGATTTAGGTAGCGCTTGAACATTTCTCATTTTGATTTACTGGGGTTGTTTGTGATTTTGAATTAGGAGAAATTTTGTGTACTGTTTGTACCTTCCGTTTTTATTTTGAACAATTAAGGATGAAAATTCAATAGTACCTATAACATAAAGCAAAAATAAAAAAATAATAAAAAAGTTGTTTGACCAAAAAAATAAATAAAAACAAGTCAGATATCTTTTGCCAAAATAACGTTCATTAAATGCATTTTTTTTTCTCTATGCAGAGGCAATTAATGCCTGTCTGAATCTCTTTTCTCAAAGCCTTGAAATTCCTGCATGGAACCTAGTAATTTCTCATCAGCTGTTGTTCATGATTTCATTAAATTCTTCTTTATAGTCAACTTCTATTCTTAATGCCGCACAAAATAAATTAAAAACGGTCCCTATTTTGATTCTCTCTCTCTCTCTCTCTCTCTCTCTCTCTCAATTTGTAGTATGCAGCTGTTATTCAGTACTTGATTATTAATGCTTGTCAGGGCATTTCTAAAATGAATCCAGACTAATTGAAAAATAAATTAAAATATAAAAAATGCTCATAAGAACATTTCACTGGACCAAATTCGGTTCGATGCCTGATTGGAAACGTTCGATCTGTGTCAAAATTTGTGCGTCTAGTTTAGATTCACGGACGGAGTTTAATATAAATTGTTTACACGAATCTTAATGAGAATTGAATTTGGTCTGATGCCCATCGATAATTAACAACTAACACACACTTTATAATTAATTAGAAATTATCACTTGGATATTTAAATTTGTTATATAGTATCTTGGGTTACTATATACCCTGAGCTAGGATTTAATATATATCTATACAAGACAAATCAAATATTCTGACCAGAATTTATAAATTTGAACTTTTAAGTTTGAATTGGGAACAAGGGCTCTTTTGGGCAGACAAGAGGCCTGCTCTTGTCTTGTTCATGTCAATGATTTAGAACATTATCAATTCTCATATATTTACACAAAGGTCAAAAGAAATAATTACTAGTTTTGTTTCCAATAGTTTATACATTTTTTGTTTGTTTTTGCATTATACTTATTACTAACAAACTTAATTTGCTAATAATATTTTTAATTCTCTTAACCACTTCAGTCAACTTTTATTTATACTCAATTCTAGTTGAAGAAACGAAATGTGTTTCAAAAAAAAAATTAAGAGAATAGCTAAAGTCAAAAATATTTTAACTGTTGAAACTGTGTTTTTTTAATTAATTTTTCAAAGGTTAAAAGATAAATGACTAAAAGAACCTCCATGCATCTCATGTATGTCTTACACAATATAATTATCTCTAATTGATCTCTGCTACTAAAATATAGCAAAAAAAAGCCTAAGAATTGGAAGAAGAAATGCTCCTTGATTTTGGAGAGATGACAGGAAACAATGGCAACAACTTAGGTTTTGCACCATTTTCACCACCTCTTGGAGAATGGTGCAAATAAAATCGTTTCTCAGCTATCGCCTTCTCTTCTATCTCCTCTTCTTCCTTCGTTAACACCACGGTGGGGCCCGCAATCTTTGCGAAGGAAGTAGGAGAAAGCGATGAGGTAAGAGGAGAGTTGGAGGCCAAGAAGAAAGAAAAATCTATGGTTGAAACCGGAGAGAGAGAGACATCACCAATCGGCTTTTGTATTTGCGAAACAATTTGAAGATGCGTAGCAAAGGGGATGTCTAGCCTAGCGGGTGTCATGCCTCGTCGCCTTTCCTACGAACATTAAAAACAAAACAAAAAAAACATGGATTGAATGTATAAGATATAAGAAATACATGATATATATGTACTAGCTAACAGTAGTATAACATTTGTGTTAATTCTTGGCTTGAACTTGTGTTAAACTAGTAAAATTTGTACATATAACATATCATGCTTAAAGGAATTAAGCATATACAATGCTTAAAATTAAACCATATTCTTGGCTTGTATTAAATTAAATTGGTACAATTGATCTGAAGCAAGGCAACATTATAATATATGCTTATCTCTTGTGAAACATTATAATATATTAATTATGTACCTGAAGCTTTGGCCTCTTTGCAGAGGGGAGAGAAGAGTTGGAGAGAGCATGAATTGATTTGATGGGTGCACCGGTCAACTTCTGAACCACCGCTCGAAAACTCGACGGGTCGACATGTATGTAGACCGTGTTGCCATTGTTTGATTCACCACAAATGGGAGAAGTGGTGGTGTTGGTTGTGGTTTCTCTCTCTACAATGTTTGTAGTAGCCATGTATGCAAAAATGTTATAGAGAGAGAGAGAAGGTGTGTGGTTTGGAGGAGGGGCAAAAGGAAGGTTTTATGTAAGAGAGAGAGTTATGAAAGAAACTTATTGGGCTGTTGTTTCTTTATTTTCTTTATTTTTGTTATATGAATTAATTTTGAGATTTATTAATATTGAGTTAATGCTTTAATTTGTTGTGTGATCTATCTTTCCTGTCTTTACTACATTACAGCTTTTACCAGGACCAGCTGCTCTTTGTTTGTACAAGCATTGATGTCTCTGGTTTCAACTCTCAACTGTTTATTAGAGAGAGAGAGAGATGCTCTCTTGCTCTACTAAATTGATTCATTTTGAACAACTAAAATAGTACAAGTATGTGTAACAATGTGAAGCAATGTGTTTATAAAAATCTAAGAAAAATATTTTGTATCTATTCTAGAAACAATTTAGCTTCATTTGTAGCACATATAAACACATTAGTTGATCTATTCTTAACATTAGCTCATATATATATGAGTAGAACTAGGGTGCTCCTAAGCTCACCAAGCCCTTCCGTGAGCGCGACTCTAAAACCTATCGAATTGACTTCAAACGACATTTTCAAACCGTTAGATGTTCAATCTATATTAAAATGTGCTTGGAGACCAAATTTTACATTTTTTGAAATTTTTTTACTATTTATTAAGATGGTTTGAAAATCGCTGTTTTCCAATGGTGCAGAATTTTAATAAAAACAGCGATTTTCAAACCATCTTAATAAATAGTAAAAAAATTCGAAAAAATGTAAAATTTGGTCTCCAAGCACATTTTAATATAGATTGAACATCTAACGGTTTGAAAATATCGTTTGAAGTCGATTCGATAGGTTTTAGAGTCGCGCTCACGAAGGGCTTGGTGAGCTTAGGAGCACCCTAGTTCTACTCTATATATATATATAGAGGAGAGATCCAATTACACCCTTTTTTTTGACACATCTTGACACCGTTTTTTTATAGGTCAATTTTGTTATTTCAAAATTCAAACAGTCGATCTGAACCGTTCAACATGATCACCATATTAAAATGTGCTCGGAGATCAAATTTTATATTTTTTTGAATTTTTTTACTATTTATTAAGATGGTTACAAAATCGTTGTTTTTCAATGGTCTGAAAACAACGATTTTGTAACCATCTTAATAAATAGTAAAAAAATTCAAAACAATGTAAAATTTGATCCCCAAACACATTTTAATATATCCATCATGTTGAACGGTTTGAATCGACTATTTGGACTTTGAAAATGGTAGATGTCAAAGTGTGTCAAAAAAAAAAGGTGTAATTTGATCCCTCCTCGTATATAAATTTAGCAAGTCTCATCAAAGAGGGTATAGTTGGCATATTTGTTTATAAACACTAGCCATATTCAAGCATTTTATTATCCATTAATCAATATTATTCATTGACAAAAAGAACAAGATGTTCTTTATATTTCAAATTGTAGAAATTCTCTCTTTTTATAGTTAATTATAGAATATCCTCATTGCTTAAAAAAATATAATTTGGACAGGAGAAATTAATATAACAGCAGCATATATACATATATAGATACAAACTTAGTGCACAAATTTACTTCTTTGATTTAAGTTAAGAATTTTTGCCAAAGTTTTCACAAAATTGATCTATGAGTAAATGCATATACAAAATTTACAATTGGATGACATTATGAGGATTGATTACAACATAACACAAGTTCATCTTTCCAGTCTTATATTTTAATTATCTATTTGAGTGTAAATATTTTATAACATGATAATGTACTTAATTTTATTATATTTGTGATATAATTTTTATACAAAGATTTAGAAGATATATATGTAGGAAAGAGAGAAAGTCCCACAAGGAAACTAGAGAGAACTTGTGGCACAAAAAGCATGAGATAGAAAATGACAAGATTGATATAATTATTTTCTCAATTATATATGCTTGTGTAACTTATTGGTAATTACAAAAATTAATTATGTTATTATACTTTATTGTGCATTCATGCGTGCATCATTTATTATTTGTTAGCACACAAAATTAACGAATTATATCTCAAAAGATATCTCTTATCATATCTAAAGTTTCTTTATAATTTTTCATGTGCTTAACACATTTTATTTATAAATTATAATTACAAAAAAAATGTGAAGGTTTAATATTTCAATGGATATTTAATTTTACTCTTATTCAAGCTTCTTTTCACCAGTAAAAAATCATACCATGTAGACTAGATACCACATGGAAGATCACACAGTCGCGTCACAGAATATTCAAAAAAGCATCTGAGAAGCTCGCCGAGTTTGCGTGAGGGAAAGAACCAAGTCTGTTTGTTTCGGAAAATCAATCAGCTGCTGATAAGGAACAGCAACCACCAAAACACCGCATTTAAAAATACACGTGGACAGAAGTAATTCGTTGGTTTGGTGGTTTCCTGTTCGTGCTAGGGAGCGGATAGTAGATCCCAAGAGCTGTTTCAGGATGGATGCATGCGTTACAAATCAGCGATCCGTATCCTCTGCATTAACTCAAAAGGGAATCTTTTGAGTCAATGAATTTTCAACCGTCTGATTTTAAACGGAGCCAATCCGGCTCGTGCCTATAACATAGGGATCCCTTTAATATTAGTGCAGATCTAGTTTACACGAATTTAAAACAAATCGGATGGTCGAGATGCATTGACATAAAAGATTCTCTTTTGAGTTAATGCAGAGGATACGAATTCACAAATCAGCGCCTGGTGGTCGTTTCAGATTCGACATCATCAGGTTAGAGGCCCCACTTGTCAGAGGGATTAATTGGCCCCGCACGTTGACCCTGCTTTGTTTGACACTGGGTTTTGTTTTATGTGAAAGTATTTTTTGCTGTTTGACCCTGCTCTTTCGACAATTTACAAAAACAATTAGCTGATTATTGACAATTTTCTCCTCGCTGCCAAATTCTCACAAGAAAGTCAAAAACATAGTCAACATAGAAGCAGCCAAGTTGTCTCTTTCAATACCGTTTTTAAGCTAAAATTTCAATTTGAAACTACAACACTATCCACAAAAAGACGCAAAATAATGCTCAACTTTCAAGTAACGTAGAAGAATCAATTTGGAGATGAGTAAGAAAAAAAAAATGCAAAAAAATGTGTATCAAGAAATACAAGCTCTAAAAACTTATCTAAAAATCAATTTACATATACCATTTGGCTAAGTGGCAAAAAAAAAAAAAAAAAAAAACACAGAAAAACCGAGAAAAAACGCCTTATCGATGGTCGTTTGTGACCCGTGTTGCTTTCCAAATGGAAAGCACAAAAATGGAACAAAAAAAATAGCTAACTGTGTAAAACTTGCAACATAAAAATAAAAAAAATGATTTGTTTCTATAAGCCTACAAACCGCGAAACTCGATCTGCAAGGTTTGCCAAGACGAACCCGGCAAATACCTGTCAAAAGATAAAATATATAATTCTCAGAGAAAATATAATAAAAGAAATTCGAGTGATTTATGTTATGGTGAAATTTTTTCCTATATTTATTTGCTTATTGTTATTGTTAGCATCAGTAGCTGTACAATAATACAATATAATATGTATACTGGTGATATTTTGGTACCAGCAGGAAGAGTAATAGACATTATTAGCAAGTATTTATAGATTTTTTTTTATTTTTTTAACCCTGAGGAAAAGAAGTAATTTCCTTAGTTAATCAGGTTTTATCAAAAACTATACATTGGTTAATCAAATTTAGCTGATAAGCAGGTACTTTTGAGTTTTTGAGAAGTGTGTGTGATGCTTTGTATTTATTACAGAAGGGTAAAGGTGAAATTTCTAAACATTCAAAGGGCACACTGGAAAGTTTCTTATACTCTTTAACTATAATATATTTCAAGAAGAGTGAGGCTAGAATCATAGTTCAATTAGTCGATTCGAACCGTTCAATGGTCTACAATCATTAGATCAAGTTATTTTTTACCTATCTAAAATAAAAGCAAAAAATTCTACAAAATATAATAGTTGATCTACGAGCACATTTTAATATGGAGATTATGTTGAACGGTTCAGATCGATTATTTGAATTTTTAAAATTAAGATATTGATCCATAGTACGGACCAATATACGCTATGCATAGTACCATAGCCTCATTCTATCAAGAAAAATAATAAACGTCACCTGAGCAGAGCCGAAAATATAGACAGCAGAATAATGTCGGCCATGGATGACCATGTCAGCAACCATAGCAAGTGGGATTGTCAGTGACATGCCCAGTGTGGCCACTAATGGTGTCGTCCATACCACAGAGAGCGCCCTGAATATAAAATTTCAACAATTTTCATACCAGAAAAAATTAAAGACCTACAAGGATTCTGTTTTATAAAAGGTGCAAGTAGGGGTGTCAACGGGTGCGAAACAGGTCAGATGGAAGCATTTTCATACCCTTATGCATAAGTTAACAAATAAAAACTTTACCCTTACCGGTACCCGATTAGCTAACAAAAAAAAAAACCTTACTGTACCCATCTTATTGAATATGGTACAGGTTGGGTAAACGGCTGACCCATTGAATAGATATATATGGGCCCTGAACAAAAATATATGATATCATGCATCATCCCCATATAAATATATATAACTATATATATAATTTTATAATTTTTATATTTAATAATTACCATATAAGATAATGGGTAAGAAATAATCTTTACAGGTATCCTTACCAGTTATGTGACCGGAAAAAACTTTACTCTTACCCGTAACCGTCTTATCGGATACGATACGGAGTCGAGTAAATGGATAAAAGGGTACCATTGACACCCCTAGGTGCAAGAAACCCCAATAAAGGTAGAGAAAGGAATTTGGCTTGGTACTGGTACCAAACCTGACTGGAAAAATAATTGTTCTGTCAGTAAATACCAGAAATAATCAGAGAGGACGCTTCCAATTAATCCATTTGCTATCACCACTTCATCCGTTTTAGTGGAGTGAGGAATTGTGAATTTTGGTTCTACTCCCAGTGCAGTCAAGGGCCATACTGAAATTAAATATTATAACAAACATTATTATATCTTATATAGATTAAGCTCCATAAATTTTTCTTAACTTTGGTACTTATTAGGAGGAAATCGGGAGAGGTCTATACAGCATCTCTCTAATGGTCTGTGTTACATACATGATAACACATGTTGATTTGAGCATTTAAGGAAAGTTACTAAAAATAATTAAAATAGCATAATTAATTATAATTACTTCATTTGACAGGGTCAAATACAAATGTAATTACAATTAATAATCAATATAAAAGTTTTAAAAATTTATTATATCATTATTGCCAACAAACTTTACTAGAATTTTCAAGAAATGAAAAATTGAATTAAGCCATACCAAGCCACCAAAGAGCAACAAGTGTAAAGAGACCAACATATCCGAACAGCTTTTGCACATCTACTCTTTCACCTTCCTCTCCAGCAAACTTTTTCAGTAGAACTTCATGCATTAAAAAACAAATCCAAGGGTTATTTTATAATAAAAAACTGGATTCTACCTTTTTCTATATTCTGAGCTATTCATAGAAAGTATGACTTTTGACAAAAGGATGGTTACAATTGAAATATTTCAATCAAGAATGTATAAAGGCAACATTATACCAGTAAATAGGCCATATGTGACAGCCGAGAGAAGGCCAAAAAGATCACCAACAAGAGTTCTCTCTCCGCTCCTGAAATTTGTAATAACCAAATGCCAAAAATTATTAGAAATGTAACTAAGAACAAGACAAAGTACACTTAAGCTAGCAATTATGGTTCGAAATCAGGTACAAAAATAAGAATATTGATCTAACTGGAAACTTCGAAATAACTTTTGAGAACATGTCCAGTATCCATACTAGCACAGACATGATCATCGAAAGCAGTCAAGGGGGGGCAATTCAGTCATTTCACCCTCCAGAAGGTAACAGGGATAAAGGGGAGGGGGGAGGGGAGATACAAATTTTTTATCAGTACCATAAAAGAATATAAAAATTTCACCCATCTATCAATTAAAAAAAAATTGTATTATACCACAACCGCTGAATTATTCAGCAGGCGAAATCTGTGTTATCATCTTTAGAAAAACTGGCTCTTTCATAACATAGATTTCAACTGCTGAATCAGCGGTTGTGGTATAAAACGAAATTAATCGAAATCGATGGTACATCTTTGATTTTATTATTCTTTTATGGTACCTATACAAAAATTGGAGGGGGGGGGGGGGGGTTTCAAGTAACAAAGTATTAGAGCATACTCAGCGGGGCTCAGCTTGGCATCGTCAGAAGCCCAGGTTTTGCCGATGGTTGTCATGACAACACCAGCCATGCAAACCAAGACGGACAAAATCTTGGCCACACTCAACGAATCTTGCCCCAAAAGCACCCCGAAAAATAGCGTAAATAATCCAGAGGTCGAAGACAGCACAGTTGTGCTTGCCACACTTGTCCTTGCCAGTGCCGCATTCGACAAGTACTGCCCCGATGTAAAAATAGAAAGAAAAAGAAGACGATTCTTAGTGATTGCACACTAGCAGATTTAATTTCGATGAAAGATATCTATCTATAAGTAGCATCAGGGGTGCCAGTTAAAATCACGATCATACCAGTGAATCAGAAATTAGCACCAGTCACATGGTTTTTGTCTGGTACCAGTGATCCCTACCTTTAACTGTGAAATGTGAATTATACAGGTAGATCTTGCTACATGAATAATACTGGCAGTAGTGAAGGTGAGTTTGGTATAATATTTAGTTTAAAGTTAGGAAACCATTGTTGATCTAAAATACTCTTAACTGGCATCACGATCATACCAGTGAATAAAAAATTAGTACCAGTCACTTGGCACCTGTATGGTACCAGTGAGCCCACAAGAGGTACCTTTTACTGTGAAATGTGAATTATAAAGGTAGGTCTAACCTCAGTAACAAACCAAATAGGTGCAAGATAAAACCCATATTTCACAATTTCCATAGTAGGAACTGCTGCCAATTTCTCCTTGGAAAATTCACTGCTTGTTGTATATGTAATTAGAGCAACCGACTCTTCATCTGTCTTTGAAGAAATATCAACACCGCTATCTTTTCTAGTTAAAGAGCTTAGAGACTCCATTTCTAGTATGACCTTTTGAGCAGGTTTGGTGATAATTTCAGAAATGCCATCAGTGCTTTTCGTTTGCTTTTTCATTACATTATTGCATATCCAATCCTTGAGTAGTGACAAGGGAAGATATATAACCATAAGCGAAGCACCTAGGTATGTAACTGCAAATGGCTGTTTATAATCTGTGAATATTCCCTGAAAATTAGAAAATTAAACAAAAATACACAATCAAGAACCAAATTTTATTGTGCACTAAGAGTTACTATAATTATTTTATTTTATTTTCACACAGATTGGTACCACATAATTTAACTATCAGTACCAATGCATCATTTGGTAACACAATAAACAACTGGTACCATACCAGTGAACTGGTATTTAGCCTGAAAATTGTTTCAGTTTGTGTAGGAAGCTCTGTAAACACTGATACCAAATCAAGCAAACAAATTTGTAAATCTATATATATACAGAATCAAAATTCAGAGAAGAAATCTAACCTGAGTAACCTCAGCAGAGGTGACCCAAATCACAACAACTGTGCCAATTAGAAATAACCCAACTTTATATTTCCAACTCATCATCTCCTGTTCTATCCAATTAGAAACAAATTCAAATGCAATTTCTCCCAATTAAAAGTTCTATTCTTCAGCCATCCCTGACCTCATAACGGGCTTCTTATCTAAAATCAAATCCGATAGAAATGTGTTATTGACTCTTCCAATGGCGTTACTGTTCAGCTTGTGTACCTTCTAAGAGAGAAAAACGCGTGAGAGAAAAGGGAAAAAAAATGGCGGTTAATGGATCTATAAGTCATGATTTCATTAGAGTTTAGACACCGAAAAGAGCACGGCGAAAGAAACTTATGTCACCTAAAGTAAGTCAAATTTTGAATTTAAATATTGACCGTTAGATCTTTATGGGCACGAATATTGAAAGATCGTACTTTCGATCAAACGGTCACAAATTTTGAGTTACTTCAGAGGAACCAGACTCATGACAAAAGTACCGAAAAATGAAATTATAAATGAAATACAAATTGAAAGCGTTCCCAGAACAAGGTGTACAGCTAGATGCAACGTGTATTTACAGGTGGGCCCACGTGAGTAGTAAACGGTGTATGGAAACCAGGTGTATATTGTGATAAAGGATGCAATACGAATTATAAATGAAATACAATTTGAAAGCGTTCCCAGAACGAGGTGTAGTCTAGAAGCATTTGGCGGGGCCCACGATCACACTTAAGGTGTATGAAGGCCATGTGTATATGGTGGTATAGGATGCAATACGGTGGATGAGCTTTGTCAGAAATGCAGGCGTACGGTCGCTATCCCATATATGCGGCATGCCGCACCATAAGGGGGCGTTTGGTTTGAGCTTTAAGAAGGTCATTCCAGGGCATTACAATTCCATTGTCATGTTTGGCAAAATGAACTCTGGAATAGACACGGTAATACAGGATTCCCTGCTATTCTGATTACCTAGTCTGTGGCTATAGCGCTAGCCAAAAAAAAGATGGATTTTAGGATTACCGCTCGACAGAAATCATTCCCGTCGCGATTTTTTTTTATTTTTTCACGGAGGCCTCTCCCCTCTCCTCTTCTCTTCTCCTCTCCGACTTCTCTCCTGAGTTTGCTCTCTCTCTATCTATTCTCTGATTTCCCGCTTAACTTTCTCTATTGTTAGAAAAATGGGAGATTTGAGACTAAAATCTGCCCTGGAGAAGATGCTCCACTGAATCCTTGAACTCTGCGACAAAATTAGAGGGAACAACGCTAATTCATCTCAACGACGAGTTCTCTCGCAACTCTACGGTTAGTTGTACCAGTTACTGGTACGGTTAGCGGTATTAGTTACTGGTACGGTTTTGGGTTAGTTGTATTAGTTACTGGTACAGCTAGGGTTAGTTGTACCAGTTACACTTCTACTTCTACTGTTATACTTCTACTTTCATAGGCCATAGTAAACTATCAGATTACAGATTTCATTTATCAATAATTGCTCATTTATCGTTAGATTGTGTCAGATTGGTACATCATAGGAAAGGTAGATTATCTTCGATGCTGGTACGCGCTGCTGGTACGGTTACCCAACAGGTTGGAGAAGTCAGGTTGGTTTCATTTGTAAATTAGGGAAGGAAATTAGGGTACCACTAACTAGTTGGAGTAGTCAGGGTAGTGATTTTTCTTTCTTTTTTTTGGTTGATTTTTTCTTACTTTGTAAATTACGGTATCCCCAACTGATGGAGTAGTCAGGGTGTGTTTTTCTTTCTTTTTTACTAGTTTTTTTAGTTTTTGTTAATATGTTTTTTAAGTTCTTATAATATACAAATTATACACTGATGGAGTTATCATAATCATGAGATTATCGTAGTCAGAATTGTTCTTAGTATTCTTCTTACTCTATTACTTCAACAAATCTGTAAAAATGAAAAATATATGCATCTAAACGTGTTTTATATGTTGTATAAATTTCAAAGAGTGAGGCTATGGTGCTATGCATAGCACGGATGGCTAGTGTACTACAGCTCAATATGGTACTTTTTAAAATCCTAACGGTCGATCCGACCGTTCAATGTGATAATTATATGAATATGTACTTGCAAACTAAATTTTACATTTTTTCGAATTTTTTTACTATTTTTTTAGATAGGTAGAATTTTGATGGTCCAGAATTTTCAAAAAACACTGATTTTTCTACCTATCTAAAAAAATAGTAAAAAAATTCAAAAAAATTTAAAATTTAGTTTGCAAGTACATATTCATATGATTATCACATTGAACGGTCGAATCAACCGTTAGAATTTTAAAAAGTACCATATTGAGCCGTAGTACACTAGGCATGTGTGCTATGCATAGCACCATAGCCTCACTCAATTTCAAATATAGATTCAAAATCGTTTGGGATTTATAATTTTTATTGCAAAGTTTCCTAAACTGCCTTTGATAGCAACAATATAGCAATTCCTTTTTATCTTCTCTATGATTCATGTGTATTATTAGGTGATAATCTTTCTAAAGACTGGAATTAAGTACAAAATAAAAAAATAAGCAAAGATACAGGCTGCTGCCCTGTACCAGGACCTTAGCCTAATACATGCTGATACCCTGTACAAGGACCCGTAGGTAAAAGCATACTGGCATGAGAACTACTTTACCATGATATCATCCCAACAGTACAGTTATATAGCCTGGAATGCTACAAATTCTATATTTAATTTTTTTTTAAACGAAACTTTACGAGGAGGGATCCAATGCCATATCTTTAATCAGTGGCAATAAGATTAATTCTTTGTCTATCTATCAAATAAGAAAATCAAGTGTATAAAATATGTTATACATATCATACACTGCATGTTCATAAAAAATTAAGTTATTATTTTATTTTTGTTTGCATCGAGAGTTAAAAATAACAGTAAAGACATGTCTCAATAGCCATTGCAATGGTTATGTGCGAATCAAATATGGTAATAATATTCTCTGAAATGCCAAAGCGATAGCCATGCGCGAACCAAACATGGTAATGATACATTTCCTGGAATGACATTCCTTGGTATTACATTCCTTGGAATCCTTCTATTCCCTGGAATGACATATAGCGCGAACCAAACGCCCCCTAAGAGTATTTCTATACGGGTACCCAAAATTGTACCCCGAATCGACAATTCCCAATTCCAGATGGTTTGTTACGGAAATTTGGATCAGGATATGAATTTGCGCGAATTTTAAAGTAAACTTTCCTGTATTATATATATGTCCAATTTTTTTGTGACTAAGCTAGGAATCATTATATTGTTATATCGAACTTATTTTTATATGAAGTATTTTAAAAATAATAAATTCAAAAGATATTTTGAAATCTCAAATAATGCCTTTACTTTTTTTGTTTCTATCATGTCTTATTTTTTAAATGTTAATAACTTAAAATTTTAAAACTCTAATATCAAAATAAAACCATTAGATGTAATCAATATTATTTTCTCTACATGCAAATGAAAATTTATCACTTTTCGGTTTTGTTTTTATATGAATAAATAAGTTGAAAAATAAACGTCCAGAATTTATTCATATCAATGTATTTTTACAAGCTCTCGACACCGATCAAAACAAAGTCGAAATATCGTAATTTTTATATGTGCATAAAAATAATGATATAGATCAAACTTAACGGTTTTATTTTGATACTTGAGTTTTAAATTTTAAGTTATTAACGTTTAAAAATTGGAGGCATGATAGAGACACAAAAAATGGAGACATTTGAACGACTAAAAAAAAACTAACAATGACAAATAATATTATCAATTATTTTGAACGACTAAAACCAACAAATAGTAATACGTAATTTTTTCAAGAGGAGGGATCCGATTACACCTTTTTTGGTGACACACTTTGACACTTACTATTTTCAAAGTCCAAATAGTCGATCCAAACCGTTCAACGTGATGGATATATTAAAATGTGCTTGGAGATCAAATTTTACATTTTTTTGAATTTTTTTGCTATTTATTAAGATGGTTACAAAAATCGTTGTTTTCAGACCATTGAAAAACAGCGATTTTGTAACCATCTTAATAAATAGTAAAAAAATTCAAAAAAATGTAAAATTTGAACTCCAAGCACATTTTAATATGGTGATCATGTTGAACGGTTCGGATCGACTGTTTGGATTTTGAAATCGCAAAATTGACCTATATAAAAAACAATGTCATGATGTGTCACCAAAAAAGGTGTAATTGGATCCCTCCTCTTTTTTCAATTACAACAATAAATAATACGTAATTTCTTAAATTAAAAAAATAATAACATTAAAAAGAAGTCACTCAAGAGTAAAATACAAGCTGGAGATGTGTAGGTTCAAATTAGGTATTTGAGATTTCAAGGAACCGTGTTACTTTTAAAATGCTACAAATAAAAAATTAGTTTGTTATTTGCGCACTAAAATCTTCATAAAGTGCATCCTTTTAATACGTTTTACACTTTTGATTGATAGCGCCAAGTAACTGCACATCTTTTAATGATACCGAATCAAATCTCTATGAAATAATAATAGTAATGATCCAAATCAGATGTGAATTGAATTATAAATGAGGAGGGATCTAGTTACCAAAATTAATTTTGAGTTACAACAAAGTTACCACAACTATTTTTTACATTTTTAAAGTCTAAATCATCAATCCAAACTGTTCAACATGATATTCACAATAAAATGCGCTTTCAGATCAAAATTTACATTTTTTTTGAATTTTTTTACTATTTATTAAGATGGGGTACAAAATTCAATGGTCTGAATTTGACTAGTTTTTGTACCCATCTTAATAAATAGTAAAAAAATTCAAAAAAATGTAAAATTTGATCTGAAAGCACATTTTATTGTGGAGATCATGTTAAACGGTTTGGATCGACAATTTAGACTTTAAAAATGTAAAAAATAGTTGCGGTAACTCAAAATTATGGTAACTAAATTCATTCTTATTATAAATTTTGCTACCAACCAAGTTCTTTTCTGTTCCTCTCTCTCTCTCTCTCTCAATTTATGATGTTGATGTAATTTCGTTACCAACCAAATTCTTTTATTCTCTATAAAATTTGGGTATTTGAGTGCTGAATATTGGGCATGTTCTGGTCAAAATGAGCTGTCAAAGATTAGTACACCTAATTAAATTGAGGGTTTAAATCGACACACTTAAATGTCAAGAATCTCAAAGATTGTTAGAAAAAAACGGTAAGGAAGAACAAAAATAAATGCTCACAAATTCAAATGAGTAGATTGTTTATTTTCATTCATTAATATTTTGTATGTATGTGGATTCCACTTAGTAATAGGATTGAGGCTATGGTGCTTTGCACTGTGCAGATCGGTCCGTTTATGATTCTATAATTATATATATAGAGAGAGAGAGATGGGCTATTGTGTTTTGCAAAGTAAAGCGAACATTTTATTTCGGGCTCGTTTTCGGATTTTCAAAGTCCAAACAGTCGATCCAAATCATTCAAGTTGATCTACATATTGAAATGTGCTTGGAGACCAAATTTTACATTTTTTTTGAATTTTTTTACTATTTATTAAGCCACTTTGAAAATTGCTGATCACATGGTCTAGAATTTTGTTGCACTGTTTTTACTGTTCACCCGAATTATCAATTTTCAAAGTGGCTTAATAAATAGTAAAAAAATTCCAAAAAATGTAAAATTTGGTCTCCAAGCACATTTCAATATGTATATCAACTTGAACGGTTTGGATCGACTGTTTGAACTTTGAAAATCCAAAAACGAGCCCGAAGTAAAACGTTCGCTTTACTTTGCAAAGCACAATAGCCCATTTCTCTCTCTCTCTCTCTCTCTCTATATATATATATATATATATATATATATGTTTTAAAGTTTAAACAATTGATTCGAGCCACTCAACATGATATTTATATATGTTTTCCTATTTTTTATATGAGGAGGGTTCAAATGCCTTCATTTTTTGTACCTCCATCATACCTCCATTCTTTAAAACTTTAATAACTCAACATTGAAAACTTAAAATTCAAAATAAAACCGTTGGATATGAACTACATCATTTTATCTATGCACGTGTAAAAATTATGGCATTTCAACTTTGTTTTGGTTGTCATCTTAAGCTTGTAAAAATGTATACTTATGTTAATAATTTCTAGACATTGATTTTTCAACTTATTGATTCACATAAAAGCAAAATTGAAATGTGATAATTTTTTATGAGCACATAGAGAAAATAATATAGATCTTATCTAACTGTTTTATTTTGACGTTTAAGTTTTAAACTTTGAGTTATTAAAGTTTTTAAAAATGGAGGCATTTGAACCCTCCACTTTTTATATAAGTAATTTTTTACCTATCTAAAAAAATAGTAAAAAAATTTGAAATAAATATAGAATTTGATTTGCAACTATATTTTTATATATGAAGATTATGTTGAGCAGTTTAGACTAATTATTTGAATTTTAAAAATGAAAATATGAGTCTATAGTACGGACCACTATATAATAATAGAGGAGGGTTCCAATGCACCCAAATTTCTATGCTCCCAATGCACCCACTCTTTTATATGCATTTTCAAAGTCTAAACAGTCGATCTGAACCGCTCAACATGATCTTCATAATAAAATATGCTTGGAGACCAAATTTTATATTTTTTAGAATTTTTTTACTATTTTTTAAGACAGGTACAAAATCATTGTTTTAAGGAGATTCTGGACCATCCGATAAAGTGATTTTGTACCTGTCTTAAAAAATAGTAAAAAAATTCTAAAAAATATAAAATTTGGTCTCCAAGCATATTTTATTATGAAGATCATGTTGAGCGGTTCGGATCGACTGTTCGGACTTTGAAAATGTATATAAAAGAGTGGGTGCATTGAGAGCATAGAAATTTGAGTGCATAGGAACCCTCCTCATAATAATATACATATTACCATGATCTCACTCAATTGTTTAATTAATAGAAACAAAGCACATGCTGATATTTGGCAGTTGTTAGCTGCAATCTAGAAATAGAAACCAAATTAAAAAGAAGCCTAATAAATAGATATGAGTGTTCTCCATTCTAAAAAGTAGATAAATAGAGCTGTGAACCAGTAAAGGAAGCTAAAGGAAGAGGAGAACTTGAAAAGGTGGAATTCATATCACCTAATAAGGTAACAAAATATTTCTATTTAGATCCAGACCGTCCGATCCGATCAAATATGAACGAATATTAAAGAAGCTCCGTACATTCCTCTTTCAGCTTTCTCTGCTCTTCACTATCTTTTTTCAGCATTTTTTTTTTCCTTTCCTTGAGTTGATTTGATAGCATAGAGGACACTACTATTCCCTTGTAAATAAATATTAATGAAAGAACTACAAACAAATGCATAAAAGAATTTTTTAAAACCTAAACCAGTATTTTCCTCCTACAACAAGTGACAAAAAAAATGCACAACTTTCTCTTTTGAACACTATAATTGTTTTTATTCTTTATTCAGATTTCACAATCGAAAAATAGAAAACATCAAAATTTCTCATTTTGTTTTATCTTTTACCAACATCAATCATAGAAAGCAGCCTAAACAGGACATAAACAGTTAGACTGGACATTTTGTACTGGAACTGTAGAACTGATTGTACCAAATAAAATACTTTTGGTCATGGTTCGTACCAGCACTCATCAATGGGACTGGTACATTAAAAATCTAGTATGATCCTATAAAAAGACACCAAAATGGAGGCTCCACATGAGAATCTAAGTACAAATTAACGATGCTTTGACAACGGCCTCCTAAATGACTTTGCTCTTGTATGTTTACGTAAGTAGAGTAGTCAACCTCATATATATATATAAAAGAGAGAGAGAGAGAGTTGGGCTATGGTACATTGCAATGTATAGGTCATCTTGTACATTGGACTGTAAATCGTTGGATTTAAAGTTCAAACAGTCGATTTAAAGGGCTCAATATGTTCTCCATATTAAAATGTGCTTGAAGACCAAATTTTATATTTTTTGAAACTTTTTTACTATTTTTTTAGAATTTTTGAAAATCACTATTTATTAGAAATTTCTGGACCATAGAAAAACAATGATTTTCAAAAATTACAAAAAAAATATAAAATTTGATCTCCAAGCACATTTTAATATGGATATCAAATTGAATGGTTTGGATTGGTTGTTTGAAAATAAAAAATTAACGATTTATAGTCCAATATACAAGAGGGGTTATACATTGCAATGCACCATAGCCCAACTCTCTCTCTCTCTATATATATAGAGGTTGGCTAATATCAAAACGTTTGTTTCTAGGCCATGGAACAAACACTTCTGTTTTTACATTTTCAAAATTCAAATAGTCGGTCCAAACCGTTCAACATTCAATCTATAATAAAATGTGATTGGAGACCAAATTTTATATTTTTTGGAATTTTTTTACTATTTATTAAATCAATTTTAAAATCGCTATTTTCAATGATTCATAAAATTTTCACTGTTTATTTTAAAACTGACTTAATAAATAGTAAAAAAAATTCAAAAAATGTAAAATTGGTCTCCAAGTACATTTTAATATAGAGATCACAAATAACGGTTCAGATCGACTGTTTGAACTTTGAAAATAAAAAAACCAATTGGTTGTACCACAGCTCCGAAACAAACGTTTTGATATTAGCCAACCTCAAACTTTTACCATTTCAATTGCAATCAAGAATTTTGTGTTAGTGTAATAATCTAGAAGTCAATTATAGGATAATTGTATTCTATATATTTGTTCATGTAATGGATGATTAATAAATATATCATTTTGTTCTTTGAGAATTTATCGAATTTATGAATCATTTCGAGTTCATGACTTGAAATTGTAAGACTCTGTAATATATATGATAAATACTCTTAAAAGTCTATAACCGTGGTAATTAGCAAAGAACACTAATTGACCAATTAAAGGTTAGTGTGTGTGGATTGAATGATGGTTATGTTTTACAAACCATAGACAAATAGTTGTCATTTTAATCACATAGATACATGTTAGAGAACATGGTATTTGACAGACCCTAAATGAAACGTTAAATGGATTGTGTTCGTGTCATTAATGTTTTCATTCAGTGTTAAGTTCTAAAGTATGAGATATTCGTCTTTCCTACATAGGAAGTGTGTATTCGTAAGTGTTGTTCAACGCTATCCATAAAAAGTAGCTATACAGATGACATTTTAGTATACATAATTTATGAGGATGGAAGATGTTCACCAAGACTACTATTGTCTCTCGTATTATTATACGAGTGATAGTATCACTAGGTCTCTTGATGAAATAGGATTATTTGCATGCTGTATGATTAAAGAGTTAATCATATTTGATAAAACTATTTATGATCGAGAAAAGATTAAGTTTGCAAGGATGACACATATCTATCTTGGAACTGATATGATACTATGAGACAAAAGAATTAACACGAGTAAATTGTTTACTGGATCATGATATTACAATGTACAAGATCATCTGTGTTAATTGGGTAGTCGTAATGTATTCTGCCAGATGCCTCTTATGATTTATAAATTTAAAAGGAGTTTTAATTCTATTGCCAACATAGCACAGATCCTATCGGGTCACACTAATAGGAAAGTATTGTTATAATTAATAATAAAAATAAATGTCATGGAGATGACACGCTTAAACAGTTAAACTAGATTAAATTTATAAACGTGTATGACACGTCATATAATTTTAATCGCAATCGCAAGAAATACAATTATTCAGAATAATTGTATATATATATTATATGGATTAAATTAATTATGAATTAATATTTTGGGCCAAAAGCCCATTTGAAATTTGGGCCTAAATTAAATTTAGAATTAAATTAAAAGCCCAAATTAAATTTAATCCATATATATATATATATATTCTTGCGAGATAAAATAGTTATTCTTGTGAATATTGTTTTCACAGAATTAATCGTACTTACGGTGAATAGTGATTTACCGAAAACTGTGACTTTTTCGAATACAGTTGGTATAGTATTTCTGGCAAAAGAAATACCAACTCTTTAGTAGTTCCTGGTGGATACTAATAGAGGCACTAGATTTCTAGTGCTACGAAACCGAGTCAGACTGCAAATCCAATTCGAATTTGGATTAAGGTACAATCGTTGTTTTAATTTATTTTAGCGTTAAATAAATACATGTTTAGAAATCAATCGAGGAGTAGATCCTCGTAGGATTAAAATGTTATATCAAGGGAAAGACTGGAAAAGGAACTTTCAGTGGTCTTTCCGACGTACCTCTTTTAATTATCGGCTTGAGTTAGAAGTAAAAATTTTATTTTACGGTATTTCCGCAGCTTAAGCCTAATCAAAGAGTAGCACGAAAACCCTACATTTTATTCCTCCTATTATTTCCTTTTGTTAATTCTTATGTAAGAATAAAAACAATAACCCACTCCAGAAGTATTATTAAGACCAAAAACCCACCTCTCAATTGGACAAAAGTAAAAAGTAAATACGTAAGCGGTACCGGTACCTGAGAAGAAAAAATATGACATGACTTGACTATCACGCTGTGATTTGGTCACGTCACGTTATTAAAATTTAGTTTTGTGTGATATAACTAAAATAGTGGAAGACAGTCACATCATGCGAATAGTCACATCACGTGGTCACGTCTGATTGTGTTTAATTATTATTTTCATGTTTAAGTTAGTTCAAAGAACATAATAACAAAATGTATAAAAAAAGAAACTATTACATAACGTGATCGTGTTTAATTATTATTTTTATGTTTAAGTCAATTTGCATGACGTGACGTGACGTGATGTGACTAATTAAGATGGTAAAAGATAGTTACGTCACGCGACATGCGAGTCACGTCACGTGATCGACACACATGATGTGACGTGACGTGACTGGTAACGACGTGAATAATTTCCTTCTCTACCGGTACCAATACTGCCTATTCCTTGTTAATGGAAGCTTGTATTTTTTTTTATTTTTACCTCCAACACCTCTGAGTTCAAATTTATTAAATCTCAATTACCAGATTTTTATTATGCCCAATAATTACATTGAAATAATCTTAATGATATCTCTAGCTAGTTATAAAATTGTGAATAATAATCTTCTCATAGTGCTGTCATCTAGGTTAGGTTAAGAGAAAGTGGCTAAAATGATAAGAAACACTGTTATTTGAAATAATTTTTTTTAAAGGGGACTACTATTATTTATTGAGAATGTAATTACCTGGCCACCTCATGTTTTCATTAAATTTGGTGAGAAAAATAGTCACGTTGTTATCAATTATGTCCAATATAATATGACACGTTGTCAAATAACGTAACTCGTGTATCACAAAACATGTTCATTCACATGACGTGTACCTCTTGATAAAAAATAACATGTCACTATATGTAATGCAAACTAAAATGGTCACGTGACCGATGTTTCCAAAATTATTTTAATTTGAATTTATTTTGCATATATTTTTTCATACTTTTTTTTAAAAATATTTTTCTGATTTTTCATTTAACTAAATTTAAAATTTTAAAAAATAGTTAAACATGACAATTCACGTAATGTAACTGTACTCCGCCATTCTAATCACGTTATGTCACGTAAAAAAAAACTAAATTTTAATATTATATGTGACATAATGTGACGTGATCAAATCAGAACATTGTCAAAAAGCATTTTGCAATTTGCACAAAATTTAGATACCTAATCCACGTAAAGTCTTGACTTCTCTGAAAAAAAAGGCAGTAGGCAGTGCACATAAAGTCAAATATTTAAATCAAAGAATAGAAAATTGTGCCATATCATATTCTCCATCCAATCCCCAACTATTCAGTCCAAAAATATTGCACGCCTATACACAAAAAAAGGCAATCGCCATTTTTTTTTTTTTTTTTTGTCTTTTGTAAAATAAAATAAGGACTTGCAAGTAGGGAAGCAAGAGATGGATTTTCCAATAACGAATTTAAATTGTTAAAATCTATCTACTTAACAAGTAATGTGTTTACATGTAAAATTTATAAATTTTAAATTAATTTTAGTGCAAAGTTAAGGGGTAAAATAATAATAAAAAATAAATACATTAAATTAATTTATATACAGAGATAAATTTCCTAATAAATCATGCATTTGGTAGCAGTTGGTGGAGGCGCCAAAACTACTATCTGTGAAGTGGTAAGATATAAAAATTATTAGCTCCATCATTTAGTAAGTTAATTTACGGAGCAGGAGAAACAACATGATATATATATATATTGAAACAATATAAAAAATATTATCGCCAATGTTAAGCAAACTTTATTGGACCAACTACCACCTACTACTACCTTACCTTCTCTAATAAATATTTACACTAATACCCATTTCCCCTATTTTTTCCCCATATATCTATATATTATTTTTGTCCATAATAAATTAATTTATAATTTAGTAAACTTCAGATTTTCTTTTGGTTATCTAAATGAACAAAGGTTTGTTAAGATAAAATATATGAAACTCTACTAGAACTGTGCTGCAGAACTTGATGTGTAGAGAAAGGAGAAGGGAAGGGAAGGAAGGTGACGAGCGACGATGCTTTTCTTCGATCAGTAAAACCTACACTCAAATTTAGGGTGACAGATTTTGTCAAAATTTACGTAACGTTATCTTCCGAACAGTACTCGCTCCCCTCTGTTCTTCTCTGCTCTCTCTCTGATTCCCCCCCTCTGGAGCAGATGAGCTCGTCCAGTCAACACTGATTTCGCGATCTCTCACCTCTGCACAATAAATTTGTCAT
Source organism: Carex kokanica (assembly GCA_025461125.1). Lineage (NCBI taxonomy): Eukaryota > Viridiplantae > Streptophyta > Magnoliopsida > Poales > Cyperaceae > Carex > Carex kokanica. The sequence continues at coordinate 889,902 of JAJGRX010001241.1, read as the reverse complement.
TCCCCTCCCTCCGCGTCCTCACGTATGGAGCACACTCTAGTAGACGGAGTCAGAAATTTGAGATTGACAAGTTGTATAATATAATTTTATTTTAATAAAAAGATTAAAAAATATTGATGTATGCAAAAAATTATAAAGTTTAATAATTAAAAAAATTAATTTATAGAAAAAATTAATCTCCTTGCTTACTACCTTCGCCCGCTACTAGCAAAAATAAATTAATTTTAATCATGTGGATTGCTAAATTTTTTCACATCGGATTATTTGTCACTCAGAGCTCGACAATAATTTAAATCTAAACAAAATTTATAATGAGTATGGTCAGTATCACATCAATGTCTTTCAACATATATAACACCAACTTCAAAATTTATTGAATTGATTTCAAATGATGAATCCAAACCGTTCAAACCGATCTATTTAATTAGTTGTGCATTTACATGCAAAATTTATAATTTTTCAAATTTATTTAGTATCAAGTCAAGCGGTCAAATATAGAAGTTTTAAAGTTAATTTTAATTCATTCATTTTTCAACTTTTTTGACTGCTCAACTTGCTACTAAAATAACTCGAAAACATAATTTTTTTGCATGTAAACACATTACTCATAATGTAAATCGGTTTGAACAGTTTGAATTACTTGTGATCCAATAATTTTTGAAGTTGGTATCATATAACACCGATGTCATACTAACCGAACTCATTTATAATTAATAAAAAGTTTGTATAAAGTTAATCTCTAAGATTGTACATTACAAGTGTTAATTCTGTGCTCCTTATAGATCCAGATTCATGATTTGTTGTTAATACATAACAAACCAAATTGTAGGAATCAATTGATATTTAATAGAAAAAACAAGCATTAACCAACCGCCACCCAGCTGTCCCTTTGACTTATTAGTAATAGTTACCCTCGTCTCTATCTAATCTCCTTAGCTCAAAATATGCCTTGCAAGAACATATCGTGGAATTATATTTACATTAATCTATGTAACGGGTCATTATCCAAGAAGACAGTGAATTACTACACATATTAATGTTTGTAGTGTGTCACAGGATATCGGTTACAAGCCCCACTAGGTAACGAGTTCGAATTCTCTGTGATATCTCTTATTTTGCGTGACCCACGTGTCCGGTGCCTATTCCGGGGCAGCGCAGGTGCCAGTATTATTAGAGCTTTAAGATCCGTGCAGACCTTATTTGAACGGTTTTGATATTCCATAAAGTCACGCAAAATTTGAGATATCTCAGAGAATGCGAATTTCTTGGGCCATTAAAAATATAGTCGGAATTCTCTGAAGTAACTGAAATTTTGAATTCAGATCGGAACCGTACGATCAGAATCCGTGGAATGCACGGCCTCTTTAATAATCGTGCCTGAGCATTTCGGACGGTAAGATCTAAACTCAAAATTTGTGTTACATGCGAATTCAGACCAAGTCTGGATTGGTTATAAACCCCGCTTCCCACCTCTTTCAATAAATTTCTCCATCTCACCTCACTCCCCTCATCTCTCTCTCCAATAGAAATTCAATCTAATTTTAGAAAAATCAGAGCGAGAAAGAAATGGCAGGAAACCAAGAGGATGTGTTTGTCGCGGCGATCGATCAAGGTACAACGAGCACAAGGTTCATCATCTACGATCGCAAAGCCAGGCCGATCGCTTCTCACCAAGTCGAGTTCACTCAGTTCTATCCTGAAGCGGGGTATGATTCATTCATTCTCCATTTCTCCTTTTGATTTCGTATTTTATTTCTTAATTAAGAGTTATAATTGCTTATCAAACGTAATATATTTATTTGATTTGAGGAAGTAGTGAGCCAGAGATAGTTTCTGTGTAATTATTAATAATTTAATTGATTCTTGGAAACTATTTAAAATTTTAATTGACAATTTTATCTATAGTTCACACGGTTGCATCCACAATTTAAACAAAAAGAAAAAAATGTCTTGAATTCCATGATTTTTTTTTTTGGTAGCAATCACTGACTGACTTTGACTTTTCCATTAAGATAAAAAAGATCCTGTATACATTTATTACAACCTCCTTGTGAAATTAACATGATTCTGATTTGCTATTGTACATGCAATAGTTAGGAATCACAACTAACGGTCATTCTGATTTGCTATTTTACATTTTGCAGATTTTTTTTTTTTTTTTTTAAGTAAAGTTGGGGGTCAAACAGAAAATTTTTGTTGAAGTGAAAAAATAAACCTTTTTTCTAGAAGCAAAACAAAGGTGAATTTCACCTTGAAGAAAACTAGAGGATTGGGCCAGTATTGGTAACTTTTATCTAAAATTAAATTGATACGCGAAATTTTGAGCTCGTTTATATTACAAATATCAATTTTTTTTAATACATGATATTGTTTTATATTTCTGACAAATATTTTTTATTAATTCATAGTTGAGCTACTTTATTTTACAGGAAATCAATGTTTAGCTCTAATCAAAATAAACAGTCTTATTTATTTTCTAAAATTTATTCATTAACTCTTAATTTTAATACAAAACTTGGTCTCTAAGAACATAATTTATACGTTTTCTTCCTTTTGACAGATGGGTAGAGCATGATCCGATGGAGATCCTAGAGAGTGTGAAAATATGCATGGGAAAAGCAATAGACAAAGCGACAGTTGCTGGGTACAATGTGGAATCTGGATTGAAGGCAGTGGGGCTCACTAATCAGAGAGAGACTACCGTTATATGGAGCAAGGCCACCGGGTTGCCCCTTTACAATGCCATTGTTTGGATGGATGTTCGTACGAGCTCTATTTGCCGGTATGTTCTTTCTATATATTGACTTTTAGTGTAAATGTAATGAGTAGAAGTTAGTACAATTTTTTTTTAAGAATTAATCATCTATTTAGGTACTACTGTTTTGTGTCGAAATTAACTAGAAGTTTAATTACCCTTGAAAAGGTATAACATATTAATTGGGACCCAACTAGATTCATGTCAAATAATAAAATATAATGCGTGCTTTGTAATAAATGAGGTATTTTGCATACATAACATAAATGTAGAAACATAGGATGCCCCTTGAATGCCTGAAAAGAAGGGTAGTTTCGGTATTACAAAAAAATAGAAGAAGAGGATATGAATGATATTTTTCATATAAAATTGCAAGACATGATCAGTGGAATTTGCTTGTTTTACAAAAGGCCATTCATAACTTGATTTTTCAAAGTGGCATATAATAATTTGTTGTTGTATTTTATTGTCTTATTATACCTGTTGATTCACCTTATACTGTTTAAAATTAGCTTAAATACAAATACTAGTTTGAATAAAATGCAGGAGACTAGAGAAGGAGTTGTCAGGTGGCCGAACTCACTTTGTTGACACATGTGGTTTACCTATAAGCACTTATTTCAGTGCCTTAAAAATCCTCTGGCTAATTGAAAATGTTGAAGTCATACAAAACGCCGTTCAAACCGGTGATGCCTTATTTGGTACGATCGACACGTGGATGATCTGGAACCTGACAGGTGGCCACAACGGTACCACTCGGGATGGCAGGTACAGGGCTGCATCCTATGTCACTGACGTTTCAAATGCATCCCGTACCATGTTAATGAATCTAAAAACCCTAGATTGGGATCAACCCACTTTGGATTCCCTCAAGATTCCTCTAGAGATGCTGCCAGAAATCATCAGTAATTCCGAAGAAATCGGAGTTATATCAAATGGATGGCCGTTAGCAGGTGTACCAATCACAGGCTGCTTAGGAGACCAGCACGCGGCCATGCTTGGTCAATTGTGTAAAAAAGGAGAAGCGAAAAGTACATACGGTACTGGTGCTTTTATTCTCTTAAACACTGGTACGGATATTGTGAAGTCATCTCATGGGTTGTTGTCTACTATTGCTTACAAGCTGGGACCGGAGGCGAAGACTAACTACGCACTGGAGGGGTCCATTGCAATAGCTGGGGCCGCTGTTCAGTGGCTGAGAGATGGTCTCGGCCTTATTACCTCAGCAAGTGAAATCGAAGCACTAGCAGAGACGGTTCAGAGCACAGGTGGGCAAGGACGGTTATTTAAAAAAAAAAAAATCAATCATATATATTGAAATTTCATTTTTCTTAAATTTTTTATATAGTTTAGTCCACCTCATGAAATGCTAAATGTGTGTTTGTAGCCTAGTGATTAGAATTCCATTAGTAGTTGTGGATGTGAAGACTTGGGTTCAAATTCCACTTACCACACATTATGTATTTTATCTATCTAAATTTTCTAGTTTCACCCCTGAGCAGGTGGGGTCTACTTTGTGCCGGCATTTAATGGGCTGTTTGCGCCTTGGTGGAGAGATGATGCAAGAGGGGTACTTGTGGGGATTACAAGGTACACCAATCGGGGGCATATTGCAAGGGCAGTTTTGGAAAGTATGTGTTTTCAAGTGAACGATGTTTTGAGTTCAATGCATAAGGATGCGGGAGAAGAAGGCGAGGTAAGGAATGAGAGCGGCGAATTCTTGCTCAGGGTTGATGGTGGGGCCACTGTAAATAATCTCCTCATGCAGATCCAGGTACAGTTTACCATGTATTGTAAAAATATTTTACTGTTTGATGTTTTGTGCCTTGATTAATTCTTGATTGGTGCTTCATATATCAGGTAAAAAAAGATACTGAAATGAAAATGTTATTATTGTTGTTTTGGTGCTTTGTCCCAGTACAGCTTTTTGTTTGGTACCCACATTTTCTTGCTGGTCATCCCTTAAGCACACTAAAGCTGAATGTTTTACTAAAAGTGAGGCTACGGTACTATGCTTAGCGCATATTGGTCTGTACTATGGATTAGTATCTCTATTTTTAAATTCTCAATAGTCGATCTAAACCGTTTAGCATGATCTCCATATGAAAAATGTACTTGGAGATCAAATTTTAAATTTTTTTTTACTATCTATTTAGATAGGTAGAAAATCACTTGATCTAAAGATTCTAAACCATTCAAAAGTAGTGACTTTTGACCTATCTAAAATTTTTTTTTTTTTTGAGTGAGTCTATGGTACTATGCATAGCACGATTTGGTCCGTAATACGGATCAATATTTTTCTTTTCAAAATCCAAATGGTTAATCTAAACTGTTTAATATAATTTTCATATGAATATGTACTTGCAAACCGAATTTTATATTTTTTAAAATTCTTTTACTATTTATTAAGATAAATAGAAAATCACTGTTTTTGGATGGTCCAGAATTTTCAGATCAAGTGATTTTCTACCTATCTTAAAAAATAGTAAAAGAATTCTAAAATATATACAATTCGGTCTGCAAGTACATATTCATATGTGGATCGTGTTGAATGGTTCGGATCAACCGTTAGAATTTTAAAAAATAAAAAATTGATCCGTATTACAGACCAACCCGTGATATGCACAATACCATAGACTTTATTTTTTTTTTTAAATGTAAAATTTAGTTTACAGGTACATTTTCATATGGAGATCATGTTGAACGGTGTATATTGACTATTTGAATTTTGAAAATGAAAATATTCATGACTTGTTTTTGGCTTTATGATAACTTTTTTTTTTTTTCTTACTTGAATTGCACAGGCTGATCTATTGGGAAGCCCGGTGATAAGGCCAGCCGATATAGAAACAACCGCACTAGGTGCCGCTTATGCTGCCGGGTTAGCAGTTGGTGTATGGACTGAATCGCAAATTTTCGAGGGTTTACACATGGAGAACACCACCATTATTCATCCCAAAATTGAAGAGGCCGAGCGCAAGAAGAGAGGCGAGAGTTGGTCAAGGGCAGTTTCAAAATCCTTCGAGCTTGCTGACCTGGCGTAATCTTTTTACCTTTTTTTTTACTTTTTCTTAAATTTATGCTATTTTTATCAACAATTTAACATTGAAGTGTATCTATGATGCCATTGCTGTAGTGACCACGATCTCGAGCTTTCATCTTCTTCTTTTTTTAATGTTATTCTGATTTCCTTGCTATGTATTTTCTGATGTAAATTTGCATTCTCAGAATTCAATTTCTAGGCAATTGTTAAAGCCTCAGATGTAATTTCTCTTCATTTTTTTCAACTTTTCCTCAACAAAATTAGAGTGAGGCGATGCATAGCGCAGGTTGGTCCGTACTATGGATCAATATGTTTGTTTTGAAAGTTCAAATAATCAATCTGAACCGTTAATCATTATTTTCATATGAAAAATACTTGCAAACAAAATTTTACATTTTTTGAAATATTTTTACTATTTTTTAGATAGGTAGAAAATCACCTACTAAATTTGTAAAAAGAAAATAAAAGAATGTAAAATTTGATCTACAAGTACATTTTTGTATGAATATTGTGTTAAACGTTCAGTATAGAATCATTCAAGTTCATTTTTCACAGCCCACAGATTAATATGTTAGAATACATTTTCTTTCTTCAAAGTTTCTTTGCTTCATCAACAAGCAAAACTATAATTCATAATTTTTTTAATTAGTACATGAGACTGAAACACATATAATTAAGGGGTTGCTGTCCAATCAAATCTGAAATCTAAAAATAAAGCGTTTCAGATGTGCTTTGGAACTATCCAATGAAATCTCAACTGGAGAAGATCCCGACTCTCAAAATATCTTCATTGTTTCCTCCTATGCTAAGTAAGCTACGATTTGTTCAATCAAATTCATATGTATACTTTAATTACAAAAAAGTATCTTATATTTAAAATTTTAACTTCGAACCTTTTTTATTTCAGTTTCAACATTATATAATTTTAAGTTCAAAATTATCAATATAATTTGTTCCTAAGTAATCCTTTTTTTATACGTATAGAGAGAGTCCGGCTAATATGTTTTTAGTAACATTTCAATTCATATGTTTCAAATTCAAAATTCATCAAATCAGTTTCAAACGAAAAATCCAAATCGTTCAAATCGATCTACTTCTAGAGAGCTTCATTTACATATAATTTTTTTTAATTTTTGAATTCATTTAGTATCAAGTCAAGAGGTCAAAAAATGAATATTTGTGCGCATATTGATGCATTGTTGGCATGTAAAAAAACCAAAGGTTTAAATAGCGTTTATCGCATCATAGCATAACGGCAGAAAAAAACGGCGCTATGCCCATATAGCGCCGCTATAGTGGCAATAACATCATAGTTTTTATGGTTCAAAAACGCTATAGCGGCGCTATTTAGAACCTTGAAAAAAACCATCTTTCAAAAATCATAAAAAATAGAAAAAAATTCTAAAAATAGTAAAAATTGGTATTCTACAAGCTTGATATATAACCAATTTATTAAGCTACTTATTTCGACGTTTCAAATGTAAAATTTTAAAATTTGACCCGTAAGCATTTCGGTCGAAATGCTACTAAAAACATATTAGCCGGACTCTATATATATATATATATGCACTAACTAGCACAGACGAAACTTAGCATATTCTGAATTACATTCGAAGTAAATCTAAAAATTATGTCTTTGCTATGAAAATGAAAAATGGTATAACATGTCGGGTTTCGTCACAAAACGACACGGCATGTGAGGAGCATATCATGTAATATGCGTGTCAATAACATGACATGATTCGTGTGTTGTTTGACATATCATATTGCGTGATGTATTTCCTTTCGACAAAATTTAGCATAGCGCGGTATCGGTACATCACCAAAACAACTATAACACATTACAAAATATCATGTATATCCACACAATAACGTCATAGCACGTTTTGGAACAAAATGGCAAATTATTATTTTAAAAAAAATCACAATCTTTCACGCCCCTTCTAAATTTATATACATTGTGTCACATAATTTAATAAAAATCAATTTAATTTTTAGACTTAACATAAAAGCATTTATAATTTTCTCTTACGAAGTAAAATATGATAAAAACTTTTCTAACATTTTTTCCATACATTTAAATAATTTTCTAATTTTTTTTTTTTATAATTTTAAGATTTCTTTTCAATTACTTTCGATGATCAATTTAAAATCTAAAAAAAAACAATTAAATGTCACATAATACAACATGACAGACTAATAGGTCACGACATATTACAACATAATTTTTTTTAAATAACTAACGTGACGTCACGCTAAATTATAGTTAAAACAATTATTTTGTAATCTTATAATTAGTTTTTCTTTGCTCATGTCTATTGTTCAATACTAGAATTAAATATTAACAATATTATTTTAACTTTGTACAACACATGTGAAGTGTAAAATAAAAAAACAATGCATGTATAACATAATTCGGATCACACCCCATACCCTACGTTCAATTATTAAATCCAGACTGTTCTTTTAATCTGACATGAATCTTAAAGCAAACCCTCTATTTTTAATAGGTACCAGGTTAAGTTTGATCTAGCTAGAAGTAAATATGAATCATAAAGTTATGGGCCCCACTTATACGGTACTTGAAACCATTTGCATGCCGTGACCATTTTGTGCGGGTCACAACATGACACGTGAGCCGGTCATGTACCGTAACTCCTGTGTCTCGTACCTTGACCATTCACATGATGTGATCATCTTTTTAAAATGTGGCATGGCACGACATGTTGCACGAAAGATTCGGTCATAGCACGGCACGTGGTTACACGAGTCACGTGTAATTATAATAGTTAGATCTTGATCAAATGCTAAATCTTGAATAAACTAACTTAAATTATGAAAAAAAATAGTTAAAAACACAATCAAACGTGACCAATATTATAATCATTCTTTCAAATTTAATATCACGACATATATAAATCTAACTTGATCAGTTAGTATTTAGATCCCTACGTATATACATTAGAGTCAGAATAAAAAAAGCCATATGTATGATGAGGAGGGATCAAGTTACAACAATTTTGAGTTACAACAACCATTTTTTGCGATTTTAAAGTCCAAATCATCGATCTAAACCGTTCAACATAATCTCCATAATAAAATGTACTTCCAGATCAAATTTTACATTTTTTTGTATTTTTTTACTATTTATTAAGATGGGTACAAAATTCAATGGTCTGAATTTGACTAGTTTTTGTACTCATCTTAATAAATAGTAAGAAAATTCAAAAAAATGTAAAATTTGATCTGGAAGCACATTTTATTAATGGAGATCATGTTGAACGGTTTGGATCGACGATTTGGACTTTGAAATCGCAAAAAATAATTGTTGTAACTTTGTTGTAACTCAAAATTATTGTAACTTGATCCCTCCTCATGTATGATATATAAAACACTTGATAATAGTACTAGGCTTTAGAGCATACTTGGGCTCTTTGTTGACCTGCGGTGCTGGCGACAAAACAAAGTCTAGAACATGGTGCTGAATCGTCTCTCTCACCTCCAGTACAAATCTAGTCCAAACCAAACTGGAGAAGACCTTTTCCATTATCATCATAAACTAAACTAAAAACAAACAATAATACTCTTCCCTCGTGGCCTACCAGTCTACTACCCGTAGTGCGCGACTCATCCCTCCATTCCTCCTTCCTCTCCCTCTCCCTCTACCCACCGCGCCGCCCGATCTCTACCCTCTCTGTCGATGCTCTCAGTTTCCCCTGCCCGTTCCCCATCCCATGGCACCACCTCCTGCATCCATCCCTGCCCCCTGCCCGCATCTCTCCTCCTACCGCTCTTCCTCTCGTAACCCCTTTCGCCACCTCCGCCGCTCTCTACGCGTGCGTCCACTCGGTCTCCCTTCTATCCGCCTTGACCCTCTTTCCCACCCCCACTGCCCGCTCTGCCCCTCCTCCTCTTCCCAATCCCCTCTTAACACCTCCTCCTCCTCCTCCTCACGCCTCCTTGCTTGTCTCTCCTGCGGTCAGGTCTTCTGCCCGTCTCACGCTTCTGACCACCCTGTCTCCTCCCCTGGCCACCATATATCTGTCGACCTCCTCCGTGCTGAACTCTTTTGCTGCTCCTGTTCTGATCAGGTTTACGACTCTGATTTCGATTCTACAGTGTCACTTGCTCAGTCTCCTTCTTTCCCTTCCTCCTCCGCTTCCACCTCCTCTTCTCCTCCTAGTAGCAAGCGCCGCCGCGTCGATTTCAAGCAGTGGGATCCAAATCCCTCACACTCGCAGCTCATTCGCACCCGATCGACTCAACTCCATCCAGATCCTACCTCTTCCAATAACCCCGATCTCCACCCGTGGGGATTGAGGGGATTGAACAACATGGGGAATACATGCTTTATGAACTCGGTCTTGCAAGCTCTTCTTCATACACCGCCTCTTAGGAACTATTTCCTCAGTGATCGCCACAATAGATTTCTATGTGCTAGAAGATCGCGTAAGAAGAGTGCAAATGGCGTCGACATGTGTCTGGTTTGCGATCTCGATCAGATCTACTCCGCCGCTTTCTCTGGCGATCGGTCCCCCTTCAGCCCCGCTAAATTTCTCTACAGGTTACATTTCTTTCCTTTTCTTGTTTCCTCCCGCATTTTTTTATAGCGATAGTTTGCTTCTTACCTTTGTGATCACTGATTACAGCTGGTGGAGGCTTTCTTCAGATCTTGCGAGTTATGAACAACAGGATGCACATGAATTTTTCATCTCAATTCTTGATCGAATTCATGATAATCTGGTTGAAGATCAGCAGATTTCTAACAACAATGGTATCTATTATGTATACATTTTTAGTTAATTTCTACTATAGTTATAATCTTGTTGTCAGGCCCGTTCGGCAAACCATTGGAATAGAGGAAAAGTGGAATTTGGAATAGGCTTCAATTCCTCACTATTCCGGTCGTATTCCTCTCTTGAAAAATGTCAATTCCTCTATTCCACCTTTCTCACGGAATAGGGAATTGGTTCATACATGAATAAAAGAGGGCCTAAAATGTAAAAAACAGGGGTTTGCAACCTTCAAAAAAAAAAGGGGTTTGACTGCAAAGGTTCAAACCCAATTGCACTCACTTCTTCTCTTGTTCGGCGGGAATAGAACCTCTTTTCCACTCTATTCCTCTATTCCTCTATTCCAGTGTTGAAATTTAACAAGATGCAACATATGTATGTACATTCCCTTTATTACTCAGCCATTTGTACTTTAGACCTTGCATTTTGCCAAAATTACAAGATACAACTAATCAGTACTCCTATCAACTGTTTTGCAAAATAATGCAAAATGAGGATTAATTAGAGCAAAGCCATCTTAAAAATCTTGCTAAAATGTGTGCTTGAGAGTGTTCAAATGATCCTCAATTACACAAACACACTTTATTCAGGATCAATTAGACCATTTAAGGCTATAATTTTTGCATGATAAATTTTTTGTTATCTCTCTTATTGAATATTTCTTTTTACCCTATATTTCAGGTCAAACGGACTGTTGCATTGCACATCGGATCTTCTCTGGCATTTTAAGATCAGACGTGACTTGCACTTACTGCGGCTTCACTTCCACCACCTACGACCCCTGCATTGATCTCTCGCTGGACCTTGATTCGACCCATCTGACCCGCCAGACTGCTCGCAATGGCGAGAAAGAAACAAAGCAAAAACACAACCAGAATCAGTCAGGCCCCACCACCCTCATGCGGTGCCTCGAGAAATTCACCCGGCCAGAGAGACTTGACAACGAACAAAAATTTTACTGTCAGAAATGCAAAGAGAGAAGAGAATCTCTGAAACAGATGTCAATCCGAAAACTTCCCCTGGTTTTGTGCTTCCATGTAAAGCGATTTGAGCACTCTACAATTAAAAAGACATTGCGTAAGATTGACAGTTGTCTCCAGTTCCCATTTGCTTTAGACATGGCAGCGTACCTGTCTTCATCTGTTCTGAGGAGCCGGTACGGGAACCGCTTATTACCTGTTGTCGAAAATGGAACTAATGAAGCTTCAATAAGCAGCGGGGCATCATCAGAGTTTGAAATTTTTGCGGTCGTGACGCATTCGGGCCGGTTGGATGCAGGTCACTACGTGACTTATTTAAGGATTAATAACAGTTGGTTTAAATGTGATGATGCATGGGTGATTAAAGTCGAAGACAGTATTGTTAGAGAGTCTCAGGCATATATGCTGTTCTATGTGCAAAAGGTGCTTTGTTATACAGCGGGTGGTAATACTGGTACCAGTACTGGTACAATTGAACCGGTATGACAAAATTAAGTTTGGGATTTTTTTTTTGTGGTGGGTTTGGTTTTTAGTTGGGAGTTGCTAACTGGGTTAAATTTTGCTGATCAATATCATTATTTCAGTTTTGATATGGGGGATGGATACAAATTGGGTTTGATGAGAAAAGAGGGAACCTGAATTTTTTGAACGTGTTCCTTGGGGAAAAATGACAATAGTCTTTTGTTGTACTGAAATTATTTATGTTATTAGTCTGAACTATATTTATACACTGAAAAACATTGCATCATACCTTGTTAACTGAATATTATTTACTAATGTTAGTTTAGTTGAATTGACAGATCAATTTGTGTTGAATTTGGTGGTTGGGTTTTTTAAATTACAAATAGAGGTGCTTTTGTGAAATTCCAAAAAGAGAAGAATAAAGAGGGAGAGAGAGAGACTTCTGGGCATCTCTTGCTTTAATTGAATTTTCCATAAATGTGCTGTGAGATCGATTTACACAAGTTGACTGCACTGCAGAAGTCATCGTGCCGAAATAATTGATTTGAGAAAGAAATTACCTTCATGTGATATGAATACGACTTGCACAGGTATCTCAGCATTGAACTCAAAACATCGTTCACTTGAAAACATCTCTCAGCATAATAATAAATAGATATTAGAAACCCTATTTGTAGAAGCAAAAAAAAAAAAAAAATTTTCTCAAAGGAAAATGACAAAACAAAGTCATTTAGGATTACTGTTGCCAAGCATCACTTGTACGAGGCCGCATCGTCTGCATTAACTCAAAAGAGCTTCTTTTGAGTTAATCCATCTTGGCCATCTGATTTTAAACGGAGTTAATCCAGTTACAGTATAATTTAGGTTTCTTTTAATATTAGTGTAAATCTAGTCTGCACGAATCTTAAAGCAAATCAGAAGTTTAGATACATTAATTCAAAAGATTATTTTTTGAGTTAACGCATAGGATACGAATTCCACTTGTACTCCTCAGAGAGTTCGCACGTGCCAGCATTTTGGTGACTTTTTATAGGATCATATTAGATTTTAATTGTACCAGTGCCATTGATGAGTGCTGGTACGAGCCACGACCAAAAGTACTACGGTTCCATTACAAAATGTCCAGGCTAACTGTTTATGTATGTCCTGTTTGGGCGAGTTCCACATGCTTTCTTTCATTGACATTTGACAGATATGTAGATGTTTTGATGTGGGTAAAAGATAAAACAAAATGAGAATTTTTTGATTATTTTCTATATTTCGATTGGGAAATCTGAGAGATCACACAAAGTCACCTTAAATCCTTGGAATAAAGAATTAAAAAAATTATAGTCTTCAAAGGAAAGGAGAAAGTTCTATATTTTTTTTTGTCACTTGTTGTATGAAATTGGAGTGGGGTCCGGATCCCCTAAAGTAACCCAATCCTTGGGTTTTTGATCGGGACCGTCCGATTCGAATTTCGTCACTCGAGATTGTCTCGGGTTTCGAATTCGTCATCGGGATGTGTGCGCTCACTTTGGAGATGGATTTTCACGGATTCGAATCGGACGGTTCCGATCTAAAACCCAAAAGTTGGGTTACTTCACTGGATCCGAATTCATTGGAGTGGGTAACGATCCGATTTGGTCTGGGACTCTGATGTCCGATCAGAGCAGTTCGATCTAGGAGTGTAACGGTCAGATACGGATCGGATGGTAATCAAACTACATCCTTATCTTTTATAATTTTTCGGATACGGATACGAATACGGATAGTCTTGAATACAGATATGGATTGGATATTAAATGGATACAAATATAGATACGGATCGAATATCGGACGGATATGAATACGGATACAAATATAATTCGGATAATTAAAAATAAATTACTAATGTACAGTATGAAAATTCATTGATGTACTGCCTCCAAGAAAAATTGATGAAAAAAAAAAGAATTATGTACTGCCTCCAAGAATAATATACGCAAAAAAAAAAAGAATCATGATATTAAATAATCATATACATTGCATCAATTTTTGTTGAATACAAAAGTAAGGTGCTATATTCATAAAGTAAAGGGAATAAAAAGAAAAGGAAAAAATGGTCCGGAATTCGAAATCCGGATATACAGATAATCTTTAATCCCACCGCAGAACTACAAATAATAGAGAAGTTTTTATATACAAATAATAGAGAAGTCTAATACTGATTTTTTATTAATACCCTCGGAAAAAAGAAAAATATCAAATATGCCCTCTGTTTTTTTTATTTTTAAATATACCCTAATCGCTCCTTGGGGGGGGGGGGGGGGGGGGGGGGGGGGGGGGGGGGGGCGGTTCACTCTTCCCACCAAACCGCCCCTTTGTGGAGCGGTCAGCCAGTGTATACTGAACTGCCCCACAGGGGGCGGTCCAATTTTTTTTTTTTTTAATATATTTTTTATATAAAGATTTGAGAGACAATATGAATGCAATTTAACAATAAAAATTCGAATTTTGTTTTTAATATTTGTTAGATTACTTATTTTGTAAAATAGCTAAAATGATTACTTTTTTTGTCAATTACTTCTTTTTAATATTTGTTAGATTACTTTTTTTTTTAATTCGAATTTTGTTTTTAATATATATAGGGATGGGCTATGGTGAGCTATGGAGTAAAACGAGTTTGTACTTCACGCTATATTTTCATCTTGAAAATTCAAACAACCGATCCGAACCGTTCAAGTTGTTCTTCATATTGAAATGTGCTTGGAGACCAAATTTTACATTTTGTGGAATTTTTTTACTATTTATTAAGCCACTTTGAAAATCGCTGATCCGGGTGAACAGTAGCAAAACAGTAAAAATTTCTAGACCAATGGATCAGTGATTTTCAAAGTGGCTTAATAAATAGTAAAAAAATTCCAAAAAATGTAAAATTTGGTCTCCAAGCACATTTCAATATGGAAATCATGTTGAACGGTTTGGATCGGTTGTTTGAATTTTCAAAATGGAAATAATGAGGCGTGGAGTAAAAACTTGTTTTACTCCATAGCTCACCATAGCCCATCCCTATATATATATATATATATTTTTAGAGACAAATAGCTAAAATGATGAAATATAACACCAAAATATAATACTAAAATACACTAAATTACTTGAAATTATATTAATTTATGCTGATTTACACTAAATTACTTGAAATTATGTTAATTTTTTTTAAGAGACAAATAGGTAATATGCTGAAATATAACACTAAAAAATTGATTTTTTTATTTAAATATTTGTTAGATTACTTTTTTGACATATAATTAGCATAGTTATACTAAAATACATATAATAACTTGAAATTATGTGAAATTACACTAAATTACACTAAATTACGTTAAATTACAATAATTATGTAGAATTATGCTAAAATACGGTAAATTATGCTAAATTAAGTATGAATAGGGATGATATATTCACTGAGAAGGTGAAAAACGATGACAAAACTTCAAACGATCATAAAACGAAGCTCGAGTGTCCGATTTCAGCAAATGATCACTTTTCGGAAAGCTTGTGAAAATATACATGCATTAAAATTTGTGACGTCGAATTTTCAAATTCAGAATCGCCAAAAAATAAAGGGAAGAACCTCAAAACTTCAGTTTAAGTTTCCGATTAAAATTTTCATTTCTATTGTTCAATCTACGTAGCTCAGTAAATTAGTTATATAATGAACTTGTAGAATACCAATTTTATTATTTTTGGAATTTTTTTACTATTTTTTTATGATTTATGAATGATGGCACAAAGTAGGCCCTATTCATACGTAATTTACCGTATTTTAGCATAATTCTACATAATTATTATAATTTCAAGTAATTTATTGTAATTCAGCATAAATTAACATAATTTCAAGTTATTTAGCATATTTTAGTATAACTATGCTAATTATATGTCAAAAAAGTAATCTAACAAATATTTAAACAAAAAATTCGATTTTTTAGTGTTATATTTCAGCATATTACATATTTGTCTCTTAAAAAAAAATTAACATAATTTCAAGTAATTTAGTGTAAATTAGCAGAAATTAACATAATTTCAAGTAATTAACATAATTTCAAGTAATTTAGCGTATTTTAGTATAAATATGCTATCAAAAAAGTAATTTGACAAAGGGAAAAAAAATTCGATTCTTTAGTGTTATATTTCATCATTTTAGCTATTTGTCTCTAAAACAAAAAAATATTAAAATAAAATTCGAATTTAAAAAGAAGAAGTAATCTAACAAATATTAAAAAGAAGTAACTGACAAAAGAAGTAATCATTTTAGCTATTTTACAAAAGTTGTAATCTATCAAATATTAAACAAAATTTGAATTTTTATTGTTAAATTTCATTCATATTGTCTCTCAAATCTATAAAAAAAAAAAAAAAAAAACTGGACCACCCCCCTATGAGGCGGTTCAGTATACACTGGCTGACCGCCCCACAGGGGGGCGGTTTGGTGGGAAGAGGGAACCGCCCCCCAGGGGCAGTTAGGACATATTTAAAAATAAAAAAATAGAGGGTAAATTTGATATTTTTCTTTTTTCCGAGGGTATTAATAAAAAATCGGAGTCTAATATGTTGGAACTATGTTCAAATTTTATCATTATGTTGCGTCAGCAATTATGGGAAATAAATTTGCTGCAATTTCAAAGAATTGCAGAATCTTTTTCCAATTCCAACTGTTTATCTATTTTGAGATTCGTGCTTAACAACCAACTGCCTTTAAGATTTGTGCATTTAAAAAAATTAATGGTTAGATTTGGAAATCCCTGCGATTCTTTGAAATCGTAGCAGATTTATTTCTGCAATTATGAGGATATCTCCTCGGATGAAAGTGCAGATTCGAGATCCTTTCCCAAGTCGTCAAGTCCGACGGACACATATTCGCATCCGAATCCGAATAAGAAGACCTGGTTGTTATGAGAAAATATGAATGGAAAAAATATTGTTTGTTATTATTGTTATTTGTTTCTTATTTAATTAGATGTCCGAAACTATCTTTCATTAATTATAAGAAATCAGTTGAACCCAACAAAATTGTTTTCCAAACAATATTATTGGTTATTATACATTGTTGCCGCTTCTCATTTAATCAAAACAATCTCCTTAAAATTACTACTTTATATATTGGATCAGTTCAACCCAACAAAATTGTTTCTCTTAAAAGACAAAAAAAATAAGTAAACAATTGTAAGAAAATATATGATTTGTTGTTCACCAGTAAGTAGGGGTGGCAAAAAAGCTCGTAACTCGTGGCTCGATTGTGACTCGTACCTGACTTGCTCGCTAATAGCTCGCTCGTTACTGGACCGAGTTGTTAACGAGCCAGCTCGTCAGTAGCTCGGTCCAGAATTAACGAGTTCAAGCTGGGGCCTAACTTGCTCGCGAGCTAGCTCGGCTAGGCATCAATTTGTGAATTTGTATGAATTTGTGTGCATTTTATACTGCTCGGTCCAGCTCGATCCAAAAAGTTTGTAGAATTTATTTTCTTCTTAAAACAAGATCCAGTTATATCCAGCGAGCCAGCTCGTTAGCTCACGAGCTAGCTCGGGTTAGCTTGTCACGATTTCAAGCTGAGGTTTTAGCTCGGATGCCCTAGGTCCAGCTCGCTCAGCTGTAGCTCGGTCCAGAATTAACAAGCTGAGCTAGGACCTAGCTGGGACCGAGCCAGCTCATTGCCACCCCTACCAGTAAGTGGCTTGACTCAAATAATTAAAAAAATCCAACAACTGGGACTAGAACATGAAAAATTGAAAGGAAATCAAAAAAGCAAAAAACAAATTGAGTATGTATTTATTAATTTTATGATGAGATATCTTGAAATTGCAAACCTTTTAGGAGGAACTGCCGACACGCTAGACTGCACCTTCTTTTCATTCACCTGCTGAAGAAATAAAACCAAGGAAAAATATTTCAGTTTAAAAAAAAACATAAATATATATACTTCCATTAATCATTGATCACGGTATGAAGTACAATTTTGTTGTCAATCTATAAAGATTGCGTATTGTTGTCAATTTTATTTCAGACCCAAATTAAACTGTAATTTTATTGAAAAAACAGTTTCAAGAAATATAACATACATAAAAATCACAAAAAATTAGCTAGGCCAGAAAATCCCCTGAGGCCGACAAATCCTAGCTCTTAAATAATAAAATGCGCTAACCTCTAACGATAGAGATGTTATGTTGTCAATGTATACGCTGCAATTAATGATCGAGCAATTGGAGATGATTACGTCCTATGTACCATCTCTCGGTATGAGCTTTATTGATTTTCTCAAATATCTTAATGAAGCAATACATATTATTTTTTAAATCTTTCATTAGAAACTTAATTACATAAAAACATTGAACCTAATTTGTTGAATAGAAATGTTCGAAATTTTGCAAGATATTTTCGGGAGATGTATATAGAGAAAGCAAGCAAGGAACTCGTTGGATCATATCATTCTAATTTTTCACCTAAATAGGTATGAGCATGAAGTTTCAATGAACTCATTTCATTGCTAGAAAGAAAAGGGGTTTTGTCACTTAATTTGTTTGATGCATTGGGTTTTGGATGGCCCAATATTTCTATTTGTGCTTGTTGGGCTTAAAAATGGAAATAAATCTGATTGGAATAACATAATCAACCGTTCAAATTTTAAATTTTTCCATGCGCGAATTTAAATGAAGAAATTTTTTCATGCACGAATTTCAACAAAGATTAACGGTTTGGATCGGAATAACAGGTTCCTGTTATTCAATTGGAATAACAGGAGATTTATTTCCCTAAATAATAGTAGTCCCCAATAAAGTTTTAAAAAATAATTATTTTCAATAATGTTATCATTTATAATTTTAGGGTTTAAAGTTATTCACAAATTTACAATTAGGTAGAGATATCATTATAATTAATTGCGACATTTACCAAGTTTACAAATTTTAAGCCTGAATGATAAGATTAAGTGCCTTTTCTCTTCTAAAACCAAGAATGAAATATATTTAAACTTTCAGCATACAAGCATACAACAATTAATAAAGTTTTTAAAATCAAGCTGTGTACAAAAGTGATACATGTATATAAAATTATTAGATTTATCATATGTGTACAAGTATATACAATTATATTATAAATAAAAATAATTGTAATTACAATAATATTTTAATTGTTATGTTTTACATGCTCTATATATGTGTTGTCAAGGGATGTGCTTGAGACTTCAAATTGGCAATGGTGGACAACAGAGGTGGCAAAAAAGCTCGTAACTCGTGGCTCAATCGTGACTCGCACCTAACTCACTCGTTATTGGACCGAGCTATTAACGAGCCAGCTCGCCACTAGCTCGGTCCAGAATTAACGAGTACAAGCTGGGGCCTAGCTTGCTCGCCAGCTCGCGAGCTAACTCGGCTAGGCATTAATTTGTGAATTTGTGTGCATTTTATACTGTCTAGCTCGGTCCAGCTCGGTTCAGCTCAATCCAAAAAGCTTGTAAAATTTATTTTCTTCTTAAAACAAAATCCAGTGAGCCAGCTCGTCAGCTCGCGAGTTAGCTCGGACTAGTTTGTCACAATTTCAAACTGAGATTTTAGCTCGGATGACCTAGATCTAGTTCGCTCGGCTGTAGCTCGGTCTAGAATTAACAAGCTGAGCTGGGGCCTTGCTTGGACTGAGCCAGCTCGTTGCCACCCCCAGTGGACATGATCATTCAAAAGTTTAGTCCATCCAGAGGTGGTTTGTTGGTCTTAATTATCATCATTTTGTAATGTAATTTAAAAACTAAATAATAAAAAAAAAAACAAAAGTATATAATATAATATACCAAAAAAAAGTCTTGATTAAAACTAAACTCGTAATTTGGGACCGTCGACCAATGTTGACCAAAGAACATAAATGTATAAATTTTTGGTCATTGGGAAAATTTGACCATCTGACTTGAACAAATTAGTCCCTTGAAAAGTCGAAATTACCATAATCACACGGTGTATAGTTGATAGCCAATGCTATTTGCTAAAGATTGTAGGACTAAGAATTAAATCCCTCTACATATTAAGTTTCTATTTTTCTTTTTGCAACTTTTCTTTTTATTAGTTTCTGCTTGTATATATCAAGATATAATTACACTTTAGCCCAATAATTTACATAATTTTCCTACATCAAGTCAACAGAGACCCTTGAAAACTCTACAGTACTGTCAATGATCAAAGTTGAAATAGATATTTTACCAAAACCAGGCAAAAATTTCTCTTATGTTGACAGTCTAGAAAGCGACATAACATGTAATTATACTAGTTATTATAGCTGTAATGATCTCCCTCATTAGAAAATTCCCAAACAAACTTCTCAATATAATATCTGAAGGAGCTTCTTCCTCGACCTAACTGGTGATGCTCTTTTGAGGTAAGCTGGAAAATTATCTCTCCAACCTTTTTACATTTTTTTTTCTGACAAAAGTAGCCTCAAAATGCCACTGATTTAATTGAAAATCACTAAAATTAGAGCAAAAAGGAAAATTAAAAATATAGGGCGTGGTTGGTACCCTTTCTTTTTCTTTTTTATGGCTTACGAAAAACAAAATCAAGTTTTCGTTTTTTTTTTGTTTTATTTATAGATTTTTCATTCTCTTTTCTGAAAGTTAACATGGGACACTATAAGGATGCCATGTTTCTTGCTAAAATTGATGAATTTTTTCTTTTAGGTTTTAATTTCTAATAATATAGCTACGTACTTTAATTAAAGAACAATTTACAGCTGTTGGTTGGTTTAGTTACCTTAATACTTCATTAAAGAGAAGAGCTATTTTAAGTGCTCCAATCACAACATTAAGAGCTGAGAGAAAAAAATAATTTCTCTATACCGATTTTGTACCTATTTAAAACTCTTATTTATTTACAAAGTTCCGGTGATTAATTAATGCATTGTTAGTAAATAGGGAACTTGAGAACAAATATAATTAAACTGGCATTGATGCTTCTTATACTTCTACTAAATTAATCTTAAGTTCTTAACTAGCCAACTATTAATAGTGAAATTGAAAATAATTTTTTTTTTACTGAATAATGTTATTCAACAGTTTCACTTCACTAATTGAATTCATTCATGAAATTTCTAGATCAAATATCTGTCAATCAAATTTTGGAAGCTGCAAGCAACATATATGGATTTGCCGAAAGAGAACAACTCGAGGTTTTTTAAGTCAAATGAATTGCACGGTTCCATTGATAATTGCAATCACACAAACTTCTCAAAAATTATCCCCAAAAAAAACCCAACTCTGAACCAATATGAGAAGTTTGAGATACCTTTAGATCCAACACTAGACTACATAAGCCGGTATTTATTGGAGGAAGATATAGATGAAAAGATTAATGGTTATCAAGATGCAGCTCTCAGGGACATGGAGAAACCTTTTTATGATATCCTTGGAGAAAAGTATCCACCTTTACCAGATAATCAATTGGTACCAAAACAATCAAAGGCAAATCCTACTTTCACAACTTCTGTTTTAAAAGATCAAGTGGGTCCGTGTATAGAGAACTTGCTGGCTACTGAATTTCAGAGAGGTGTAGAAGAAGGATTGAAGTTCCTTCCGAATCACAATAGATTGTCAACTAATTTGCAAGTGAGCAATCTTTCATTTAATCCAACAAAGAAATGTGAAAGCAACACAGTAGAGTTCAGATTGGGGGAAGAGAAAGAAAATAATTTGCTAAGTAAATCAAAGGGTAAAAGGAATGCAAATGATGGAGACTTGGACCTTTTGGAGGAGCGAAATGGCAAAATACCCATGGTCTCCGGTGAGGAAACAATTAGAGAGATGTTGGATAGATTAGTACTATACCACGGGGAAAACTGTCCAAGAGAAGAAATATCTAGCCTAAGAGAAATCAAGGAGCTCGAAGCAAACTCATATAGTGAATATCAAAACCAACACGACCATATCAATCTCAGAGCAAGTCTCATATCTTGTGCAAAGGCGATATATATGAATGATAACAAATTTGCTCGTGAACTTATAAAACAAATAAGGAAGGAAGCATCTCCTATTGGAGATGGGATTCAAAGGCTTGCATGCATTCTTGTTGATGGACTAGAGGCACGCTTGGCTGATCCAGAAAGTGCGACCTATCAATATGTCACAAGACAAGTACGCACCAACGACTATCTCAAGGCCTATTATATGTGCGACAGGGTAGTCCCTGTCATGAGAGTTTCATATCATTTTGCTAATGAGAGTATTCTCAATGCCACAGGCAATGCATCAAAAATCCATGTAGTTGATTTTGGCATTACTCATGGATTCCAATGGCCATCTCTAATTCAATCACTTGCAAAAAGAAAAGATGGGCCCCCGAAATTACGAATTACTGGAATAGATTTGCCTCAGCCAGGCTTTCACCCTAATGAAAGAATCAACGAGACAGGAAGGAGGTTGGAAGATTACGCTCGAAGTTTTGGAGTTCCTTTTGAGTATCAAGGGATCGCCTCACAGTGGGAGTCCATTTGTATTGATGATCTTAGTATCAATGATGATGAAGTGCTTATAGTTAATACTATTTATAGCTTAGGTAGCGCAAGGGACGAACCTTTATTAGGCAGGAATACTCCTAGGAATAAAGTCCTCGATCTGATTCAAGAGACCAAACCGAAGATTTTCGTTCAAGGAATATTCAACTTATCCTTCAGTCCCTTCTTTATCACACGGTTTAGACAGGTTTTGTTGCAGTTCTCCCGGTTTTTCGACATGCATGAAGCGTTGCTCCCAGGAGACTACAAGCATTTGCAACTATTGGAAAGAGAAATTTATGGTCCTTATATAATTAATCTGATAGCATGTGAAGGATCAGATTTGGTGAGACCGGAGAACTACAAGCATTGGCACATGCGAAATTTGCAGACCGGCTTTCAACAGTTTCCGGTAGATCCACGTGTAGTGAAAGAATGCCGTGAAATGTTTAGAAATGGTTATAATGAGGTATTTTTTGTTGAAGAAGATTGCAATTGGTTCTTTTGGGGTTGGAAGGGTAACATAATATATGCTATTTCATTGTGGAAACCTAAAGTAGAATAAGCTTTGAGGTCATCTTCTAATTTAAAGAAACTAGGAAATTTAGAGAGAAGGGAAGAGAGACAGTTTAAAATTGCTAATTGTTTTATTGTTGAGATTAATTTGATTTGGATTCTTTTGTTGTTTGCTGTTGAAATCAATTTGCTATGAATTCAAAGTATTTGGTGTTTTATAATTTTCTGACTTTTAGGGGTAAAAAGTAAATGTGAAAATTTATGAATGAAAGACATTTAAGAGTACTTACTGGTATGAACTGGTATTCTGACTTTTAGAGGTTTTGTTAGTGGGCATACCTTTTACAACTTTTTTGAACGCTGGAATTATAATTTTCAGAGGTTATGTACTTTTTTTTAATAAAAGGCAACGATCAGAGGTTCTGTACTGAATAGGTTTTTATTGTTTTGTTCTCTGTATTCTCTCCTATTTCATTTACTAAATTAGTTTGTAATTGTTTTGTTCTTCTCCATTTCTACATTTCTTCTCTTATCTTCTACCTCTATTATTGGAGAGCACTGGAGAGCGTCGCACAATAGTTTAGCCTTTTTCCTCACTCTGTTACGGTTCTGATTCAGTGCGCGTTTTTTTAATTTGTCAGTATAAAAGAGATCAAGATAAAAAAACAAGGGTATAATGGAAAAATCAAAATTCTGACAATACTTAACTACTGATTTTTAACTGTATGGGTAAGTAGAAAAAAGTAAAAGAGTTGAGGGATATATTAAATATAATAAAGAGTGTAGGGGTAAATAAGAAACTGAACAAATCTTTGAGGGTAAATAGAAAATTAACCCTTCTTTTTAATGCTATTCTATGCTTTACTAAGAAAAGTTTACCAAGAGAGTAGAGACCCTAAAAATAAAAAGAAAAAAAAAACTTTATAGTTGATCACTTGGACTTCTTCTTCAAAAACTGGTACAGTATACCAGCATGGTACATACAACAAGGATGATTTAATGGAAATCTCAACAGAAAAATCTTAAAAAAAAAAAAAATTAGCCCAGCACAAATGAAAGCACCCTTTAGTTTTAACTATACAAATTAGAAAGTGGTTCTCATTGAAAAATTACTGTATTACCCCTTAACTGAGTACCCTTGAACAGACTTGACAATCCCAGTTATTTACTTGGTATAACTTTGATTTAGAAAATACTAAACATGCCTTTCTAATTTCTGTTGCAAATGTTAGAAAGTTATTCAACAGAAACATGAAAAAAAACCCTTGATTGACAAAATTTTGTGTTAGCTGCCTATCACAATTTTACAATACTTTAATTAAATTGGGTCATGAATAAGTAATAATAATTTGTTATGTACGTAAATCATTTTCAATTCAAATTCTATTAAGACATCAGAAATGGTTTCGTGTTGCACATAACATGGCACGACCAATAAATGTCTATGCTGCATAGCAGGCTGGTAACATAAACCAAAAAGTAACAGTATCAATTGGGGTAAACAAAGAATACAGAGGCAAAATGAGGCCAAAATTATTTCTACATACAAGTTCTATATTTTGAAATTTACAATGACTTTAAAACTAATTATAACTTACAATGACTCTTACCTGATAGGGATCACCACCGGAGAGATCTACAACCAACTTGGAGTAAAATTGAGGCATGCATGGGCAGTATTCAGTTTCAGTTTCACAGAACAGTATTCCTTGTAGTAGCCAGTAGGAACTCTGGTATGGTACCAATGTACCAATTAAAAGTATACACTGGTACTGGACCTTCACGCTTGATATAAAGAAAAAAACAGCAACCCCTTTACTTTATATGCTTTAATTTTCCTCATTATTTAATTGATCGAAATGATTCTTTCATGAACAATGCAAACAATTTCAGGATTTTATTGGCACAACATGATTTGAGAAACCATAAATAAGGTTCGAATCGAAAGAGGGATTTCCTATCTAATGAAGAGAAAGTATTATTTAATTGAAAAAACAAGAACTAGATTCAAATATCCTTACAAAGTAGCATTGAAAAAACATCTAAAAAAAATGAAAAAAAAAACTAGAAATTGAAGAACCTAACATGGTAAATCTAAAATGCAGTATGTAAACTTCCAAGATAGTCAATTTGAGATACTATATAACTACTCAATAGGCCCACTTTTCCCAGGACTATTGATTTCTAAGCTTTATTAGAGAAAGGGAAATGTTGAGAAATGTTGATTTTGATTTACCTGGTATCTGAATTCAGATCCAGTGCAATACCTAACCGAGCACAGTGAGATCTTAGTCATCAGTTTTAATCTGACACGAATCTCAAAATGAACCCCCTATATCTAAATAGACACCAAATTTTAATAAAATAAATTTAGTGTTGGAACCTCCTCCTCCTGTCAACAGTCAACTACTTTCCAAAGCAGATTCATCCTTCCTCCATATTCAGCAATTTTTATAAAAAATATCGTCTAATATTAATATGAGACTATAATTGTAGGATCGTTAAAAAAAATCATATTTACAACTATATTTAATTGTTATGTTTTACATGCATTGAGACATTTCAAAGTGGCAGTCACAACAGGTTGGATGTCAGTTGTTGAAAATAATAAATAATTGAAGGATTGATCTCAGTCGTTCATCATCGATCAAGTGGCTAGGATTAAATCAAGGAAAATCATCTGTTCTTTTAATATGTAGAAAAAGGCAAAAAGTACCAACGGTACAATAACGGCTATATTAGCCTCTGTAATATAAATAGCGATACCACTTTATACAAAAAAAGACTGAATGAAATTACTTCACTTTTCATCACTGTTTTCACATATTTCAATCTCACAAATACTCATAGGAGAGTAAAAATCAACATCAGTGGATAGGATGATGTTGCGTCACTGCACCGGGAGTCATCAGAACCACGATTGCTAGCCAAAATTGCAAAACATCTTTTGTTATGTCGGCCTCCTTGAAAATTGCAATGATATTTCATCGTATTAGAGGTCCACCCACAAGCTGTCAAGTCTGATGGACACAAATCCGCATCCGAATCAACTGATATTGAAGTCCTGAGAAAATATGAATGGAAACAATTATTGGTTATTATTGTTAGCGTTTCTCATTTAATCAATAAAAAAAAATTCTAAAATTATTACTTTGTTGGTCTGAGATAACTTTCTCCTGGATCCACTGGTATTCAATTAACCTAACAGAAAACAGTTGAACCCAATTCTTTCCCTTAAAGACAAAAAAACAAGTAAACAAATGTAAGAAAATATATAATTTATTGTGCACCAGTAATGAGCTTGACTCAGACAATTCAAATATCCAACAACTGAGACAAGAACATGAAAAATTGAAAGGAAATAAAAAAGAGCAAAAAAACAAAATGAGTATGTATTAATTAATTTTTACCATAAGATAACTTGAAAATGCAAACCTTCTAGGAGGCACTGCCGACACACAATACTCTTCTTTGCTGTCCTTCACCTTCTGACAATAATAAAACAAAGGAAAAATATATCAGTTTTTTTGAAACATAAATGTATATTCTAGTTAATCATTTTTATCATGCTATGGAGAACTATTTTTTTTTTTGTCTATACATGAATATACATGAAGATTGACTATTATTATCAATTTTCATTAGATCTAAATTGAACTGTAATTTTATTGAGAAAAGTCTGTTTCAAGAGATATGCAATACATAACCACTACAGCAAATGCCAGTATGCCATAAAATTCACTGAGGCCGACAAATCCTAGCTCTTAAAATTACGTCCCATGTACAATCTCTAGGTCTAAATTATATTGATTTCCTCAAATTTCTTAATGAGTCAATACATATTATGCTTTAAATCTTTGATCATGACATGTATTATCTATCTTTTTATAAATTTATTAGCAACTTAGTTACTTGAAAAAATGAACCTAATTTATTGAATATAAATGTTTGAAATTTTGCAAAATATTTGGGAGATTTATATAGATAAAGCCAGCAGAGAACTCATTGATCATATCATTTTAATTTTTCACCTAAACAAGTATGAGCATGAAGTTTCAATGAACTTATTCCTCGCTAGACAAAAGGGTATTATTGGTCATTTAATTTGTGCGGTTGAAACCCGAAGTTTTAATTAATACCCTCACAAAAAAAATAGCAAATCAGCCCTCCATTATGAAATAATTTCAAAAATGACCTAACCGCCCTATGTATGGGCGGTCAGATCTGACTACCAAACTGCCACATATTTGGGCAGTCAACTCTCTATACCAAACCGCCTCATGTTTGGGCGGTTTGGTCTGTGCCCCATTTTTTTTTTAAATGTTGCATTACTATATTTATGTTAAAATTTTGTTATAATTTTTTAATTTACTGTTACAATTTTTATAATAATTTATGGTTATAATTATATAATTGACGATTATAGTTTTATTTGTTGTAATGTTTTATAATTTGTTATAATTTTATTGTAGTTTTATTTGTTATAATTTTTATAATAATTTATGGTTATAATTTTATAATTGACGATTATAATTTTATTTGTTGTAATGTTTTATAATTTATTATAATTTTATTGTAGTTTTATTTGTTGTAATTTTGTTTAATGTTATAAATTGGTTTTGTTCGACTAGATAAACAACATAACTAAATAATCTCAATTGTAAGTTTACAACATAAAATCTAACATTCCAAACATGAAATATAATAATCCAAACATAAAACCCTTACAAATTCATCTAACTTAAAAAAAAAAAAAAACATAAAAAACCTAACGACGACGGCGTCGACCAGAGAGATCCAACATAGCAAGTGGTCGGCGGTTCCTGGGCGGCAGCTGATACCCCAACTGAACCTCCTCCTCCTCATCCTCCTCCCCCTGATTATCCACATGCATCGGTTCCTGGATCTCAGACGCTGCACCGGCCGCCCATGGATCCTCCTCCTGCAAAGATAACTATGTACGACGGACCTATGGAAGCTCCTCCTGGATCACCGACTGTGTACGACATTCCCATGGATCAGCCTCCCAGGTAGAAGGATACGTGGCCGGAGGTGGTGTGCCAAATATAGCAGAGGCTAGGGATGTTCATCGGTTCGGTTTGGTTCGAACCGAACTAGGCAAACCAAAGTTATAATTCAGTTTCTAAAATATAATCGAACCGAACCGATTTAGCATTGCAACCGAACCGAACCGAATCAAAGTTTTATTTCAGTTTGTTCGATTTGTTCGATTTGTTATGTTTGTTCGGTTCAAACTAAATTTTTTTATTTTTTATATAAAGCAATTGATTTATAATAAACTGAAGTATCTTAAGAAATAAATCGGGGTATTAAGAAATAAACCGAAGTATTTAAAGCAATTGATTAAGAAATAAACCGGGGTATTAAGAAATAAACCGGGACGGTCTGGACCAAATACATAATATATAAAAGTTTGGTCGGTTCAGTTATTTCAGTTTTGAAAATTTCCAAACTGAACCGAACCAAAATTATAATTTTGTTTTAAAAAGCAAACCAAACTGAACCATTAAACCGAAAAACCAAACCGTTTGGTCCAAACTAATTCAGTTCGGTTCAAAACCGACTAAACCGGACCCAATGAACACCCCTAGTAGAGACAAATGCATATGCAGCCTGCGCCCCACTCCCACTAGCCTTGTGGTCGTGCTGTCTGGTCTCTGTGTATCGTGATCTGACCCAATATCATCTCCAGAAAGGTCAGTCATAGTGAACTCGGGATTGGCCTACCAGGTAAGGGCTCTATCCTACATGTAAACAATGTTAGTTTTGCTACATACAAATAACTAGTAAGTTAATTAAATAAAAAAAAATGACTGACCTCGCCAATCTGCACCGGAACTCCATACGTTGTAGTAAGCGTTTCATGTGTTGTTATTCGACACCCAGTTGTGGAACGTCCAACCCGAATTATCCTCGCAGAATTGAAGATAACTTGTAAGAATAGATTTTTAAAGAAAACTGATTATGTATGACACCTTCATATTAACTTGTAATCACCTGAGGAGGTGGCGGCATCTCATCATCGTAGATAGCGACTCGGAGCTGATTCGAATCTTGTGGTGTGGGCTTTATCTCACGTCAGTTGATGTTCTCCCCACTGTCGTGCAACATGCCAATGAGGTGTCCGTCCCAACCAGAATCCTCCACGACTGGTGCACTGTGTTGTAGCATTTGACATCTTATCGCTCTCCAACCAATCTTCGCCATACACACCAGGCTGTGTGCGACTCATTAATAGCGGTCAAAAGCTGCACACAATGTTTTTTCATTATTATTAGAAAAAGAAATAAATAAACATTTAATTTTTCAAATATGTCGGTTTCATTTATATTTACCGAGCCAGCCTGAATTGGTCCAAAAGGCATGTAAGTTCTAGATGCATCACCTATAATCTCCGTTGAATGCTCTCACCATAGTGCCCATGTAGATATACTGACGGCATGCTCCACTTTTAATACCAGACAACATATCTCAATGCCCAAGACCCAATCTCTATGCCCAAGACCCAATCTCTATGCCACGATGTCATCAGCCGTAGGCGGGGTCCATAAGATTTTATTTTTATTATGATCGAAACAGTAGCATATATAAATCGGACCATATAAAAAGATCACTACTAGAAGTTTGATTATTTGCAAGGGTAACCAAAAACAATTACATCTTTGGGTGAATTCCGTGCATTGATATTTTCTGAACAGACGCACAAACTAAATTGTATGGGCTAAAAAGTATTGGCCCTGGCAATTAATAATCACCATGATTACAGATATCTAAATCATACCAAAATTTACATTTTTTGAAATAAATTTACTATTTTTTATTTTTTAAAATTATTGTTTTTTCAGACAATCCTGGACCATAAAAAAAAAAGCGATTTTCAATTGAATATTATAAAAACAAATAGTTAAATATTTTCAAAAAATGTAAAATTTAGTCTCCTAGTACAATTTATTATGAAAATTAGACTGAACGATTCGAATTGACTATTTGAATTTTAAAATCACAAAATATAACCGTAAAGTAAAATATATCATTTATATATAGCCCAACTCTATACACACATAATTCACATACGATTCTTGAATGCAAACCATGTATACGATTTGTTAAAAAATAAATAAATCACACACGGCTATAATAGAAACGTGTGTAGATTGCCTGTTTTAGCACCCTTCTTTAGAGAATCGCACACTGTTAATTCTGAATGACCGTGTGTAAAAGGAGGATCTACACACAGTTCTAGAAGTTGAATATTCTATAGTAGTGCCGTTCCTGCACAAAATTGATTTACTCAAGAGGTCATGAAGGTCGCTCTCAAGAAATTAATATCCAAATAGGATTAAATTGTTTTTATCCTTGACAAAGTTTTGACTTTCTCACCTGCACGTGCATCCAAATAGGACAGCTAGGGGTGTTCATCGGTTCGGTTCGGTCGAACCGAACTAGGCAAACCAAAGTAATAATTCGGTTTCTAAAATAGAACCGAACCGAACTGATTTAGCATTACAATCGAACCAAACCGAACCAAAGTTTTATTTCAGTTTGTTCGGTTTGTTCGGTTCAAACCAAAATATATTAATTTTTTTATTTAAAGCAATTGATTTATAATAAACCGAATTATATTAAGAAATAAGCCGGGGTATTAAGAAATAAACAGAAGTATTTAAAGCAATTGATTAAGAAATAAACCGGGGTATTAAGAAGGAACGGTCCGGACCAAATTCATAATATATAAAAGTTCGGTTATTTCGGTTTTAAAAATTTTCAAACTGAACCGAACCAAAATTATAATTCGGTTTTAAAAAGTAAACCAAACCGAACCATTAAACCGAACCGTTTGGTCCAAACTAATTCATTTCGGTTCAAAACCGACTAAACCGAATCCAATGAACACCCCTACGTGCAGCTAATATCTATGTAAATTGTTTTACATGTTTGTAAAATTGCGTGTGCTTAAGACGTAATTAAGACTCATGTAAAAATCGTATTAGGCGAGAAATTCAGGCACTATACTGGTAGCTGCATTTAATAACTTAATTGATTTATGCTTGTTCCTATTTTGAACTGTGAGTGCCCCTTTCAAATTACTTGAAGCTAGTGGTGGAGCCAGCTCTTTAGAAGGGTAGGCAACTGTCTATTTATGAAAATTGAAAATTAATTATTCATATATATATATATTAATTAGGTTTGCCTACCCCTAATTTCTAGCCTGTTTACCTCTTTGTTTCGCAACCCAACTCCTTTTGCAGTCAAATTCTGCAGCAGTCCGTTTAGAACAAAAAAGAATCTGAATTCAAACTCGAACCCATTGAGCGCAGAGCATGATTTGGAAAAAAAATTAAATCTCATCAGGTGCTATTTGTTAGAAGAAAAAAGAACATCACGAGAGCAAAAAAAAAAAAAAGAGAGACGTCTCAGGCGGAGGCGGGAAGAAAGTTACGGAGGCGATTCGAACCCAAACCCGTTTACAAAAAAAAAATCTGAACCCAATTTCTACCTAATTCTGACTCAAATCCTAGTTACGCCACTACTTCAAGCTATATATGCTTGTACCTATTTTGAAACTAGTTTGCATGATCCAAGATGTGTTTACACTAAGGTAGTGACATGCATGACTATCATACTTTAATTACCTACTTGATAAGTTGATATGCTCTATTAAGTCAATAGTCACAAGTCAACAGTCAGCTAGCTAGGTCTGGTATCAGCGTCACTGTTTGGGTCAAACTTTACTGCGAACTTGATATTTCATACCCTCTATATTATGTGTAAGTGCATCCCCAGAAGTAAAGTTAATTAAAAGAAAAGAAAAACCACAGTCAGAAAAGGTTAATTATGGCTTACACA
Source organism: Carex kokanica (assembly GCA_025461125.1). Lineage (NCBI taxonomy): Eukaryota > Viridiplantae > Streptophyta > Magnoliopsida > Poales > Cyperaceae > Carex > Carex kokanica. Next base: position 858,000 of record JAJGRX010001241.1, on the reverse strand, counting down.
AGGCTCTCCATTGCTGTTATTCTCCTACTGTCTGGTAGACTTTTAATTAATTTCTCTCAAAGAAGAAAAGTTATTTACTTATTTACATGTACATACCATTTGTTCCTCAAAGCTTAATTGCATATAAATGAATGAAATCAGGAGTGCTCTTCATAGGAGAAATGGGCAGCAAGGCAAAAGCTGTTGCATGCCCGCTCTACTGTCTACAAGTCGAGTACATGACTTGCCCTTCTTCTGGCAACGAGCATCTGACGGCGAGCTGCAATTGCTGTCTGACAAGCGGGTCCAAAGGCTGCACGCTCCACCTCTCTGACGGGTCTCAGATCAATTGCTCTTGAGATGGTTGTCAGATCTTTTGCTTGTAGTAATTATTAGGCAGCTAATTTTCTTCCTGAATAATAATTTTGATGGATTTTGTTTTGGATAAATGTTATCAAAGAATACACAGGTTTTTTAAATCATTATCACTGCGTATTATAACTCCATTTGTTTTGCTTTTTGGTGATCTACCCTGTTGGGACTAACTGTGTAAGAACTGACATATGCAGTACAGCATGAAATATATAACAATTCAGGTTTCACATTTTCTAACTTTTTTTTCTAGAAAGATTTTTTATGGCCAGCATGTATTTTTTGTCAGATTTTCACCCGCGAAACATTAGCAGTCACCTGTATAATTTGCATTTGAATAAATCATATCAATCAAATTCAATAAGCAGTGAAGAGGATAGAAGAAATAGTTATTGCTTGCGATGTTCAGATAAGAATTGAACAAGAGGGAATAGAGATTACAGGTGACAAGTTTTTGCAATGTTTCTGACTCAACTAAATAGCAAGCATTCAAATTTTCATAGTTTAAAGAATTGATAAACACACAAATGTGGTGGGCGTGGGTCTCCCTTATTGATTTTGCTCTCTCAGATCTGGCAAAATAAAAACCAGCACACAATCTATATTATTACAAGTAATAAGTGCATGCATTGATTACTATATATATATATAAGCACCTCTTTGGCATTCCCTTCAAACCACATCAACACAACAACATCACTTTAATAATAATTCTATTTTATACTTATTTCAGAAAATTTTATAAAATGTACTTAATATTCAAAATATTATAAGACTATGCCGCACAATAAAAAATTTCTTCAAAATATACTTCTATTTCTATGTTTTATATATATGAAAAATAGTTTTCAGTTCAACAGCAATTGGGCTTTTTTCCTACTCTGAAAATATTTTTGCCCTACACTGGGCCACCAAAATTTTCCTGCACGGCCCATAAAAGAATTAATTCATTCCCCAAGCCCAGCGCTCCAGCACAAATCATTTTTTTGAAAATTGTTTCTCCCATTAATTTTCCTCTCCTAGCCCACTGTATACTGGCACTAAAGAATGAATTATCCAGAGCCATGGCAGAGCCAATCAGTTGGGCAACTTGTGTTGCTGGCCTTGCCACATCGCTCATCTTATCGAGGTCCTACCCAAAATTTTGAAACAAAAAATTAGTCATATGGCATTGAGTTGTTATTCTACTCTCGAACATTTTTTGTATGAATTTTCCAATGCAGCCAATTCTCGAATTTTTTCGCAGCCCACTGATTCCCTACAGAGTCGCAAATCCTTTTATTTTTTTTTTAGTTCCTAATCGCTATCTGTTAGCAATATGTACCGGTACCGTGCGAATCTAGATTGCCGATTTGCGAAGGAAAAACAACAAAATTCCACAATAGTGAAAAGAAAAAAAAAACTGGTGACTGGCCGAAGGCAGATGAAGCGGGAGGTCAGCGGGCGCAACCGGGTAGGCCAGCGCGCAGAACTAGTGGCAGAACCGGATGTAAGTGGTAACACTAATTTTGTTACTTCGACTGAAATCCTTTCTAAGCCCCTGCTTCCATGCATCCTTCCTGCCTTGCCTGATTGTAATCGTAGTGACAATATTCGCGAATTATATCCGAATAATTCGTTTTTTTTGTGATACTGAACCGAACGCCGAATTATTCAGTTGACCAAACTTTGACCAAATTATTTCTCAATAATTCACAAATTTTACGAACTTTTTCTGAATTTTACGAATTATTCACGAATTTTTCCCGAATTTTTTCCCAGAACATTTTTTTTTTGTTTTTGTTTTTGCTTCCTTGTAGGACTGAGATTTCTGATTCGGATTATTCCGAATCATTCCCGAATTATACCCGAATTATTTCCAAATCACGAATTTTTTACCTCGCCGAACCGAACCCGAATAATTCATTTGTTACTATGATTGTAATGCTTTTTTCTAAGTCTCTGCCTCCATAAATCCTCTCCAAACCTGTTTTCCTTTACAAGAGGTCAATAATATATTTTCTTAAATTGGGGGTGAATCATATATTTTCCTACAAAATTTCCATAAAAAATTAAATAAAGCATGGAATTAATTGACTCCATTCTCCACACTTGTATCCTCCTGTTGACTTAAATGCTAGATCTAGATGATAATTAGGGGTGAAAACGGGTCGGATATTTTCCGTTCGTATTCGGATCCGTATTCGAATTTTTGCTGATTCGGATATTCGGATTACGGATAGTTTTCGGATACGGATACGAATACGGATACGAATACGGATATTATTATTCGGATACGAATACGAATTCGGTATCAATTTCTGAATCGGATACGGATACGAATACGGATAATTATCCGTATCCGCATAATTTGTCTTCTCGGATATCCGGATTTTTGGGTTTCCTATGTTTCCTGTTTCTCAATTATCACTTTCCCGCTCCTCTTTACTTCTCGACTTATTATCTCACATGATGGATATGCCATAATGCTAACATGATTGATTGATATACAATCATGCTAAATTTTACTTCTATTTTTAACGGGGAAAAATAATTTGTTATGTTAATTTTGTTGTAATATATATATATCCGAATTAGGAATTCGATTTATATCCGTATTCGTATTTGTATTCGACTAATATTCGATTCGTATTCGTATCCGATTAATATCCGATCCGTATTCGTATCCGATTAATATCCGATCCGTATTCGTATCCGATTAATATCCGATTCGTATCCGTATCCGGAAAATAAAAACGGATACGAATATGGTTTTACCACTATCCGATCCGTATTCGATCCGTTTTCACCCCTAATGATAATGCATTCCACACTCTAAAATTGGCTTGTATTTAATGTACAATAGTCTTATAGTTAAAGCTTTGACAACTAAATAGTAACTAATTGTGGGTTCACATTGCACATTTATGGAAATGACGCCTTGCCAGTGACATGTCGTTGTCTGTGTTCATAAACTGATACAATGTGCAGTAAAAGAATCACATAGAGTCAAAGGTGTTTTTTGGTTCAAATTTTTTCAAAATATGTTTTTTTTTATAAAAATTGTAAAATATACTTAAAGATTAAAAAATTTATAAGATTTATGTCTCACCATAACTTTTTTCTAATTTGGAAATATTTCAAATTTCTAAAATTTCTTGAGTCTCACATGACATTTTGTATTAACCAAAAAATAAAAGAGAATTTTCCTTCATAAACAGCAAACCATTACAACCTCAAAATTAACCAAGCAATAAATTAATTATATATCCTAGCTAAGAAACTAACCTATATCACCTAAAAAACCCTAATGTATAAAATAACCTAATATCATCTAAGATTAACCTGAACAAGGTGACATATATTGATGTGCTCTCTGCAGACAGACAGACGGCTCGTCGAAATAAAGTACTTGGCAACGCAAGCAAGATCGCTTTATCATGTAACAAACAAAAAATGATGATCAAATTTAATTTGATTCGATTAAGTTCAACAATAAAAGAAGAACAGATATTAAAAAAAAATAATACCTCAGCCGCACTTGTTTTCAACGGTTTGCTATTTGAGCAAGGCAAGAAAATACAAATCATGTATTCACCTCATCAAAAGAGATGGCTGTCCTAAGAAAATATAAATAGAAAAAATATTATTTGTTATTATTATTGTTACTGTTTCTCATTTAATAAAAAAATTCTCCTTAAAATTATTACTTTATTGCATGGTTTGAGATAACTCTTTGTTGCATCCATTTAATAATTAAAATATCATCACATGCATGTTTGAAAATTGGTTGAACAGATAAGCGTACTTGGTTCTGAAACCATTTACCAAAGCCTGCCTTATGTTGATTTTCTATATTGTCCGAGCTCACGTTTTTAAGTTCTTTCTTGTGTTTGCTGAAAATAATAGAAAAAGAAATACAATTACATTATATAGTATTTTAGAAGCATAATAAATGCTAGTGTATACAATATCAAGATAAATAAATTGACGTCGTACTCTATCCAAGAAGACATTCCTTCACAATTGGTCAACACATAATAATGAGTTTGATATAGCTCCTCTTTGCTGAATGTAACCAGGTGAAAGCCTTCTTGGTCGCCTTCCATCGAGCCAAACAACCCTAATTCGAATGGTGGCTCAGTTTGTGGTACATCCGCGTGGCGTTGCGGACGATTCAGTTTAGTATCGACATCCTTCATAAAACGTGTACAAAATGTCATGCACTCCTCGATTATATAGCCTTCAGCTATAGATCCCTCCGGATGAGCTTTATTCTTCACATAACATTTTAATGTTCGCAATAATCGTTCAACCGGATACATCCATCGATACATCACAGGTCCAGCCAACTTAGCCTCATTTGCCAGATGAATTGGTAGGTGTACCATGATATCAAAAAACGCCGGCGGGAAAATCTGCTCAAATTTGCATAGAATAATTACTATTTGCTGGCTCAATTTATCCAATTCTTCAATTTGAAGCTCCTTTGAACACAATTTCACGAAAAAATTGCTTAGTTCGATTAAGGGTTGACATATTTCTTTAGGGAGTAGATCACGAATGGCGAGGGGTAGTAATTGTTGGAAAATGACATGGCAATCGTGTGTTTTAAGACCACTGATGTTGCACTCATTGACTTGTATACATCGCTTTATATTTGATGCATATTCGTCAGGCATTTTGACTCCTTTCAAGAACTTGCATAATGCCACCTTTTCCTCCTTGTTTAAGGTATAATGAGCTACAGAGTAAACATACTTTTTGCCTTCTTTGTAAGGATGGAGATCTTTTCTTATTCCCAACTCCAGCAAATCAAGGCGAGCATTTAGTGTATCCTTAGATTTCCCTTTGGTATCAATCAAAGTACCTACCATAGCCTCACATATGTTCTTCTCTATGTGCATAATATCAAGGTTATGGAGCAACAACAAAGTTTTCCAATAAGGCAACTCAAAAAATATGCTCTTTTTCCTCCAATTATACAAAGTTTCCTGTTGTTTTCCCTTCCTCCCTCCAGAAGTCTTACCAAATTTTACTTGTGCAAAAGAATTATATTGTTCAATAATCTCATCTCCCGACAAAGGCTCATGAGGTGTTGTTAATACTCTGTGCTCGGTCTTACCATCAAAAGCATCTTTGTTATTACGCCAAGGGTGATAGCGACGTAAGAACCGGCGATGAGCCATGTAACATTCTTTATGTCCATGCTTTAACCTAAGAGAAGATGTGTTTTTGTTGCAAGGAGCGCAAGCCAATTTTCCTTTAGTGCTCCATCCAGACACCATTGCATATGCAGGGTAGTCATTAATAGTCCACAAAACGGCAACATGTAATTTAAAATTCCTCTTTGTTACCACATCACATGTCATTGCACCGTATTCCCATAATTTTTTCAACTCATCTATTAGAGGTTGTAGATAAACATCAATGTCATTCCCTTGTGATTTTGGTCCAGGAATAATCATTGACATAATCCAATTCGGTTGCTTTATGCATAACCATGGCGGCAAATTATAAGGAATAAGTAGTATTGGCCAAACACTATATTTCACATTAAATGCTCCAAAGGGATTGAATCCATCGGTAGCAAAGCCAAAGCGAACATTACGTGGATCTGAAGCAAATGAGGAATGAATCTCGTCAAATTTTTGCCATGTCATTAAATCAGCTCGATGTCTTAAAACTCCATCCTTTATGCGACCCTCGTGATGCCATCTCATGTTGGTGGAACTTTCCTCAGTCAGAGACAACCTTTTCTAGCGAGGAGTAATTGGAAAATATCTAAGTACCTTTTGAGCAACCTTCCCTTGTTTGTGGCTCGCATTTCCACCATCTTCACCATTGCCGCTATTAGTACTAGTTTTCCACCTAGGTGCTGAGCAATTGAGCACTTCTGTAAGGTATCATACTCATTTCGAAATAGCATACAATCATTGATACAAACATCTATTTTGTCATATGCAAGACCTAAATCTCGAGTCATCTTTCGATACCTATACATTGACTCCGGAACAGAGTGACCATTTGGAAGTAAAAACCTAACCAACTCAAGCACCCCTTCGCAAGCATTATCACTCAACCCATGCAAACACTTCAACTGGAACAATCTAATGATGAACGACAATTTTGTAACCTTCTTACAATTCGGGTACAGTTCTTGTTGTGCAACATCTAGCAACCTAAAGAACTTTTTTGCCTCTGGATTTGGTTGTTCATTACCATGAACATTTTCAACATCGGAATTACCCCCCCTCAAAATTGTAATTAACACAGCTTTCACCTGCAATCATACTTTGCACCATCTCATATACATTTGAATCATTCAAGTTTTCACGCTTTAGATCCACATCTACATTTGAATCATCCAAATTTTCACGCTCTAGACCCACATCGTCATTTGAATCATCCAAGTTTTCACGCTCTAGATCCACATCTGTATTTCTATCCTCCCCATGCAATGTCCAGATTTTATAGCTCTCATCCATACCATTTTAACCAAATGAAACTCTACCTGATCATGTGTCTTAAAGACTACATTTCTAGATATACTACAAGGACAACGAATTGTGTTTGATTGAGCTACTTTAGCGAAAGCCAGTGCAACAAAATCCTTCATTCCCTTTAGATATCCAGTGTTTCTTCTATCAAGCTGTAACCAACTCTTATCCATCAGAATGTACTTCTTACTAACCTGCAACAAGGAATCCTTGGTAATTTACTATTATTTCTGAGCTGCTCTGTCTATATCTTTCGACCAGCTTTGTTCCAAAATAACTCAAATGGAGAGGTAGAAGATAACCTCCCAATTATTGTAATGCGCAATGCCACCAAAGACAAAAATTTGCAAATAATTGATCAGAAGCGCAGTAGAGGGATGCACAAACAAATTAATTTACAAATAACCTACTATAATTGATAAACTGAAATTAATATAAATTTAATTTAAATAAGCTTTACTGATCAGAGGTGCAGCAGAGGGGATGTAGAGAGCATTTCGGAGGTTAATTATAAAAGAAATAAGTTTTTTTTAACAAACAAAATAAGAAGAGAAAAAATTCTTACTGCTGTAATAGAGATTGAGAGAGAAGGAAAGGGGCCTAGAAAACAAAGGAGTAATTTTCGGTGCGGTTATCTAGTTCGGCGCCAAATTACAATAGTTGGGTGCAGTCATTACATATATATATATAACTGTTGGGCCATCATGGTGCGTAAAATTGATGCCTCTGTTCAGTTATCTATGCATGCATGTTTCTAATACAATTGGTGCGCCAAAACAGTTATCTATGTTTCTATTTTGAAGATACAATTGGTGCGCAAAATTGTTTGGTCAACAGGAGCAGAGCACGTCCCCCTGAATATCAGACCGAAATTGGTTTGATATATTTTTCTTCAAACTGTCTGATTTGTTTCATGATACGTAAACGACACACGAGTACTGAAGCGGCTCGTACGTATCATGAAGCGAATATGTACTTATTAAAAAAATTAGGAAAAAGCTTCTTTATATTTTTATTAAAATTTGACACACATATTATGTACTTATTAATAAATCAAAGTTTTTTTTGTGTTCATCCGGTTCAATATTTTTTTGAGCTGTCACTATTTGTACCTCCTAAGTAGGTAGAAAATTAAAAACAATAAATTTAAGAATAATGATTTCTAAATTTTTTTTTTTCAAAATTAGAAGTGAAATTATTTGTCATAAAGTTATTTAAAAGAATAATTATTTTTAAAATTAGTATTTTTAATTCATGAATGAAACTTTTTCAAAATTTTATTTCAAAATTATATGTGAATGATATTCCTGAAATATTTTCAAATTATTTATAAAAATAACATTGATATACCACCGATCTAATTTTCAATTTTTTAATGCTATGAATAAAAAAGAAGAAAGTGAATGAAAGAGTTTCTATATTTTTAGCAGTTTAGAAAATCCAATATTTTCTTCGTATGAAACAGAGTTGTGCGAGACAGAACAAAAATTAGCAAATTGTTTTGGTAAATTTTTGTTGAGCATATAGCAAATTTTCCAACACGACTGTGCGTCTTTTGTCAAGTATCTCCACAAGGACCTATGTAATTCTTAAAAATATCCTTACTAAGTTTACCTCTGATTTTTCACCCAAAATCACTCTGTAACAGAATATCATGCCCTTAACTTCAAAATTAAAAAGAAAATAAATCACAATTGAGAGGTAAATTTGGAACACTGTGCTGGCATGATTTGACTGATGTTACACATGCCCTCTAGACTTGAAAACTGATATGGACCCTCATGAGTTCATAAACAACATTGTCATGATCTTTAACATGCAAGAACCTCAAAGAAATTCAGAAATTACTATTCATCAGACACAGCAGTTCTCATCACTAAAAAAGGAAAAAAAAAAATGAAATAACAGGTTACATGTTCAGTTAAATCTAACAGATCGAGTTTCATGACATCATACAATTAGCTAAATATTGTACCTCACATTTTTTGTCCAAACGCAGCCATGATCTCCTGACGCACACGTTGACTAATACTTTCTTCCATTGACCTTAAAAATGATCCAAGTTATTTGGAGAAGTATGATACAATCAATATAAAAAAAAATGCAATATCGATGTTATTTCTGGATAGGCCAGCAATTTGTATCATAGTAACAAATTCGAATTTGTTAATAATTTTATAAGATTTAAAAGTTTGTGTTTAGGACATAATTTTTAAATAGTTCTTTTTTACATATTATTCACAAAATTCTTAAAATTAATGAGTAATATAGGTGCTTTTTTCCATTAATTAGACATAAGATGTGTCAAATGATGCAAAAGTCCAACTCTGATTGAGTTGAATGAAATAAAAAAAATACAACAAATAAAACTGGAAAAAAAGAAAAAAAAAGGACAAGAAACATAAAACAAGATCGAGCCCGCTACTAGAATTTGGAATATTTGTATGGGACAAAAAATGCTCATTTGCATGCGCTACACATGCAATTAATGTCAATTGCATGGGTATCCCATGCAAATTGGTTCATACAGTTGACATCGATGGTAATGACTCTTATTTACATGGGGCCCATTCAGTTAATCAATTGCATGGGTGCGCAAACCTCTTTTGCATGGGTTAATTTTTGGCGGCCCGTGCAATTACATGACCCCAGACGCTGACGAAATTGGCCTTTTGCATGAGTGTGCTGGCTTTTTTTGCATGGGTTAAAATTAGACGGCCCATGCAATTGAGATTGGCTCAAATTTGTGATAATTCCGATGATTGCCCATGCAATTCTGATGTTGCCCATGCTTAATTACTTTCATATTATTAATATTACAAATCAGAATAGAAAACAAATAATATGAAAATCGCATATTAATAAAGATCAACATATACCAGAAATAACATATATATTGTATTAATTTGTTTTGCATCCACAATATTACAAGCATCGTTATAACTTTTGACCCAAAAACTATACTAGTTAACAAAAAACCTAAGTCATCACTTAGCGTAATCCAAAAGGATGCTTGCATCACATCAACACATAACTACTAGTCACAATATAGACTAAATTACCAACACATGTACCATTTCACTCATTTAGAGTGTACGAAAGTCATCATATTGAGAGCCCGTAACTGACACCTTTGAAGAAGAGGCATTTTGAAAAACTAGCATGGATAAGTAACCTCATACAAAAAGGCAACAGTTTAGATGGACCATGAATGGATATTTCACATTTGAATCAGAAAAAAGGACCTGCATGTATATAAGCTAAATATTGCCACCATTTCTTAAAAAAAAAGATATTAAGGCATAATACAATTAGTAACGTACCTTAGTGGGCTGAAGGCTCACAAGGCCACAGGCTTGAGCTGCAACTCAACTACAATTGTGGGAAACGGCAATGATTCCAATGGAATCCGGACCAAGCTAAAAAATTACAAAAAAGAGCACGTCAATAAGTCAATTAGCCAATATTAAATTAATAAAATGGATACTAAAAAAACTACATTGAATTGGTATAAATGGACTAAATGAACAAAAACGGTCCTGCAATTACAAATATTGCAGAACAATGTAGAGGTTACTATTGAAGATATCATTTTTTGAAGTTCAAAATAACATGAAGTACTATTGCAAATTCCATAAAAAAGTCTAATCCAATCATTCTAGATATTTGCAATTAACATGCACCATTTTTTCTTAGGTAATTTAAGAAGCAACTCAACCAATACAAGGCTAATCCAATCAAACAACTATTTCTAATATGTCCATACTAAGTTACTAACTAATCGAAAACTACTATGTTAAGTTCATGTATATTGCGGATCAATGACCTAAATCCACTTTACTTGATTTAGTTCAAACTTGTGTTTTGGGTATAAAAGAAGCTTTCTAAAGCTTTAGACAGAAATGCCAATAATCACCGGATATTCCTAATATCTAGAAAAAGTTATATTCTAACTGTAGATATGATAAGCATCAGGTGTAATTTACAAAAAAAAAAAAAAAAAAAAATTTGTGTGTGCAATGTGAATTAGCCAGCACTAAATAGAATACCAGACTTCTCCAGGATGACCATGCAATTGAAAATTTGTGAGGTCCTCAGCATAAGATGAATCCCAATAGCTCTGAAATCCAAGAATTGAAGCTTCTGCCTCATTTGCAACCGATTCGTCCTTATCAGAACTACCCAAAAAAAAATATAAATTGTGATTGTAATTTTTCTGCTATGAGAGGGTATGGCAAAGTAGCTGTTTGATAATTTTTTCTATAGTAACCTTCACTTCTATAAATTAAGTAGGTAAGAATAAAAGTCTCAGATCAACAGGTTCTGGCAAAACTTTCAGCTAAAACATCAAAGTAGCTTTTTATATTTTGACAGCAAATACTGGAAGAATTGAATCCGACGAATTACACCAAAATGGTGGGTTGGTTTTCCTCCGGGTCTTGCTTTTACTAAGTGTGAGAATTTATAAAGATCTCAATGCTGATATAATTACACAAAACATCCATTTTCACGATTACCACCTATGGCATAGTTTGTTTAACTCAAATGCACTTGAAGGAGCCATGATCTCCTGACGCACACATTGACTAATACTTTCTTCCATTGACCTTAAAAATGATCCAAGTTATTTGGAGAAGTATGATACAATCAATTTAAAAAAATGCAATATCGTTGTTATTTCTGGATAGGCCAGCAATTTGTATCATAGTAACAAATTCGAATTTGTTAATAATTTTATAAGATTTAAAAGTTTGTGTTTAGGTTATAATTTATAATGAATAGTTCTTTATTTACAATATAAACAATATTATAAAATACTGATACTGGTACACAGTAAAACAAAAATGTTCATAAATTGTGTAAATAATACGAGTCTAATTTACGTATTATTCATAATATTCTTAAAATTAATGAGTAATATAGGTGTTTTTTTCCATTAATTAGACATAAGATGTGTCAAATGATACAAAAGTTCAACTCTGATTGAGTTGAATGAAATAAAAAAAATACAACAAATAAAACTGGAAATAAAGAAAAAGAAAGAAAAAAAAAGACAAGAAACATAAAACAAGATCGAGCCCCTATTTGTTCTCTATTTTCTGTTCCTAATACACCATGTGTTGAGGGGAATCAATCACAGAGAGCAAAATCAAAGAGAAATCGAGAGAATTTAAGAAATCGAACACAAGTAATTTTTACGTGGGAAACCCTTGAAAGGGGAGAAAACCCACGGCCGCGCCAAATCCACTATAATCAGCTGTTAGGTTACAACACGCACAGTACACAAAAACGGAGAACACTTGAATGTATAAGAAAATAAAACAAGCCAACAGTAAAAGGCCTAAAATCTGGGCCGTACATACAGATCACAATTTGGCTAATCTGGGCCGTCGGATACAAGGATTTATATGCAATTGACTTCGTAACCTCAGACAACGCTCGCAGGGGGCTGCCGCCCCCCTGCCACCCCCCGCATAATCCTTGAATCAGACCCACATACATAACACCATGTCCTAGCCCGAATACCAGCTTCTGAGTTCATTTTTTTATTTCTACCAGTAAGATATTCGGAGGTCTTTGAATTTCCTGGAAGATTATGCGGCATCTCTCCATCCATATCACAAAACAGATTGTCAGCTATATCTGTCTCTGCTTTTGGTTCTTTGATTCCATCAGTATATCATCATATATGTTGTTTTGCCTTCCACTACCTTACCAAAGAGCCTGCTTTGACCTCTTACCAGAAATAATACCTGCTTGGTGTAAGAGCATGTATGAAACATATGCAATGCTCTCTGAGGGTGTGGGATCCTAATGATCACCAGATTGTGCCTTTTCAGAGGAATGAAGATGAAGGAGCTCTACTTGAGCAGCTTGAAGGGGAGGCTGGTTCACCAGCTGATTGAGTACTCGTGAGTACCTCACCCAAATTTTGTACTGATCCAGGAATAGGATATAACTACCACAGCCCCATCTTTGGAGGCTTAGCACTAGTTTCCTTTTCTATTACTGTGTTTTGGTGAATTTTGAAAAAACGAGCATATGTGTTTTGCTCCTTGTTGGTTTATATGTTGTGTTTAGTGTCTCTAGTATACTCTACTAGTACTATGTAACTAAAACATTTATGTTTCATATATGAAACGGGTACTTTGTTGCCTTTTATCAAAAAAAAAAAAAAAAAAAAACAACATATGCAATGCTGATTCCCCCTGCCTTTTACATAGATGACACATGTTAGGCATAGGCCAGCCTTTCTTGATTAGGTTATCTATCATTAGAATTCTATTATTTAGCATCAACCAACAGGAGTAATATAGATGTTATACACAAGCTTGTATAATTGGGAAATAATTTTTTTTTACCTACTTACATAATATAATTGTAATGAGTAAATGAATATATTCAAAGTAAGTTTAAACCAACACAACATTTAAATTATAGCATCTATGTATTCTAAAAATAATTCATGGCATCTATATATAGAAGCATTTAGCGCAAAATTAAAAATGCTCTTTGCATGCTATTAAAATAGTATGTAAGGAAAGGAATTAGGTTTTGTCCAAAGGACTTTGGAGAAAGCATCGTACAAATTCAAGCTTAAACGTACGATTTACATTGAGATTCGTATCAATATACTTAAAACTAATAAATTTAAATGGCTCATTGAATCTAAATGTCCGTGCGGATTTTGATGAAGATCGGATGGTTTAGATCCGGCTTTGGATGAGGCTTTGTCCAACAGGGGCGGACCCAGTGTATTCCACGGGGGGGGGCGGGGGGGGGGGGGAGGGGGCAGCTGCCCCCCTGGATTTTGAGTTTTAGTGGAGATTTATCGGTTCCGACCGACTTTGTCCCCCCTGAAATTTTTTTTGCCCCCCTCTGGACGTTTGATTTGTAATTCGGGTTAAATTTAGGGTTAAAATTGAAATAAATTTGTTGAATTTTGATTGGTAATTAGAATTATAAGTCAGAGTATCAGAAATTACAAGTCAAAGCATTGAAAAGTATAAGTTAAAACATTATTTTTTATTGAGTATCCAATTAGTTAATGGATTTAAATCCGATTCGATATTTTTTTGCCCTCCTGACGAAAATCCTAGGTCTACCCCTGTTGCATGTCCAAAGCCGTTTGGACAAAAAACCCCACCTATAAGGAAAACCTTGCTTGTTACAATTTGTGGAAGTTGTTTTACCATGTATTGCATGTTAAATATGAGTAGTTGGATTATTATTTCGGTGTCTATCTAAGGTTGCAAGTTTAAAATTCAAATGCAACTCTTTTAGAAATTGGAACTTGAAAATGTAAATATTTATTATTATCTAAGAAAGAAATAGGTGCAAGTGAGATATATAGATATAGAGCCATACTCTCAAAGGATAAATTTCTATGCAGTGGAAAGTTCATTTCATGTTGGGCAGCACAAACGATGCTACAGAGCATCACCAAAATAAAGCAACATGCATTTATCCATTAAGGTATATATATGCATGAAAGGGTGAGAGTGAGGGAAGTGTCCATTTGTCCCTTACAACAAGGGTTGCATCAACCTCAATGAAAGAGAGAGAGAGAATATGATTAGGGGTGTCAACGGGTACTATACGGGTCGGGTAGAGGCATTTTCATATTCATATTCATTATGATAACGAAAAAAAAATCTTTATCCATATCCATTTTTTTTAATACGGCGGGTCAAATAAACAAATAAAAAAGTGCCATTGACATCTCGATTTGTGATTTCGATAAAATATTTTTCAAAACAAGAAAAAAAAGAAAAAAAACAATAGTGAATACAACTAATTTGTATTATACAAATTTAGTAAAATACAAAACTTTATTGTATCATGTATTATTTTCATACAAATATATATCTATATATATATATATTTTAAATTATCTTATAGGATAACGGGTAAGATAACGAAAAAAAATCGTTACCCTTACCCGTACCTGATAAGCTAACGAAAACAAATCTTATCCTTACCTATCTTTTTGAATACGATACAAGTCGGATAAACGGATAAAAGAGTGTCATTGACACCCCTAAATATGCATGATATGAAGCTAGATTGACTTGCATCAACCTCAATTAATGAATGCTACCAAGTCAAATTGATGTGTATATCGTTGCTAAAAACGTGTTCCATATCACCTTGCATCAACCTCAATTTAACACAAATATCATATCATCTTACTTATATCGACCTCAATCAAACAAAATATCATTTATAAAAACGTGTCTCTCATCTATGTTTTTAACGGGTTATGTATTTTTCTTTTTCTTTTTTAAAGAAGTACGGAGGTTTAGCTTTCAAAATTTTAATATTTATAAATTTATTCAGGTTTTGAACATGCGGTCTTCACTAGATCATATACCGGTTCTTGGAGATATAATTTGTTTCGTATATTTATAGTTTATGTTTTTTAATTGATCCTAATTACTTCTGCTTATGTCTAATAAATTGTCATTATCAAAATAAGTATAATAGCCTCTATTATTATAGAAGGGAAAATTAGGAGAGAGCTCATGACAAAACTACAATTGCTTATTGTTCACTCAAGCAATTTCAATGAGTCTATCTTTTGTTGGATAGTATAATTTTAGTGTTAGATTTGTTTTATTTATTTTTATTATTTTATTCTATATATTGTACTTTGTACAAGACAGGTCTTCTAATTGTACAATTTCATTTATACGCATACAAACTTCTAAAATTACGCATTTTTACCTCTAAAATATATAATTTAGAAAATAAAGAGGTTATTTTACTTTCCACTCATATCTTCATTTTCAAAGTTCCAACAGTCGATCTGAACCTTTCAAAATGATCTCCGTACTTAAATGTACTTGGAGACCTATTTTACATTTTTTTGGAATTTTTGAAAATTATTATTTTTAGAAACATTTATTATTATTTTATTATGAGGAGGGTTCAAATGCCTCCATTTTTTTGTGCCTCCGCCATACCTCTATTTTTAAAAACTCTAATAACTCAAAATTTTAAACTTAAAAGTTAAAATAAAACAGTTTGAAATTATCTACATTATTTTATCCCCGCACGCGGAAAAAATCATGACATTTCAACTTTGGTTTGGTTGTCATTAAGAGCTTGTAAAAATGTACTAATGTGGATAATTTCTAGACGTTGATTTTTCAACTTATTGATTCATATAAAAACAAAACCGAAATATGATACATTTTTATGAGCACAGAGAGAAAATAGCATAAATCACATCTAATGGAGACATTTGAACCCTTCTCTTTTATCATATATATTAAACCAGTGATTTTAATTTTTTTTTAAATAATAATAAAGAGTTTCAAAAAATGTAAAATTTTGTCATGAAGCGCATTTTAAATGGAGATCATGTTGAAAGATACAAATAGACTGTTTGAACTTTAAAAATTAAGATAGTGAGAAAGAAGTAAACAACCTCTTTACTTCCCCAAGCACCATAGGTCCGTAGCCCACTTCATATTATATGTACGTATCCTACAAAATATAAAGTTACATATATATTTTTTCATTTCAAAATTAAAAAAAAATACACACTACATATCTCAGTGAATATATAAACTGAAAATCTCATGATTATGTCAGATTCAATTGAAAGCTTGGGTGTTGCACAGCTCCGTGTGCTATATATTCATGCGAGATAGGAGTAGGTCCGATGGGCATCGGACCTAGAGCTAGGTTCAATTAGCTCTATCACCGTACGATTAGCATCAAGATGTATGCGCACGGAAATTGATACAGTCTTGCACGGATTTTGATGCAAAGCACACGAACTTGATGCAGATCGGATGGTCATCACACCCATCGAACCAAGGTAGGTCCGATGGGCATCGGACCTACTCTCATTCCATATTCATGCTGCACAAAATTTTGAAAATCCGTTTTATAAAATGTGAACTCCTGTCCGTCTTTATGAAAGCAACCAAGCAAATAACTTGGAGGAAATAATTCTAGTATATAGGAAGTCAATTCAAGTAGATCTGAGGTGCATTCGTTTTATTTTGATTAATTAATTCAGTTGCTCAACTGCTTGATCATTGTATTTGGGCAAGAAAGCAAGAATTCACATGGTGGGCCCAACTGCTCATTTGTATTTAATTCATTAGTCAAACTCAATGGCAGATCTGGAGATCAACGCACTTCATTCATTTGTTTAATTAAGGGCATTCATATATTATTTGAGTTAAGATCACACATTTCTGTACCCAAGCTGTTAATGTGTACTAAACAAGAATAGGAAATGATTGAGTTGTTGTATGGGGAAATAATCTTAGATCTCCTTTGTTAGGGTTTTCAAAGTAGAGGCCAAACAAAAGAGAAACAAGAGATAAAATCTTATCAGGAAGCTTAATTATATTCTTGAATTCATAGATTACATATAGTACAAATGAGATATATTTATAATAATATAAATTTCTAAAAAGAGAAACCTATAAATGACACTTTCTAAAATATTCTATAATAAATACTAAATTATTCCTCCTTAATATAGCTTGCCAAATATAGCATACTATTCATGCTAAATCAAGTCTGATGTAAATATATAATAAGATGAGAGGCATACACAACACCCTTCTTACGAATTAACCTATAGTTATCTTAAATCTTGCAAAAAGATTTTTAATGCAAAAACAAGAATGATGTTAGGCTGCCTCCTACTTGATAATTACGCTGCCTCCAACTTGATAATTTAAAAAATAAAATTATCCACACATGTATCATACATGCATGATGCTTTCACAACTCACAAGGTTATTGCTTTCTCATATCATAATAAGCATGGTTCTAAAAATCGAAATTGGAATAGGAAAGTCAACCATAAAATTGAATCGGATGAATCGGTACGAATCGGCTTAATTAAATCGGAAAAATCTGATTTTTCCAAAATAAAAAAATTGTATTAAAAATAGGAAAGAAAATATAAAAGGCCTTTGTGGATTGAAAGCACGTAATGGGCGTATAGTGTGTTAATATATACTTGATAGAGTACAGAAAGGAGATAATAATAACAAATTTTCAACTACTTGCGAAGTCTTCAATATTTTATTATGTGCATCAGAGCAGGCCACCCTTGTCTATTTGATAACTTGTGTGGACATAGTTTCCAATGAATCAAGTTATATTCTCCAAGCTAAACAGTACACTCGCTCGTACATCATGTCTATTCAATATTTTATAATGTTTTTTCGTTTTTGGATAAAAGGCCAAAAGCCCGTTTCATTGCAGAAACAAATTTAAGTTACAGGATGATGTCTTATCAGGAATGTCTCATAGCAAAATAATACCTTGCATCTGTAAACCAATGCCCCATATTGGCTTCTTGAATAAAACCTAACCAACCAACTGAAAATAAAAAATTGAATACTAAGCCACACACAAGGGCTGCAGATTTTAAGCCACCAACAAGGGCTGAGGTAAAGTTGCTGAAAACTAAAACTAAACATAATTTTGTTATTGCTCATTGTTCTAAACATTAGCAAGAGCGGTATCCCCTACATATTCCACCATCTGGTACTCATCATCTGGATGCCAGCTGCTGATGAGTATCTCATCGGTGTTGACAGGGAGCCATATAGCTGTCATCTCTTGAATCGGCTGCCTCACATGACCTAACCAATAGTTAACCAAAGAGAGGATTAGAAAGATAATTTGTCTAGGTTGTTTAGGTGGCACTGAATTCAAACATATATCATTTCGATGTTTCCAAATTGTTCAACATACTGCACTAACTATTAAAAGAAAAACAGTTTTATTTTTTGTTGGTAATTGACAAGAAAATTGAATGATGTCTGTAAAATTTCACCATGTAGGATTGAGGGTTTGGCAAGCTCCCATCCAAAACCAAACCTGTTTGGCAAATGTGCATTGAACAAACAAATGATTTATTGTTTCTATGCGATCAGAGAATTGACATGTTGTATTGCCCTGCCAATTCTTTTTAACCAGTTTATTTTTAGTAAGTATCTTCTTTTTATTGGTAAGCTACATAAAAATTCTTATTTTCAAAAAAATGGAGATAGTCCACCACAACAAAGGGTGAGAAGGCAGAAGGCTATTTTATAATGTTTAAGCTTCTTCCCCTTTCTTCTTTTCGAGTTGCATGTCACATCTATGTTTCTGTCCCAAATCCCTTCGATTGGCCATGCAAGAATACAAAGTTGGTTCAATTGAATTAACAAAACGGGGTAATTTTGCTGTAGAAGCAAGAGACTGAGTGGAAATTGGTTGATTATTTCGATTAAGCTCTGATTTTAGCAGATTTAGGTAAAAAAAATCGTCCACTCTAGTCTACTCTGAAAAAATCAATTCGCATCCGGCCGATTCCGCTAGTACTCGGCCGAGTCAACTCAGCCACTCAAGTCATGTACATTTTTATCACGTTCTTAAGTTTAAACTAGAGGCATATATATTTACTAAAAGGACTATAAATCTACTGAATACTGAATGTAGTATTTACTATTGTGTATTTAAAAAATAAATTAGGGTTTTTTTTATTTTGTAATTTGGTTATAATGTTAATAGTAACAACTTGAAGAGAATTTGTTCTATATTTTGATTATTTTGTCATTTTACCAAACCAATGTTTGCACTAGTACAAAAAACCCCTTCACTGACCCCCAATCACTGACTGTTTTAATATGTAACAGTCAGTGTAGAGACTGCATGACAAAATCGTAATTAAGAAAAACTTCAACACTGACTGTTCAATTGTAAACAACCGTCAGTGAACCAACACTGACTGTTTTCTTAAAAAAAGGGTCGGTGTAGGGTATGAGCAACACCGACCCTTCTATTGAAAAACCGTCAGTGTTGAGCAGTTCACCAACACTGACTGTTTTTTAAGCAAAGCGTCAGTGTTGCTCATACCTACACCGATCCTTTTTTTAAGAAAACAGTCAGTGTTGCACATACCTTATACCGACCCTTTTTTTAAAAAAATAGTCAGTGTTGCTCATACCTACACCGACCCTTTTTTTAAGAAATCAGTCAGTGTTGGTTCACTTCCCTACACCGACCCTTTTTTTAAAAAAACAGTCAGTGTTGCTCATACCTACACCGACCCTTTTTTTAAGAAAACAGTCAGTGTTGCATATACCCTACACCGACCCTTTTTAAAAAAAAACAGTCAGTGTTGCTCATACCTACACCGACCCTTTTTTTAAGAAAACAGTCAGTGTTGCACATACCCTACACCGACCCTTTTTTTAAAAAAACAGTCAGTGTTGCTCATACCTATACCGACTCTTTTTTTAAGAAAACAGTCAGTGTTGCATATACCCTACACCGACCCTTTTTTAAAAAAAAACAGTCAGTGTTGCTCATACCTACACCGACCCTTTTATTGATAAAACCGTCAGTGTTGAGCATATCACCAACACTGACTGTTTTTCCAATAAAAGGGTCGGTGTTGCTCATAACCTACACCGACCCTTCTATTTAATAACAGTCAGTGTTGAGCAATAATTAAGTTTATTTGAGAATAAAAATGTATAACTATTTCAGAATAAAAATTTATGCATTGTGTATATTTTGTAAGATATTTAATAATTACGTTTATTTCTTTAAATTGAATTTATAGTTGCAAAAAGGTGTTTTATCGTTGTTATTCATTAAATAGGATTGAAATTATATATGGTAAGACGTTCATTGTATATATAGTGTTTAAAAGTTTGTTAATGATTGAATGAAAAACCTAAAACAATAAATTACTAATTAATTGTTCTATCGAAAAATTGCAATGCTTGTTTATTAGAATGAACATATATATTCTATTTAATAAGTATGATTAGTAATTTACGTGATGAGTGAAATTTAGGCAATTAACATCAAATTTTGACTTTAATTTTAGAAAATATTTTGTAATGAAAATTATATTAGTAATATTTATAGAATAATTAATGTTATAACATGTTTATTGCTTAATTAAATGATTTGAACACATTAAATTATATAGCATTGCATGGATGTTGCATATATGACTCACATCTTCTATGCATAAACATGAAACATAAACTCTTGTTTCATGAGTTAATGAAGACGCACGGGAATATGTCGTCCATGAGTCGATCGAAACCGTTTACATTAAAGAGCACTACATTTATTGTCTTGCATCCAAGTTTGATCAAAATTTATTTTTGTTTACCCATCCATCTAGTTGATCGAATATTGAAGCATCATACGGCCATAAACACTTTGTGTTGGATCGAAGCTCATACATAATAAAACTTCCTAACTTTTATGTTGGTTATGTTCAATGTTCTCCCTTGATCATTTTAAAATAGATTTGGAATAATTTCACTGCAGATCGACTGTTGATTTCTTACGTGAAAATGAACGGTCAGATTCCAAACTTCCTTTTATGTTGATTTTATTGTCAATTTTTTTGTAATTTTTTATTCACTGACTGTTTTTATTCCGGAACCGTCAGTGTTGATATCTTTACTGACTGTTTTTATTTCGGAACCGTCAGTGTTGATATACTACACTGGCTGTTTTTATTTCAGAACCGTCAATGTTGATATACTACACTGGCTGTTTTTAATGAGTAACCGTCAGTGCTGAAGTCATATACTGACTGCTTCTATTTTGGAAGAGTCAGTGTTGATACATGTACTAGTGTTGATACATGTACTGACTGTTTTTTTTCGGAGCCCGTCAGTGATGGTTCATGACTTCATTCCACTCCGAAAAATTCATTTCCCCCGTTCTCTTTGATATCGCGCCATTTAATTTCCATTCTATTACAAAAGTATTCATTTCCCCCGTTCTCTTCGATATCGCGCCATTTAATTTCCATTCTATTACAAAAGTATTTGGAGCCGCTGTCTCTCTCTCAACACAAACCCTCCCCAGCTCTCTCTCTTAGCTGCTAAAACCCTCCCCCAAACCTCTCTGCCTCCCGCCTCAAACTCCTGCCTCTCTGCCTCCCGACCCAAACCTCTGTCTCTAGGGCCTTCCCTCTCTGCTCGCCTCTCCGCCTCCGCGCCTCTCCACCTCTTTTCTCTGCTCACCTCAGTCGTCTCTGCCTCTCCTCTTCCACCTTACTACTGCCTCCTTTTTGTCTCGATCCGCGACGGCAGCGCGACTTTGGCTGGTGACCTCGCCGTACACCGTACGCCGTTCCCTCTTCTCCACTCCGCCGGTACTCTCTCTCTCTCTCTGGAACTTCAGTTGTTGATGAAATGCTTGTTTGTTGAATAAGCTTGATTTGTTTGATCTCTTCTAGTGATTTTCTGATTTGAACTTGGGCATTTGGTTTGTCAATCGAACCTTTTATTTTTTTGTATTGTGATGACAGGGACCAGATTGTAAAAGTGCCCAATTTTAAGGGGCTAACTTGTTAATTTCCATGACTAATTAAGACAATAGAAGATTGTTATACTATTGGTGATACTTTGATAATTTCCATGACTAATTAAGACGAGGTTGTCAAGATTGTTGCTGGAGGGATGAAGCAATTCTGGTATTTTAACTAATTCCAGTAGATAAGAAATATTAAATCATTTGTTTGTTAGTATGTTCTCTTCTTAATTGAGATTTAACTTCTTGGTTGGACAACTTCAATTAGTAAATTCAGTATTTATGGAAAATGATGACAGCAGGTCAAACTCAGCTCTTCTTTCAACCTTGGAGGCATGCCTTCTGCGATTGACTGAGAAGGTTATGCAATGTTTTATATGTTTTATATGTTTTCTATATTTTTTTTTTTATGGGAAGTGATAATAATTAGTCATAGCAAAGAGCATTGTGTTGCATGGGAGTGTTGCATGGGGTTCTTTGCAGTATTCAGGTATTGTCCTGTGTTACTAACTTGGGAGAAATAGTTCATGGTTGTATTTCTAAAATAATTATCTTATGATGGGAAGGTAGGTGATGTGGGGCCTATTCTTGATATGCTAGCTGTTGTGCTTGAAAGTATATCTTCTACTGCAAGGATAGCAGCTTCTGTTCCTAATTTGTCTTGTGATAAGAAGGTAATTTCCTTCAATTT
This sequence comes from Carex kokanica, assembly GCA_025461125.1. NCBI lineage: Eukaryota > Viridiplantae > Streptophyta > Magnoliopsida > Poales > Cyperaceae > Carex > Carex kokanica. Next base: position 835,164 of record JAJGRX010001241.1, on the reverse strand, counting down.
GTTCAGTGGTTGAAGATTTATACAAAAGAAGACAACGCTTACCATCTATGGATGCTATATATTTCATCCAACCAACCAATACGAAAAACCGTAAAAGTTCTTCTTTTGATTCTGCATGTATTCTTACAGTTCATGTCGCTTGCAAGTTTATGATCTCACCATTGTCATTTGTCAAATGCAGTATTGTCATGTTTACCTGTATCTCTCTATATATGTCTCGTATATGAAATGATGTAAGTAAAGCATTTATGGTAGTTTGCAATTATCAATTCAAGTAAAGCATTCATCCACTGTGCAAACTGGTATACAATGCAAAATAATAAAGGTTCCAGTATTGCATCCTGCAAAAATTGACAATGTGGGTTATTTGATGTTTTTTATGAATTTCCACTCATGCATTATCTGCGTTTTTTCTTTTCTTTTGCCTCGCAATCACAGAAAATTTGGAGATGTGAAGAGTCCAGCATAGAGGAGAAATCAAAGGAGCTCAAGAGCAAGTATGAAATTGCTTCCAAATTGCAGAAAATTATCCAAGAAATATATGAGAAAATTGCATATTTGCAAAATGACATTGCTTTGCTCCAGGTTGACCAGTTATTTAACTATATTTACATTCTTTCAAGTTTTTTTCAACTAATTATAACTTCATACATCAATCATATGTCAATAACTTAGTCATTAATTTTGTTGTGTGGGTCTGCAGGAAAAAGAAGCTGCTGATGGAGCCAAGAAAGCCGACAAGGCCAATGCTAAAATTGTTCAACTATAAAAAGTATGTCCACGCAATTTCATGCATAACACGACAATGGTGTACATTTTTCTTGGACAACTTCTAAACTATTTATAAAAAATGTAATGTTGTTAAGTTCAGATGCATATTTTGTAAATTTTGTATATGTGTTATGTTATGTTGTTTATATTGTGTTGTCTTTGTTTAAAAACTATTTATATTTTGTAAATTTTGTATATTTTGTCAATTTTGTATGTTTAAATAGTAATATATTGCTAGCAAAAATATGGAGGCTAGCCTCGATACAAATAGAATCATGCCAAAATTTTATACCAACACCGACGGTTATAAAACTAACACCGACTGTTTTTAGAACTAACAACGACTGTTTTTAAGACCTACACAGACTGTTTATTAAATAAAACAGTCGCTGTTGTTGACCAACACCGACTGTTTTTTGAAAAAACAGTCGCTGTTGCTGACAAACACCGACTGTTTTTTGAAAAAAACAGTCGCTGTTGCTGACCAACACCGACTGTTTTTTCAATAAAACCGTCATTGTTGGTGAACAACATCGACTGTTTTTTCAATAAAACCGTCACTGTTGGTGACCAACACCGACTGTTTTTTAAAGAAAACCGTCGGTGTTGGGACTCTACACTGACTGTTTTTTAAAGAGAACCGTCAGTGTAGGTACCCAACACTGACGGTTTTTTGAAACAGTCAGTGTTGGGTATCTACACTGACTGTTATTTACCCGTCAGTATAGAGATACCTATACTGTCGGCGCCATCACTGACGCCTCAATAACAGTCGGTGTAGGGATATTTTAACAGTCGGTGTAGGGGTTTTTTGTACTAGTGTTGACTTCTGAAATAATTTTTTTTTTTATCAAATTTAAAAGAAAAATGGGACAACAAAAGTGAGGCAAAAGTGAAGTCTTATCTTTTAGAGAAGCCAAGAGCTAGTTACAATCCGCTAATCGAATTTAAGCTTGTTGTCAATAAAAACAAAAAGTTGCATCAGCAAATTATGCAGATCTCACTTATATGAGCTATTCGTTTTTTTATGGTGTAGAGAATAACTATTAGTTAATTACTCTTTATTCAATATTACTTTTTATATGAAAGATAAAAAATTACACAAACTAATTAAACTACAACCGTAATAGTTGACGCCAAATGATATTGCACCAGAACTTAGTTTTTTGTCTGTTTTTTTTATCTTATCTGGAGATCAATACCCAAATTAAGGCGACTAAGCAAACAATTCAGCTAGCTTAGCTTCCTCTTCCTGCCAGTCTGTTATCATGATGGACCGACAGCTCCTTGAGATATGCACCAATTAAAGATGATCTCTCTTTTTTGAGTAAAGGTTAGAAGTCAAGCCATCCAACTAATTAATATCTATAATGGATTGCTTCTTCCGAATTTCGATCCTACGATCTCGCTCTCACGTAGAGAGAATTGCCTTTGCCACTAGATCAAAAGTTAGTTATCCAATTAAAGGTGATATCAGCTTCTGCAACCACTTGATTGACACAGGACAGTTCTGTTCGTTGGAATGGAAAGTCAAATCTTCAATTATTACTTGCTAATTTAATATTTGACCCTTTCTAATCTGTCCAATATATTTCGTTGAGATGGAAAGTGTACAAAAATATAATTAAAAATAAGATGAACACCAAACTCCCACCAACCCTCCATGTTCTTTATTTCTCTATTAATCAGAAATTCTTACATCTAATTCAATTTTCTTAGTGCTCACCACAAGAACTAAAATATATAGGCCTCTTGTCCTTGCGCCTCTCTGGCAGGAGAATATTATCTCTTGCCTTTTTTACATTATTTCTATTTTAACAATATCTCAATCTATACAAACATGAAATAAATCAAGCCAACTAAGTAAAGAAAATAAACAATGATTTGCTGCCTCCTCTGTCTTGTGCGCTGGATACATGACCTGTCTCAACAGAAAGTCAAATCTTCAATCATTACTTGCTAATTGACTTTTTTAGCCTTCCTTATATGGAGAGACGTCCGTGACATCGTAACTTTCGATTAGTTCCCTCCAAGTATGTCTTATCTGGAGAAGACGTTCGTAACATGGAAAGTCCAATAAATAATGTCTATTATTAATGTCCTGCAGCTCGTCACATGGAAAGTCAAAACTTCAACGAGGCATTAATTATTGAGAAGGGGTTCAAATACCCTACAAATATAACAGTGCAGATCACGTTCGAATGATAATAGGACAAGAGGTCAACGAATGATAAACAACATAAATTTTATAATTTTTTCCATGGTAATCTTCTGTTTGTATGATGGGTACAGCTAGCGTGAAAACGTGTGAGAACGTCATGAGATAACGGGAACTCTGGAGAACACGTTTGATCTTTGGATTAGTTCCTTCAGCTCGTCACATGAAAGTCTAATAAATAATGTCTATTATTAATGTCCTGCAGCTCGTCACATGGAAAGTCAAAACTTCAATGAGGCATTAATTAATTATTAGTCTTTTCATATTTTTTTTTTTTGAAAAAAAGACATGTAATGAAAGATGTAACTTACAACCATTAGTAGCAGTTCACAGTCATTAGAGAATAAATGCAAAAACTAACAAAGAGTAAAATACATATGCCCTTTGATTTACCATCCACAAAAACACAGTAATTGAAAATAACACTTGGACTAAGCTTCCGAATTCATTGGGGCTGAGGTAATCTAAACCTATAACAGGATTTATGCAAAAAGGGGTGGATTGCTTCATATCTTCAAGTTGTTGGAGTCCCAGCTGTTCCTACTAAGTGCAAACTCGAATTTGTCTCAGAGCCTCTCTGGTACTCTACCATCTGCAGATCCTGTGGGTCCCATACCCATAAAGGAATGGCATCCAAATCAGTTGGTAACTACTGAGTTGCTGCCACCTTAATTCTCTTGTTCATATGCCCTGCCCAGTAATCAAAAATAGAAATAATCAGCAATATAAGAGATCCTGTCGTTTTACAAGGGGAATTTTGAAAAAAAACAGAGTTCCTATATTTCCACAAAGTCCAACACAAGACACTGAATATCACTAGGAAGGCGATGTTATGATCTTTTGCTAATGTACCTGCAAAATCAAAGATATTATTACAAGATTTTCATTGCAAGAATATATGTTGATAATTATCTAACCAAAATCAAATTTGTTGTGCTACAGTACATTTAAGAAAAAGGTGATTCACTATTTCTTTTTTATGGCATAATTGATATTTTAAATCTCCCCTCCATCCTCTTTTGTGTAAATTATTTTTGGTCAAAATTCTATTATGCATTACTAACTACATAAATATCCTAATTTTTGGAGGAAGAGGGAGTTCTCATTAGTCTTTTCATATAATAATTAATGTAGTTAGGCTACGGTACTATCCATAAGGTAGTCTGTATATATTATCGCTTCATATCTCTGTTTTCAAAATCAAAATGATCTGTTGGAACCGCTTGAGGTGATCTCCATATGAAAATGCATTTAGTGACTAAAATTTATATTTCTACGATATAATGAAATAATCCGTAATGTGAAACATAATCCAAAATTAGACAACCTGAAATCCAATCCGTTTAAATGAACGTAGTCTTTGGTTGAATTTTTGTTGAATTTTAGTTTGTTTATTTTCTTTCTTTTCTTTTCAGTTTTTACTGATAAGGTGTAGTGTAGGTGCGTGCAGTTTTGTAAGATGAACTCTGTAAGTGCAGTTTGTGCATTCCGTTAAATGCAACCTCACCTGACAGCTTCTGTCATGGCATTTCAAACAAAAAAAATCCGATCAGTTTGAGTGGCACCTTTACTGAATTAGATTAAATAGTTGATATATAGGGAGTATTGTGATATAGATCCGATCCGTTCGAGTGGCACCTGTGTTCCAATAGTTGACCTGCACAGATGTAGGCCTGGTTGCTGATGTAAAAAAACGAGATTATATATTTATTACATAGTTCCTACATAATTGGTACCAGCTGTTGGAAAATAATGTACTCAAGGACCAGAATTCATTTCTAGCTGCCACACATATAATTAGACCTTTTTGTTATAAAAAAAGTTCCTTTAAATCCAGCATTCCTTTTTCAGTAAGTGTATTTTTTCACATGTATCTATGTTGTGATATTTTCTTCTACCAATTTCAACAAATAAATGAAGATTTTTACTGTAAAGTGTCTAAAAGACAAAAATGTCATTTAATAAATTACAGAATTATGTGCCTACGTTTCCTAAAAATCTAGATTCGCCACTCCTTATTGCTTTGGAACAAGTCATTTTTTATTTTTTTTTAATTTACTTTATTCTTGTTTAGAAAGGTGTCCTCTTTTAATTACGAAAATGAGTATTTCTTCCGGAAATCTATTTCTCCTCCTGCTCAGATTATCCATCTTCTTCCATGAAAAGAGGAGCACGAATCATATACAACATAAATAATATATTTTTTTTCCTTAATAAATGATGATCTTCTGTTTGTAAGTTGTGTACAGCTAGCTAACGTGTGAGAACGTGTGAGAACGTGTGAGAAGTTTCTTAATTGCGAAATTTATAAATCCATTTTATCTTCTCAAGATCAATACACAAATTAAGGCGACTAACTAAGCAAGCAAGAAAGCATCATGAGCAATTCAGCTAGCTTAGCTTCCTCTTCCATCCCACCTGTTGTCCCAATGGACCGACGACTACGACAACTTCTCGAGGCATGCAGCAAAGGTGATTTCAGCCTCTGCATCGACTTGATTGATGCCAACCCTGATATCCTGCTCTCTACTACTCCTCTCAGAAACAACTGCCTAAACATTGCCGCCATGCTTGGCCATCACAAGTTCGCAAAGGAGGTCTGGTCTAGAGCCCCATCCCTCTTCTCCGGCACCAACATTGATGGCAAGACCCCACTGATAGATGCTCTGATGGCGGCTAACCTTTCATTGGCTTCTGGCAGCATCACTGCTGCATCACAATATATGCAGCATGACGATTTGGAGGAAGGGAAGCCGTTGAACCGCATGCTCTTGAAGGCCGATAGGCGCAAAGAAACTGCTTTGCATCATGCAATGCGCAATGGTTTTGAAGATTTGGCAGTGCAGCTCTTGGACATAGAGCCACAACTGTCCGTGCAAGTTACCAACATTAATGAGTCACCGATGTACATCGCGGCCCGGAGAGGATATTCTAAAATTATAAAGCAATTGCTAGAAATCCCGTTTTCCCTTGATTCTGGCCCATGTAATGGCACCGCTCTGAGTACTGCTGTGGCACACGGATACACAGGTTCATTACTTATAACCCCAATTATGAGCATGTTATTTTTCATATAAATTTTTTAGAGACTTTTTATGCATTTGTACAAACCATTGTAGTGAAGTTCTTATGCACTTCAGTTCAGAATATTATTTTGGCTTGTGAACCAAATCAATTTGATTTGAAATATTTGTTCAAATGATCTGAATTCCACCAGTTCATAGTCAGACGACAAAACTCAAAAGTCTAATTTCTTTTTTTGAAATTAAGAATTCAATGAAGGACGGCAGCGACTAGGGGTGTCAATGGTACCTTTTTAGCCGTTTACCCGACCCGTATTGTATTCGATAAGGTGGGTATGAGTAAGGTTTTTTTTCGTTAATAATGGTTATGGGTATGAATAAGAATTTTTTTCGTTAACTAAGTGGATATGGGTATGGGTGATGACTATTTCGTACCCGTTACTATAGGATAATTATAAAATATAAATATATATTCAATTTAATTTCCAGCTTACCTAAAAATATTAAAAACTTAAGAGAAAAATAAAGAAGGGAATGTTTCATTCGTATTTCATTGTAGATTCGTAATACAGAGATACTGGAGTATATAAAGCAAATACAATTTTGTCTCCAGCTATACATTCTGTTATTGAAAAATAAGTTGCTATTTCTGTTACAATTGCTAGCTATGATTATTCCAAACGCTACAGCTACAGATGCTATTTGTGTTGATCTCCAGTATGCTTCTCTAGTGAACAGTGAATTGGAGTGCTCCACTATATATTCTATTATATATATTTGTGTTTTTGAATTTTCTTGCTTTATAAAAAACAATTTAGTTGGAATTGATTGCACATTTATTTTTATTTTTTTATTAGAAAAGCAATTATATATGTGTGAAATGAATGAGTTTTTGATGTTTAATTTGTAAAATATAATAAAACTAATTATTATATTAGTATTATCCGTTATTCACCCGCTACCATTTCGTTACCCGATAATATTAACTAGTAAGGGTAGGATATGATAAGATTAATTTTTAATGGGTATGGGTAGGATATGGGTAAGATTAATTTTAATGGGTATGGGTATGAAAATGTCTCCACCGGACCCGTACTGTACCCATTGACACCCCTAGCAGCGACCTCACCCCAAAACTTACTTTGCCTCAGAAGTCCCATACTAACTGTATCTGCCACTATTGCCACAACTTGAGAGTCCCAAATCCACCTCCGCCCGTTATCTCACCTCATTTCCCACTATCTGCTAAAGCCTTGGAGCAAGCAGCAACTTCCATCACTCCAGAAAGGCTTGGAGGCACAATCGTTGCTCCCTCCATGCATTTGAATCACTTACATAGATTCTAGGTGGTCTTAGTAAAAGTTGTAATTTTATCATGACATGTACTGTCAGGTATAACTAAGAAACTGTTGGAAGGACGGTCCCAACTAGCATACCATAAAGATGACGATGGAACTGCTCCCCTGCATAGAGCTATACTTAACAACGATCTCGAGATGGTGAAGTTATTATTAGAATACGATAATAATTTGGCATATATTAAGCATGGAGAAAGAACTCCATTTGCGCTGGCAGCGGCGCAAGGCTGTGTGTCAATAGCAGAGGAGATCATGAGTACTTGCCCGGACTCCGTTTATGCTGTCAACAGTATTGGGGGTGGTGCATTACATGAAGCTATTTGGGAAGAGCATCCGGATTTTGTTGACTACATACTCAAAACACCCCTCCTTCATAGATTTCTTAACCAAGCCAACGACAGTGGCCATCTTCCCTTGCATTATGCTGCGGATAAGTGCAACCCGGAGGTCCTTTGTTCTTTGCTATCCCATGCACGACAGGATTGCACTGCATTATGTGTTGACGGCACTGCAGTTAGCATGATTTATGAAAAGACCGATTTATGGAAGACTTTGAGTTGGGTAAGTTAATTAATTTTCATTGCTCTTACACAGAAAATACTTCCATAAATTTAGTATTATATTTTATATACATTTCGTTAATCCCAATCATGATGTAGCTAGTGTTTTTTTTTTTTTTTTATATATGGTCAAGAAAGATAATGCATATATTATTTTGCTTTCACAGAATGAGTCGTTCACATTGCTGTCAAATACATATACCACCGGATGGAATAACTTTGCAGGAGATAAAGTAAAAAAGGCGATCAAGAAGCAAGCCAATGAGGATCTCAAATCACTTACAACAAAGTACATTTCCAACACATCTCTGGTCGCTGCCCTCCTCGCTACTATCACTTTTGCTGCTGCTTTTACCTTGCCAGGAGGATTCAGTTCTGACCCTGCCGATGCGGGACTACCCATTTTTGCAAGGAAAACAGCTTTCCAGGTGTTCCTCATCTCTGACACCATAGCCATGTGTTGTTCCCTTTCTGTCACATTTCTATGCATTTTGGCGACTTGGGAGGACTTGGATTTACTCCTGAATTACAGGAAAATAACTAGGGCGCTCATGTGGTGTGCTTACGTGGGTACTGCAGTTACGTTCGGTACTGGTTTGTTCATAGTGTTGGCGCCCAACAACTTGTGGCTTGCAATTCTCATATTAGTACTTTGCACCTTCCTTCCATTCTTCTCAAAGATCATCAGTGAATGGCCCCTATTAAAGCTGCGCTACAGGCTTCGTGGTCATTTTCAAAAAGACTTTGTTCCAAATATTTGAAGAAAGTGCAAAATACTGGGAACTTTTTCTTTTCTATCAAAGTCCAGTGCTATGGTTTCAATTTGAATGTAGTAATTGTTTTTCCTTGACGAAGGTCGGTTCACCTTCTCTTCTCCTACTCCCTGTAATCTCATATATTTGTCGCTTTCTTGTAATCTCCTTCCTCATACTGATTTTATTTGACAAATAATCACTCCAAGATTATTTGTCAATAAAAAGTAATGAACATTTTAAATTTATGACAGATTCTGAAAATACTGGAACATAATACTATTGGATTGGAAATTTTCTGACAAGTCCCTGATCCCTATCCGCAAATACCAGCACTTCATAACTAGAAACTTGTTCTTGAAATTCAACTATATTTTATCAAATACTTCGTGTATAACTAAGAATCAAGATTGTATATAAAGAGGGAAATAACTTTCGTTAAAAATTTAAAAATTATATAAGACAAAATTAGATCTGCGGTATGTCATTTGTAATATATATGTAAATTGCTCTCTGATACCATTTTCTATATGACGGTGTTTGAATTATAATTAGAGTTTTTTTAAATTCGCACCTCTTCGATCTTTGCCATCTCTTTTAATTCCCACCGCCCTCCTGCCTAATCAAATAACTCTCTCTTCTCTTCTCCTTTCAATCCTCTCTCTTAAGGTTTCGGCGCTGCGATAATTTTTTAATTTCTAACAGGATAATTTTTTAATTTCTAGATTAATCTTTTATGTTCGGATTTAATCAACCAAATCTGGATTAGACTTGAAAATGATTACTGCCACACTAAAAATGTTTTGAGATTTGATATACATCTAGTGAAAATATAGAATTCATTGCCGAAATTCGATCACGTATTTGATGCTGAAATTTTCTTAACAATTTTTTAATTCTTTTTAAAGTGGTATTTGTACTTTATAATGATTAAATAGAGATAAATTAATGTCTTTTAATAATTTAATTAGAGTTACACATGAGATTAATTATATAATGGGTAAATAAGAAAGAGTTTCAAGAGTTGAGGGGTGACTAAGAAAGAGTTGCAAGAGTTGGGTTATAAATAAGATAAATTGAAATCTCTAGGGGTAAGAAACCATACAAGTTATGAATGGTACATAGAAAATTATCGCAAATTATCTGAATTTATGATAAAGTTCTTAATGTTTGGTTGGCTGTATATGTTTGTTGCATGATCTGAATTTGCTTTGCAAGTTTTGTAGGGTTTTAGAGCAAGCACAAGAACACAAAAGGATCGATTTGGAGGCGAAAGCCAATTTTCTGATTTTTCTCTCACATAAACAGAGATAGAGTTTATTTGGTTTACACAATTTACATAAAAGTCCAAATAAACATGCAAATTACAAGAAAGGATATTATTACAAATAAGCCCTTATAATGAATTGGGACACAACAAACTCCTCCTAATTCATAAGGTAGAACCCTCAACCAGACCCGCCTTGTCACGACAAGCTTCAAGCTTCAAAGGCGGCAAGGACTTTGTTAACATGTCGGAGCCGTTCTCACTCGTGTGAACCTTCTCCAACAACAATTTTTTCTTCTCAAGCACATCACGTATCCAATGATAACGTAGCTCAATGTGCTTTGACCTAGAGTGAAATGTTGGATTCTTGCTCAAGTGAATTGCATTTTGACTATCACAAAATAACACATACCTTTCTTGCCGAATGCTCAACTCATAAAAGAACTTCTTCATCCATAATAGTTCTTTGCATGCCTCGGTGATTGCAATGTATTCGGCTTCGGTTGTGGAGAGTGCAATACACTTTTGTAGTCTCGATTGCCACGAGACCGCCATTCGCTAAACAAACCAAATAACCGGATGTTGACTTCCTCGAGTTAACATCTCCGGCCCAATCGGCATCCGTGTATGCCTCCAAAACTAGTTTGCTAGCCCCATAACAGAGGCAATAACCAGTGGTACCACGAATGTACCTAAGAATCCATTTCACTGCATTCCAATGAGCTATTTCAGGATTTGCGAGAAAACGACTTACCACTCTAACGGCATGAGCAATATCCGACCTCGTACACACCATTGTGTACATCAACGAGCCGACCGCAGATGCATATGGCACCTTCTTCATCTCTTCTTTCTCCCTTTCATGCTTTGGACAATCATCAAGTGTCAACTTGAGATGACTACCAAGCGGAGAAGAACCCAGTTTGCACTTGCTCATATTGAACCGTTCAAGCACCCTTTCCAAATACCTTTCTTGTGACAACCAAAGTTTGCACTTTTCACGATCTCTAGTGATTCTCATATCAAGAATTTGCTTTGCGGGACCCAAATCCTTCATTACAAATTCATACCCATGCTTCTCTTTCAAAGCTCTAATTTCTTTTACATCATTCCCAACAACCAACATGTCATCAACATAGAGTAATAGAATTATAAAATCACCACTAGAGTACCTTTTCATGAAGACGCAATTGTCGGAATTGGTCTTGCTAAAGTTGTTGTCACACATAAAAGATTCAAATCTTTTATACCAGTTTTGCGGTGCTTGCTTCAAGCCATAAATGCTCCTCCTTAATTTGCATACCATGTCCTCTTTACCTTTTCAGAAAACCCCTCGGGTTGCTCCATATAGAGCTCCTCCTCCAAATCACCATGGAGAAATGCGATTTTCACATCAAGCTGCTCAATCTCCAGATTCAAGCTAGTTGCCAATCCAAGTATAACCCAAATAGAGGACATCTTAACCACAGGTGAGAATATCTCCTCAAAATCAATCCCTTTCTTCTGATCAAAACCCTTCACTACTAACCGAGCCTTGTACCTCGGCTTTGAACTCGTGCCATTAGATTTCACCCGAAACACCCACTTATTTTTGAGCACCTTCTTGCCCTTTGGTAACTCTACCAAATCAAAAGTGGAGTTCTCATGCAAATATTTCATCTCATCTTGCATGGCTTCAAGCCACTCACCTTTGTGCTCATGACACATGGCATCTTCATAGCTTTCGGGTTCATCATTATCTGCAAGCAAAACATACTCATTTGAAGAGTACCTTAAATTAGGCCTTTGTTCACGGTTTGATCTTCTCAACTCTCGAAGAGGTGAATTTTCATTTGGATATAAGATATCATTCTCAATAGCATTTTCAATTTGCTCACCTTGGTTTTCGGTTTGAGGGTTTTGGTTGATTTCGGCTTCTTGGTTACTTGAAGTGGGAGTTAGATCAACAAAGGAACTAGAATAGGTTTTCGCATTGTCGAGGTTGTTCAAATTCTCAATAGTTTCTTCTTCAAAGAAAACTACATCTCGACTTCTAACCAACTTCTTCTCAATTGGATCCCACAATCTATAACCGAATTCACCGGTTTTGTAACCCAAGAAAATACACTCCTTCGACTTGCTATCAAGCTTGGCCCTTTCGTCTCTAGGAATGTGCACAAATGCTTTACAATCAAATACCCGCAAGTGTCCATAAGACACATCCTTGCCGGTCCAAACCCGCTCGGGAACATCACCATCTAACGCATGTAAAGGTGATAAATTTATCAAGTGGACAGCCGTGTTCAATGCTTCACCCAAAATGCTTTTGAAAGTTTTGAATTTGAGAGCACAGACCTTATTCTCTCACAAATTGTGCGATTCATCCTTTCGGCTACTCCATTCTGTTGCGGAGTTTTTGGCACCGTTCTTTCAAGCTTAATACCATTACCTTTGCAAAAGGTCTCAAATGGCCCACGGTATTCACCACCATTGTCGGAATGAATGCATTTCAATTTTCAACCTGTTCCTCTTTCAACTTCAGCAAGAAAGTGCTTAAACACCTCCAAAACCTGATCCTTTGTCTTAAAGGAATAGGCCCACAACTTTCTGGAATGATCATCCACGAAAGTGACAAAGTAAAGAGCTCCTCCAAGTGTCCTATCACCCATAGAACACAGATCGGTATGAACCAAATCCAAAACATTCGACCTCTTAGTGGTAGGACTTCTCTTAAAAACAATTCGATGTTGCTTACCTGTCAAACAATGAATACAAGATGTTAGAGATGTGCCATCACTCGGCACACTATCCTTTTTGGCCAAAATTTGAAGCCCTTTCTCACTCATATGACCCAACCGCAAGTGCCACAAATCAGTTGAGTTACCCTCCACTGCATTCACCTCACCACACAATTTAACCCGCATTGTATAAAGCGAACTTGTCTTCTCACCCCGAGCAACAACTAGAGAGCCTTTAGACAATTTCCACTTGCCTTCAACAAAGTGACTACGGTACCCTTCACCATCAAGAGCACCAATCGAAATCAGATGAAGTCTCATATCCGGCACATGCCGAACATTCTTGAGAAGCAATTTGCACCCCACACTAGTCTCCACACACACATCCCCGATACCGGAGATGTTGCAAACCCCATCATTCCCCATTCTTACATTGCCAAAATTACCTTGCTTGTAAGAAGTGAACAAATCACGTCGAGAAGTGACATGAAATGAGACTGCTGAATCGATCACCCAAGTGGAGTCTTGACTTGTGTAATTGATAAACCCGTCATCACAAGCACGAACACTTCACCGTCACACGCGACGGCCGCGGTGCTTTCCTTCTCATTTTCATCCGATCTAGGTCTAGATTGATCTCTCTTACCTTTTTCTTTCAATTTTCTACACTCAAACTTTATGTGGCCAGGCTTGCGGTAATAGTAGCAAACAATGCCCTTACGAGACTTTGATCTCCCTTTCGATTTATCATTGTGGTCATCCCCGTGAGAGTTTCTATGCGAACTCCTTCCACGGTTCTCAGTAATAAGAGCTGATGACTCGCTTGTAACACCCAACTCCTTACGCCTCAACTCTTCATTGAGCATACTGTCTTTTACCATAGCAAGAGTGACAGTACCATTCAGTGCCGAATTGCTCAATGACACCACAAGAGTCTCCTAACTATCCGGTAAGGAACTCAAAAGAATCAAGACTTGTATCTCTTCATCCAAAGCCAATTTCATAGTACATAACCGATGGTTATTCACACAATCTTGGAACCGACTCAAATGCTCACTCACCGAAGAGCCCTCGTGATACTTCATGTTCACAAGTTTTCGAATGAAATAGGCTTTGTTTTGGGCTGTTTTGCGCTCATACAAACTCTCAAGTTTTTTCCACAACTTCTTGGCATCGGTTTCGGTTGACACATGGCAAAACATAGAATCATCAACCCATTGTCTAATCAATGCAACCGTCTTTCGATTTCTAGTGGTCCAAACCGCATCAGTGACATCTCTTGGTTTTGTACCGGTTACCGGTTCATAGGCATCCCTACAATACAACATATCCTCCATTCTAGACTTCCAAATAGAATAATTGGATGATGTCAATTTGATCATGGTACCGCTACTACTACTCTCCTCCATTTTAGAAATTTATTGATAAATTCAGATGGTTCAGAAATTTCAGATCACTGCTCAAAGCAGCACACAAATCACCAGTTCACAAAGAAAATTACCAGAGCTTAGATGGCGCAGAAATTAGTAGCACAACAAATTTCACTTGAATTTGACCAAACTAAATTTGATGCCGCTAATTTCCAAATCAAATGGAACAAAACCAAAGTGAGAAACTCAGATAATCGCGCCAAAAGCAAGTGATTTTGGAGTCTATGTTGCGACTCAGGAAATCACCAAGAGGCAAGAGACAGGAACAAACCAAAGTGAAAATCGCGAATCAGAAAGTCGCGTCACCTCCAGATCGCAGCAGTGTCGCTCAATGAGAAAACCCTAGAAACGGTGCAGCGGAACTGTAGCGAAGAGCGATCTGAACCTAGAACCACCGATCGGGATCGACGATGGCTCGATCAGCTCTGATACCACTTGTAGGGTTTTAGAGCAAGCACAAGAACACAAAAGGATTTGGAGGCGTAAGCCAATTTTCTGATTTTTCTCTCACATAAACAGTAAACAGAGATAGAGTTTATTTGGTTTACACAATTTACATAAAGTCCAAATAAACATGCAAATTACAAGAAATGATATTATTACAAATAAACCCTTATAATGAATTGGGACACAACAAGTTTTGATAGAAAATGATGAAGTTAATGGTTTGATCATAGCCATGCCAACAAGCTGACTGATCACCCCAGCCGGGCCATGTAATTTTTTTTTAATTTTCTTTAGTTATGTTTTATTTCGCACGTTGCAATAACATAATTGGAAACCAATATATTTAGAATCTCGCTGCAATATATTGGGAACCAACATAATTTGAAAGTGGTATTAATTATTGTACCATAGTTACACTTAAAAAATCAAATGACACTATTACCAAGGTTTCAATATGACAAATTTATTACACCGACAACTCTTCCTATTTCTACCAGATAGCATCTTTGCATAAAGAATATGAGAGCACAAGAAAAAAATAAGCATCACCTTGCCTAAACGCTTGACTTGAACTAGAAGTCTCCAAAAGCGTGCATAAAAGTCTCCAAAGGCCCAATATGGCCACAATTGTGGGCTCCACCAATGAAAAAATCTCAGACGGGGTGTGGAGGCCCAACTTGGTTGTTACTATTTCAACAAAGCAGCTCCATCACTTGTACAAAGATGCCAAATATTTGTATGCTTAAATTGTTATCATCTTTTGTTTGAAAATAATGGTTTTTCATGCCTCCAAAATCCATTTGCATGATAGGCCTAACAAAATGCACAGTCATGGAATCCGTACCAGATCCACTGGTACCAGTCCCTAAACACCCGTAGGCCCGAATTAGGATCTCCCCTAATATAACTCAAATTTTGAGTTAAAATGCAAACCGTCTGATCTGCTCTAGCACAAATATTAAAGGGCGTCGTGCATTCCACCATGGATCTGACTGGGATCCGGATTCTTGTCGAATGACAATGTAATTTTTTTATATATGAACATCTATGACGGAGTAATTGATAAATGGTATCTAGTTTCTAATACTGATACATAAAAAAAACTGAAATGTAATCAAACTCAGTGATTGGGTGGAAGGGCGGGGGAGAGTGGAGGTGGCAAAAGGGGATTGGAATCTGAGGAGAGGTGCGGAGTTATGAGAGAGACGACAGACAGGGAAGGGTTTGAGGGGAGGGAGAAAGCTTCCGTGGAAAGGAACTGGAATAATGTTTTTTTCTATACTCTTTCACCATGAACCTCCGAGAGCTGAGAAGACTTGCATGTAATGCTAGAGTATTGTTTATTTATTTTTATTTTTCTTTTGACAAAATGTACGGTTTATTTTCAAACAAGTATCTGGTGATGAAAGGATATTTTGTCAATTTAAAATTTAAAATATTTAAATAGAAGATAAAATAAAATAAAGGGAATAGAAGAGAAAAAAATTAAGTTTGTATGGGGATATTGGATATTATAGTGTTTTGATGAGAAAATTGGCTATTTGAGAAGTTTGTATGGACACACTAGAAATTTCCCTTTAATATATGGTCAAGAAAGATCACTCATATATATTTTTATCTTATTTTTGCTGTCACAGAATGAGTCCTTCACATTGTTGTCAAATGTAATTCCCTCCGGATGGAAACATGAAATAAGACATAATGCAAAACAGACAATCAAGAAGCAAGCAATTGAGGAGGTCAAATCACTTACAACAAAGTACACTTCCAATACATCTCTGGTTGCCGCCCTTCTCACTACTATTACTTTTGCTGCTGCTTTTATCTTGCCAGGAGGATTCAGTTCTGATCCCGCCAATGCTGGACTACC
The DNA here is from genome assembly GCA_025461125.1 of Carex kokanica. Classification (NCBI taxonomy): domain Eukaryota; kingdom Viridiplantae; phylum Streptophyta; class Magnoliopsida; order Poales; family Cyperaceae; genus Carex; species Carex kokanica. Next base: position 818,751 of record JAJGRX010001241.1, on the reverse strand, counting down.
CATTTTTGCAAAGAAAGCAGCTTTCCAGGTGTTTCTCATCTCTGACACCATAGCCATGTGTTCTTCCCTTGCTGTCTCATTTCTCTGTATTTTGGCTACAAGAGAGGACTTGGATTTCCTGCTGAATTACGGGAAAACAACGAGAGCGCTCATGTGGTGTGCCTATGAGGCTACTGCACTTGCGTTTGGTACCGGTTTGTTCACGGTGATTGCGCCCAACAACTTGTGGCTTGCAGTTCTCATACTGGTACTGTCGCCCATCCTTCCATTCCTCTCAAAGATCATCGGTGATTGGCCCCTATTAATGCTTCGCTACAAGCTTCATGGTCTTTATCAAAAGGACCTTGTTCCAAATATTTGAGAACAATGTGCAAAATTATATCGTAATTCATAGTAGAGTTGGACCATTATTTAAATACATGTCAGAGCCTTTATGGTATCGGCTCTGGTTGTTTTGAACTTCAAAATCAAATTTTTAAGTCTTGCTTCGTGCCTAGGACGAACCTAAGCATAAACAATTCTAAGCTCGTGAATAAGCTTGTGTTTGAAAAATACCTCTTTTGTTTTTTGTTTTTTTCTACAAATTTTAACAATAAATGAAATTTTTTACTGTAAAGTGTGTAGATTTTGTTCTTAAAATTGAAAGAATTTCCTTTTTTTTTTGCTTGGATAAATTATAGAATATTGTGACTACATTTAAATCTGGATTCGCTACTCCTTATTGCTTTGAAACAAGCCAATTTTTTGTTCACATTCTTGTTTAGAAAGGTAACATCCTCTAATTTGTTTCAATTAGCATGATCAGTCCCGAGAAAACTAATATCGTAGTAATCTATAATTTCACTAAAAACATTTGCTAATTCTATCTACTCCCCCATATAAGTGTTATTGTTGTATTCGATATAGGTTGATGTTATGACTTCTGACTGAGGATGAAGGAATTAGCAGAGGCAAACGTGGCATTAATATAGATATACCTTCCTTTGATACTGAAAGTGGGAATGGTGGGCATTAATATATTACCTTTATAAACAAGAAAGTGCAAAAAAAAATTTGGCTTGTAATTTCAAAGCAACAAGGAGTGGCGAATCCAGATTTTTACAAAATGTAGGCACAATATTCTATAATTTATCAAAAAAAAATCTTCGAATTTTAAGAACAAAATCTTGACACTTTAGTAAAAAATTTCATTTGTTTGTTGAAATTGGCAGAAAAAAAACAAAAAACTAATTCCTTCTCTCATAATGGAAACTTCTAATAAAATCATACTACGCAGCTATATGCTTGATGGAGCCCACTGTCATTGTCATGCGAGTTAATTTATTCTTAACTTGAGAGTTATATAAATCTTTTTGAAATTTAATTGAATTTACTTCTTTTTTTCCAAAGTTTTATATAATTTGGTCCCCCTTATAAATTGCCATGTGTGTGCTATAACTTAGTGACTCAGAGTTCCATTTTGTGTGGTGGATACTGAGGTTCAAATTCCAGTGGCCACAAAAACATATTATTCATTTTACGTTTTAGTCCCCCCTATCTAAATTTTCTAATTCCACTCCTGTGTGAAGCACAGCCACAACCCCACCTTTAACTTCGCCTTCCAACTCCCACACCAACTCTATAAGTCGCTATTGCCTCTACTTGACTGTCTCAAATCCACGTCTCACCTCATCTCCCAGTCTCTGCTCAAGCCATGGAGCGAGCTGTTATTTCCATTGCTCCTTCCTCCACGCATTTGAACCACTTCTCATAGATTCTAGGTGATCTTAGGAAATGTTGTAATTTTATTGTGACATGTACTTTCAGGTATCGCTAAGCAACTGTTGCAATGATGGCCCCAACTAGCATACCATAAAGACAAATATAGAAACAATCTGCTGCAAAGAGCTATACTTGAATATAATCTCGAGCTGGTGAAGATATTCTTAAAATACCAAATAGAACGGATAGAGCAGATGGTCCAACTACAGAACTTCTTCTTTTTCATTACTTCCATGGTCGTGCCTTGTTATACGATCATAATATGGCATATATTAAGGAAGAAAGAAAAGGATGTACTCCATTTATTATGGCAGTGCAAAAAAGCTATATGTCAATTGCAAAAGAGATCATGAGTACTTGCTCTGACTCTGTTTATACTCCTGACAATGATGGGGATAGTGCACTCATTCACACAATTTTATTTGAGAAACCATATTTAATTGACTACATACTACGAACACCCCTGCTTCATAAGCTTATTAACAAGCCAACAACGATGGTAGTCTTCCTCTGCATCATGCTGCCGGCAAGTGCGACCCGAAGCTCCTTTGTTCTTTACTAACCCATGCAGGACAAGATTATGCTTCTATTAACGTTTTCGGGAATAAAGCATGTGGACAGAAAGCCTTATGGAAGATTTTGAAATGGGTAAGTTTATTTAATTTTCATTGCTGGCTCTAACCCAAAACACTTATTTAAATTTAGTATTAAGTTTTGTACATTTCCTAAATTCCAATCATGATGTAGCTAGTGTTTTGTAATATATGTTCAAGAGAGATTATGAAAATATATAATTTCTTTTTTACTTTTTGTTGTCACACAGAATGAGTCGTTCACATTGTTGTCAAACGCAATTCCCTCCGGTTGGAAACACTTAATAAGAGATAATGCAAAAAGACAATTAAGAATCAAACAATTCAGGAGGTCGAGTCAATGATAGCAAAGTACACTTCCAACACATCTCTAGTCGCTTCCTTTCTTGCTACTATAACTTTTGCTGCTGCTTTTACTTTGCCAGGAGGATTCAGTTCTGATTCCTCTAATGCCGGAAAACCCCCTTTTGCAAGGAAAAAAGCTTTCAAGGTGTTCCTCATCGGTTGTAAACAGTAAAACCATGTACAATTTGATCAAATTGTACGTATATGGTTTTTTATTAAAAACCGTTTATGAATGTTGGAGGTTTTCGTAAGTTCTAGAGCGCATTTTCGGATGTGCATTTTATGATGCTCCTACAATTCTATACAGTTTTACTGTATAATCCGTGTGTGATAAAAAAAATACAATTTTTTCCTTATCATCGATCCGTGCCTTTCTGTTATAATGCATCTCTCTCTACTTTTTCTAAGTTATTTCTAAAGCATATCTTCTCTATAGTTGTACATGACTGTTCTCTGAGTCAATTTAATCTAAACATGCGAGGCTAGGGCGAGTGAGGAGATATCTTCACCGAAAAGACGATTTCCAATCATGAAACTTCAAACGGCCATAAAACGGCACTCGAGTATCCGATTTCAGCTAGTGACCACTTTTTGAAAAACTTGTGAGAAGATGAATGTGTTGATGAGAGCCATGTTGTTTTCCAAAATTTAGAATTGCAAAAAAAAAAAAAAGGAAGAGCCTCAAAAGTTGACTTCAAATTTCTGATTAAGTTTTTCATTTCTAATTTCTATTTTTTTTTTGTCATTTACCATATTTCTTCTTAGACATTGTTCATATAAATTATTGAAGTCTTAGATCTAGGGTTTTCTTGTTATGTTTTTATTTTTTAGTTAGAATGTTATTCATGTAACTAATAATATGTGATGTAATTGTAATTGTTGTTTATATATTGGTAAATGTAGTGTTGTAGTGTTTATATTTGAAATTTAGTTTAGTATTTTTGGCATTTAGATCTAGAGTTTAATTTTATTTTCAGGTCTAGAGTTTGATTTGAATTCAGATCTTGGATTTCATGTTATTTTTTTTTATTTCTTTAATTATACACGGTTTTTAATAGGATGTGTGTTATTATACACACTTTTACTTTAAAAACCGTGTATGATAACTTTTAGCGAAAAAATTGGATTATACACGGTTTTTAATAAAAACCATGTAGCATTAGTGTTTCTGTACACGGTTAGAAAACCGTGTAAAATTTAACGACCCTATTGTACATAACTCTCGTAGACATAGTTCAAAAACCATGTAAAAGTCTGTTTTTTTTTTCTACCATAGTTAGTAGTGTTTTCGGTACTGGTGGTGTACTGATCTTGGAAACAAATTTTATAAAAAAACAATCGACACATTCGAAATGAACATATGAATTATTTTCTTTAGGATTTTACATTGTCATATTTAAATTTGTAAATACTATGTACCATTGCATGAATAATGTTTAATTTTTTATTATTTTAACATTTTTAATAAAAAAATTCTTTGTAATATTGATAGGTGGAATATGGTGTGTTTTGTTGATTAATTAATTTTAATTATACAATTTTCAAATCATTTCTTTCATCAATGAAATTTGTACTATCCGACAAATCTGACGACCATCTTAGAAAAAGCATACGTAGTTAATAGAGAAAATTACAAGGACTGTATTTCTGAAACGTGCTTAAATGGGACGAAACAACTTCCTAATTTATTAGGCCCGTTCCGTACTGATAAAACAATTTTAATATCTAACAGTGATATCTTGCATTACAAGAATTAATTCCATGCCTCATTTTTTTTGTGCAACAAAATTTAAACATGGTTCATAAAACGAATTAACCAACCGATAATTAACCGAGATTTTTATTAATACCCTAAAAAAAAAAAAAATATTAAAAATGCCCTCAGTTTTAAAAAAATTTTAAAAATGCCCTAACCGCCCCATAATGGGGCGGTCCACTTATGGAAGAAAACCGCCCTATTTCTGGGCGGTCCACCTCCTCCAGAAAACCGCCCAGAGATGGGGCGGTTCAGTGTTTTTTTTTTTTTTTCAGATTTTATATATTTTTATAAGGAAATTGTATATAGATGTATATATTGTTTAGATATATTTTTCTTTTTTAAGATATATATATTGTTAAGATGTATATATTTTTAATGATTTAAGATGTATATATTTTTAAGACGTAGGTATTTTTATTGTTGTTTGTACTAATTATTAATGATTTATGTTGTATATTGTATTCTTTGAAGTATTTATTCCATCTAGTTATTGTTTATTTATGTTTTATGTTGTCAATCTGTGCATATTTAATTGCGTTATGAAAATAACAAAACTGAAGCATATAAAATAGTTACAAACTACGAATTAAATCAGTTCACAAACTCATCGACGACGACCGAACAAATTTAGAAATCGACGAGTTCTGGATCTGCTTCCAGTCTGTTGTGCGACACTACTACCGCTACCGGATGCCTCTGCATGACTACTACCGCTACCGGTGGCCTCAGCAACAACTCTAGCATTTTCTCTTTCGTTGGCTTCGTTGATGGCCTCTGCATTCCAGTTCACAAAAAATGATATGTTATTGAAATCGAAAAATATAAAATGAATTATAAAATACAAGATGAAATGTACCTGCTCGCTGCCTGTCACAAGTTGAACGGCGAGCCTGATGTCCCATTCGCCTACCCTGCATCTCATCCATTGTCATTACAGCACGCTTGTGGGGCCTTCTCCCTTTCCTGATATAAAAAGAAGTTAAATAACTATATGAAAAAGATGGTCAGTGCATATACAAAGTATTCTCCCTAACCTGATCTTCTTGGGTGGGTTGAGTTCATCCCCAACGTAGGCTGGCCAAGCATGCTGGTTGGGATAAGGATGGAAGGATGCACCCCAAGTACTCGCAAGGTAATCGGTACGGTACATGTCGGCGACAAAATCATCCTCACGGAAGTTTCTCACTCGGCACACCGCCATAACATGAGAACAAGGTAGGTGAGCTAGTTGGATTCCTTGGCATGTACATGTTACAGTATTGTCCACTCCGATAATGACAACATACTTGTATGGTCTTTTAATAAACAGCATTCAAGGACTCGGACCCATTTGTCGTCATTATTCCCCATCTCCAACCTCCATCTTTTGCTTGAAATATTTTCTCATATGCGGGTGCTTCTTGCAGATCTCTCGGATTATTTTTCCCCACCTTGAGTAAGTACGAATTTGCCTTCGGACAGTACTACACAGAAATAAATTTTCAGATTAGAAAAATATAAGTAAATAGTTTATTAAAATTTCATCTAAAATATACATACCTTGGCAAACTCTTTGAACATCTCTTCCAGCCTCCTCGGCTTCTTCCTTCTGCATCCAATTTTAAATGTATCTGCAACCCATTGGTCGTTCCCGACATGCTTGTGGAGGTTCTCTGCAACGTGCTGCATACACAGCCTGTGCACACATTCGCCGTGAGCTGTCGACCACCCGAAATCTGTTCGATCAAAGACATACTTGATTCCTTTGTGCTGGTCTGATATGACGCAGAAGAACCTGTTCCCAACCACCTCTCTTCGCAAGAAACTCATGAAAAAACCCCAATTTTCACCGTCCTCCTTCTCGACAATTGCAAATGCCAAAGGCAACAACTGGTTCTCGGCATCATATGCACATGCTATCAACAGTCTCCCCTCGTAACGGCCAGACAAGAAGCATGCATCTATACTGATAACAGGTCTGATATATGGCACAGCTTGAATGCACGGACCAAACGCCCATGCTATGGCCTTGAACTGCATCGCGTCGCGCTTCTCAGGATCGGTGACATTCCAACATTCAAACTTTGTGCCGGGATTTGTACTTGATATGGCATGGAGCAGTGGTGCAAGCAAGTTGTATGAACCCTTCCAACTACCGAACAATCTGCAAATCGCAAGTTCACGCCCTCTCCACAACCTGTTGTACTTTGGGGTTACATGGTCGTAAGCGTGTCTCACCGCTCTACCGACCTCCTTAAGGCTGATCGACGGGTCGTCCTTAACATCCCTCTCAATTACATCGGCAATAAGTGATGCCGTAAGCTGTGCATGGTCTGTCCTTGACGACGCAGACTTGCATGTATGAGGTGGTTCACATTTCTTAATGATCCATGCGTCCCCCTTACCCACAGGGGTTGCATACAGTCGGAACTCGCATCGCGGTGAGTCTTTGCAAACAACAACTAACCTTTTTCGATCTCGCTTTTGTATTGTGCACTCCCAGTTGCCGCGAATATGAGTTTCTTGGACTTTCTTCACAAGTTCCTCTATGTTGGTATAAACCTGATTCGGAGCAAGTTCTGTGTTGTAAACGACACGCTTCCCAAAATAGCTTATGTCTGCTTCTTCAAAAGCAGTAGTATCGTTGAATGTGGCAACCGGATGTCTGTCTGTCCGACCTCTAATAGGAAATCTGTCATGGCTGGGTGCATAATCTCCATCACCGTCTGATAATGCATCAGAATTCCAATCCCCGTCCCAACTATCACCCGAGTTAATTTCATGTTCCGGTATGGCATCAACCCCTTCAGCCTCCAACATAGCATCTCTCCGGGGAACCATAACAGGTACAATTATAGGTACGGACGGTGGTACAGAAGGAAATCTGGCTTGGATTACGGGTTGAATAGGAGGCGGCGGCGGCGGTGGTGGTAGGTCGGTGGTATAATCAGTGGTGTAATCAGTGGTATACTCAGTGGTGTAATCAGCGGTGTAATCAGCGGTGTAATCAGTATGAACGGGTGGTGCATGACCGAAGTTTCGGTCACCCGAGTTGTCATAACCCGAGTGTTCAAAACCCGAGTGCTGCTGCACCGGGCTATCATGACCTGTATTGTCCGTAGAAGGTCCAACCCCGGACCGACGCAAGACCTTTCTGGAATATAACTCCATTATCGGGGTACCCGCAGATTGAAAAGTATTATAAACACATCTCCAACCATCCTCATCTGTTATTGGATACTTTACATAGTAAGGTCTATCCCTCCCTGTGTCAACCCGAGTAACTAAATCTATGTCATACCGGTTGTTGTTTACACCAATCCTTTCGAATACCTTTTGCTTAAGTTCCATAAATGAGGTGTTTTCGTTAACCTCAAAGCCGTGGGTTGGATCTTTCGTGTAATATACTCCCTCCACACCCACCATGAACTTCCCGCCCATATGCAGTGTAACCAACATTTTGATAGCTGCATTAATAAACAATTTTTTTATCACTTACAAAATAACAATACACAATTAAATTATTAGTAAACAACAACAATTAAAATTATATTAAAATAAAAAAAAATTACAAAAATAATAATAAATAATCTACAGTAATCTACAGTAATCTACAGTAATCTACAGTAAGCTACAGTAATCTACAGTGATCTACGTATCTACAGTAATCTACAGTAATCTACAGTGAGCTACAGTAACCTACAGTAATCTACAGTAATCTACAGTGAGCTACAGTAATCTACAGTATTCAACAGTAACCTACAGTAAGCTACAGTAAGCTACAGTATCTACAGTAATCAACAGTAAGCTACAGTAATCTACAGTATCTACAGTAACCTACAGTAATCAGCAGTAACCTACAGTAATCTACAGTATCTACAGTAACCTACAGTAATACACATTAACTAAATAATAATAAAATAAAATTATAAAAAATACCTTCGGAGCACAGTAAAGAGCGAGAGGCGGGGCGAGAGCGAAAATGAAGTGTGAGGGAGAGAGTGCGCAGTTTTATGGGATTTTATAGTATGTATAGTGGACCGCCCCATAGGGGGGCGGTTTTCTCGGCCAACAGAACCGCCCAACCATAGGGCGGTTTGGCGGGTATGGTGAACCGCCCCATCATGGAGCGGTTAGGGTATTTTTAAAATTTTTTTAAAATTGAGGGTATTTTTATTATTTTTTTTTTTTTTAGGGTATTAATAAAAATCTCGGGATAATTAATGTCTACCCCAGTAAGTAGTAGCTGTACTCATAAAAAACAAAAAACAAAATGCCTACTAGTCTACTACGTACAACTGTACAGTGATATGCAAGTAGTAACTTTGTTTCAAAATACAGCAAAAACGTTAATTTGTGGGGATCTGGAGAGTTCTACTAATATGGATTTGAGAGATGGCGGGGATGGCGAAAAGCTCAATGACTGGGATAATCTGAGCCTATTACCTCGTACAATAATTACCTTCCGACTCACAACAACCTCCACTCACACATTATAGTATATATTGGGATAAATTTAAATAAAAAATCGGATGGTAAATAAATTTATCATGTACGAGATACATTATACTGTTGAAACAATTAATGTTATGCAGATCACGTACGAGACATTCAGTGGCGGAGCTAGGATTTGAGTCAGGGGTAGCTAGGCAATAATCGGATTTGGATTCGAAAAAATTAACGGTTCGGATTCAAAAAAAATTAACGGATTTGGGTTTGAACGAAAAATTAACGGAGCTTCTTCCAGAGACAGAGGCGGAGCTTCTTCTTCCAGAGGTAGTCGGTTCTTCACTTCTTCTGCTTCGCCTCTCCTCTCCGTCTCCGCGAGTTTTTTTTTTTTTTTTTTTTTCTCGTGACTTCGCGCAGCGCAGGCGCTGAGGCGCAGGGCAGGGGTAGGCAAAGCCCAAAATCAGGGGTAGGCAAAGTCCAAAAAATACCGGTCTAAAATAAAAAAAAAATTTCCAGGGGTAGGCAAGTGCCTACCCCTGCGTTCACGTAGCTCCTCCACTGGAGACATTGTTCTTAAGCGTATTCCGTCTTTATCATGTAAGATTTGAAATTGCTATCAAAATGATCTGGAGATGTCGTTTTTTATGGCACGATCATAAAAGTGACTGACGATAACTCCACAGTATCTAGTCTAGATCAGATTAATTGAATAATATCTAGCCTAGATCAGATTAATTGAATAAATATGTGATAGAATGGAAAACGGAGAATCAATCAAAATTCGGAAACTCCTGTCCGTCTTTACGGATGCAACCAAGCAATCACACGGAGGGAATAATTCAAGTGTATAGCTAGGAAGTCAATTCAAGGTAGATCGATCTGAGGTGCATTCATTTTATTTTGTTTTTTTGTTTAATTAATTCAGTTTGCTCAACTGCTCAATCATTGCATTTGCCGAAGAAACCAAGCATTCACATGGAGGGCCAACTGCTCATTTGTATATATATAATTCATTAGTCAAATTAAACTCAATGGCCGATCTGGAGATGTACGCACATCATTTGTTTAATCAATAAATGAGATTAATTAATTAGTCGAGATCAAATCACACATAACTGCATCAAGCTGTTAATGTGTACTGAACAAGAATAGAAAATGACTAACTAACAGAGTTGTTTTATGAGGAAATAATCTTCGGCTTCTTACGAATTAACCTATAGTTATCTTCTATGTTACATGGATACAGGTACAAGTATCGTATCAGGTACGATACATATATAGCAATACGGTAATTTTCCAAAATCTATGATACAATACACCTATTATATATATTATTTTTATTATTTTAATTATATTATTAATTCAATACTTGTATATACGGCTGTTTAAAAAACAACACTTGTATTATTACAAATTTAGCATAAAAAACAAATACATAGTTACACACTCATTCGCTCAACCATCATGAATTTACAACAAATTTAACAACTTCATTAATTTACAACTTAAAAGATCCACATACCACAGTCCATAACATCCATTAGAAATTCAAATCAAATACAGAGATACTAGTTAAATACAACATTTAAAGTCCATAAAATTGAACTTAAATTACTTCATAACAAACTAAACTAATTAAAAGATCCTACAAATATATTAAAATAATCTGGCCATATCAGGGCATATCGAACATCGTATCGACTAGTCAAATATATTAAAATAATTCGATACGCCATGTAGCATATCAGATATTTATCAGAGGTGTATCGGACGTGTATCGATATTTGATACAGGTACGGGACCATATATGAAGTATCGGGTAACATAAGTTTTCTTAAACCTTACAAAAGGTTTCGTAATGCAAAAACAAGAATCATTAACCTTGTCACATCTAGATCCCATAATTGCACTGTGCCACTATTTTAAAACTTTTAAAAAGTAATCCACCCATGTATCGTGCGTGATGCTTTCAGAAGTTTATCGCTTTCTCACGTCTTATTAATTAAGTCATGTACATTTTTATCTATGTAGTTAAGTTTAAACTAGAGGCATATTTACTAGAAGGAACCTTAAATAAAATTGCTATCGTGTTCAATCTTAGTAAATATAAATCTAATGAATACTGAATGTAGTATTCACTGTTGTGTATTTAAAAAATAAATTAGGTGTTTTCATTAATTTTGTAATTTGGTAATATTGATAATAGCGACAACTTGAAGAGAATTTATTCTGTATTTTGACTATTTTGTCATTTTATCAGATCAATGTTTTGATTTCTGAAATAAAAAATAAAAATTAAACAAAATTTAATGTCTTTTAAAAAAATATATAGAAGAATATTAAAAACATCAAATCCATCTGCACCCTATAAATTTGACAGTGCAGATCAAGTTGAACAGCTCTAGTTGGTTAGAATTTCTAACTAAAATTCTAAAGTCTTGCTTCTTGTGTTTCATAAGTACCTATTTTGTGCCTTCTATATATTTTACGAGGAGGATTCCAATACCTCATGCTTTTCATATCTCACCATACTTCATATTTAATATTTTCGTTTTCAAAGTATAAAATGTCAATCCGAACTGCTCAACACGATATCCATACTAAAATATGTATGGAGATCAAATTTTATAATTTTATAATTTTTATTACTATTTTTTAAGATATGTACAAAATCACTGTTTTTGGACCGTTCAAAAACAGTGATTTTGTACTTATCTAAAAAATAGTAAAAAAATTTCAAAAATTATAAAATTTGGTCTCCAAGCATATTTTAATATGGATATCATGTTGAGCGGTTCGGATCGACAATTTAGACTTTGAAAACAAAGATATTAAATATGAAGCATGATGAGATATGAAAAACATGAGGTATTGGAACCCTCCTCATATTTTATTCCACCAATTGGAATTAATTATCTATTATCCTGATGGACCCACAGCATGAGCGATTCCCCTTCCTGCCAATCTTTTATCCTGATGGACCCACAGCTCCTCGAGGCATGCATAGGGTTGTCAATGACATCCATTTATCGGTTTACTCTACTCGTATTGTATTAAAAAAGATTGGTATGAGTAAGATTTTTTTCGTTAGCTGATTGGGTATGAATATGGGTAAGGATTTTTTTTTCGTTAGGTGAACGGGTATGAGTACGGATAAAAGCTATTTTGTACCCATTGGGTAATGGTTAATTATATAAAATAAATTATATAAAAATTTATATTCAATTTATTCTTTTTTATATTTTTCCATATCGCTGTATCCACTCTAACCAAACAGATAAGAAAATTTTCTTCCTTCTTCGTTACAATAATTAGATATTATTAAAAATAATATCATGCAAGAGAAAATGTATGTCTTTTGTTGTAAGAAGAATATTATGTTAAACATATTACTTTTTATTTGAATGTTTTGTTATTTAGTAAACAGATTGAATTTGTTAGAAGAGAAATTTGTGTTTTTGATTTTTTTTTTTTGCTTTATAAAAAATTATTAGTTAGATTTGATTGTATGTTTGTATTTTGATTTTTATATTAGTAATTGTGATTGCATATGTATGACATGATAAGTTTTTATGGTTTATTTGTAAAAATAATAAAATTATTATATTAGTATTATTCGTTATTCGCCCGCTACTATTTCGTTACCCGTTAATCTTAACAGGTAAAAGTAGGGTAGGGTAAGACAATTAATTCTTAACGGGTATGGATAAGATATTAGTAAGGTCAATTCCTAATGGTATGGATATGAAAATGTTTCCATCCTATCCGTATCGTATCCATTGACATCCCTAGACATGCAGCAGAGGTGATTATGCCTCTGCAACAACTTGATTGACACAGGACTGTCCTGTAATTCGTTGGCATGGAAAGTCAAACCTTCAATCATGACTTGCTAATTAAATTTTCGATTATATCTGTACAATATAGTTTAGGATGAAGACTTTTTTTACTCCGGCTCCTATCTCCCATTCATCCCCCAATCATTAATTATGTAGGGGACCACAACTTCAAGTACAAAAAGACAAAAAAAAACGTTACCAATCATTAATTACGTGGGGGACCGCTGAAAAATTTTATAACTGACGCGCACAAGTATTCATATATAACACACTAAGTATTCATATCTAAGATATCAAGTATTTAAAAAAAAATTGGACACATCACTCACCCATCTTTTACACGTTTTTAGAGGTGATTTTTTTTCTCCGTTCACTCTAACTAATATTTCTTACAATTTGTGAAGAATTTTGTGAATCTAAAATCACAAACGTCTTCTACGCAATTTTCTCTTTCAAATGAGATCCATGATGAAATACTTTTGAGTTATCCGTCGCGCAAGTATTCATACCTCGTAAAATTATTTATATCTCGTCATGCAAGTATTCATACCACGTCGAGCAAGTATTCATACATCGTCGAACAAGTATTCATACCTAAGATAGAGTAAACTGGACACTTGCAGTAATTGAGTGGTAACGAAATTTCAATCGGTAAAAAATGAGTGAATTATGTGTCCAGTTTTTTATTTGTGAAATACTGATGAGATATGAATACTTGTTCGATGATGTATGAATACTTGAATGACAAGGTATGAATACTTGTGCAACGGACAACTCGAAAGTATGTCATCATGGATCTCATTTGAAAGAGAAAATTGTATAAAAAACGTTCGTGGTTTTATATTTGCAAAATTCCTACCAGATTGTCAGAAATATTGATTAGAGTGAACGGAGAAAAAAATCCACCTCTAAAAACGTGTAAAAGATGGGTGAGTGATGTGTCTAGTTTTTTTTGAATACTTGATATCTTAGATATGAATACTTGATGTATTATATATGAATATTTGCACTCGCTGCGATAATGACACGTTTTGTTTTATCTTTTAGCGCTGAAATTTGTGGTCCCCTTAATTAGCAGTCAACAAAGACAGTTATTGATTAGAGGATGAATGAGAGATGGAAGCTGGAGGATAGTTAGTCGGTCCCTATAGTTTATTCGTTGAGATGGAATGTCAAATCTTCAATCATTAATTACTTGCTATATAGTTAAATTTTTAAGCCTCAATTTCGTAACTTTAGGTTTAGTACCCTTCAAGTATGTCTTATTTGGAGAACACGTTCGTAACATCGTAACTTATCTCGATCAAGAGGACGTTCGTAACATGGAAAGTCTAATAAATAATGTCTATCATTAGTTTCCTGCAGCACATCACATGGAAAGTCAAAACTTCCATTAGACATTAATTATTAGGCTTTTCATCTAATAATTAATGGAGTTAGGCTACGGTACTATCCATAATGCAGTCCGGATTATGGCTTCATATCTCCCTTTTTAAATTCAAAATGATCCATCGGAACCGCTCGATGTGATTTCCATATGAAAGTGTATTTAGTGATTAAAATTTATATTTTTACGATATGAAATAATCCGTAATGTGAAACATAATCCAAAATTACAGAATTATGTATTTAGAGTAGAACTAGGGTGTGATGTGCTCACCAAACTCTTTGGTGAGCACAACTCTACATAAACTATCGGATTCACTTCAAACGAGATTAATCCAACCGTTGAAACCGATGTACTTTACGAGTGATGCATGTACATGCAAAATTTTGAATTTTTTGAATTCATTTAGTCTCAAGTCAAGTGGTCAAAATTGATGAAAAATGAATGATCCAAAATGAAGTTGTTTTAATGCATTCAAAAAATTCTCAATTTTGACCACTTGACTTGAGACTAAATGAATTCAAAAAATTCAAAATTTTACATGTACGCCCATCACTCGTAAAGTACATCGGTTTCAACGGTTGAATTAATCTCGTTTGAAGTGAATCCGATAGTTTATGTAGAGTTGTGCTCACCAAAGAGTTTGGTGAGCACATCACACCCTAGTTCTACTCATAAGTATTTATATACAACTATGGGTACAATAAGGATCGGATGGAAGCATTTTCATACCCGTACCCGTTACAAATATGATACAGGTCGTGTAAACGGATAAAAAGGTGCAATTTGACAACCTTATATACAACATAAATGATATTTTTTTTTCCTTGATAAATGATAATCTTCTGTTTGTGTTGTGCACAGCTAGCTAACATGTGAGAACTGAGAAGTTTCTAACTTTGAGATATATAAATCCATTTTATCTTCTCAAGATCAATACACAAATTAAGGCGACTAACTAAGCAAGCAAGAAAGCATGAGCAATTCAGCTCGCTCAACTTCCTCTTCAGCTAACTCAGCTTCCTCTTCCAGCCCACCTGTTATCCCAATGGACCCTCAACTACGACAAAGCATGAGCAATTCAGCTCGCTCAGCTTCCTCTTCCAGCCCACCTGTTATCCCAATGGACCCTCGACTACGAAATCTCCACCCATGCTCCGAAGGTGATATCAGCCTCTGCATCAACTTGATTGATGCCAACCCCGATATCCTTCTCTCTACCACTCCTCACAAAAACAACTGCCTTCACATTGCCGCCATGCTCGGCCATAACGAGTTCGCAAAGGAGGTTTGGTCAAGAGCCGCCTCTTCCCTCTTCTCCGACACCAACAATGATGACGAGACCCCACTGATAACTGCACTGATGGTGGCTAACCTTTCGTTGGCTTCTGACATCATCACTGCTGCATCACAGTATATGAAGCATGACGATATGGAGGAAGGGAGGCCGTTCAACCGCATGCTCTTGAAGGTTGATAGCATGGTTCTGAAACTCGGCCGATTCCGAGTCAACTCGGAATCGGCTGTCCGATCCAATTTTCACCCGATTTCCTCGCCCGTGCGATTTTTTCAGCCAAACTCGGATGAACAGTGCTTGACTCGGCCGAGTTAGCCGATTTTTAGGCCGATTCAAGCCGATTCAACCGAGTTGAGCCGATTGAAGGCCGATTCTGGCCGATTCTCACCAACCTGGACCGATTTGAAGTTGCTGAGGCAATTTGAAGTTGTTGAGGCGGAGGCGCTTCGTTGCTGAGGCGGAAGCGGAGGCGATTTGAATTTTGGAGTTGCTGAGCCGATTCTCTGGACCGATTTCACAGAGAGAAAAGCGGGGCTTTCGTTGCCTTCTCCAGGAAGGAAGGGAAAGAGATGGAGGCCGATTGGAAGTGAAATGAGAGAGACAGGGGTTTTAATAGGTGGGGTCCGCTGGTAAGTGAGAAGGAGAGAGTACTTTTTAAAGTACCTTTTTTGGTTTGTTTTTTAAAGTATCTTATTATAATTAACTTGGAGAATGAATGAGCCGATGAATGAATGGCATTGTTAGGGGTGTCAATGGTACCTTTTTAGCCGTTTATCCGACCCGTATCATATTCGATAAGGCGGGTATGGTAAGGTTCTTTTTTCGTTAGCTTATTAGGTATGGGTATGGATAAAATGTTTTTTTTCGTTAACCAAATGGGTAAGGGTATGGGTAATGACTATTTCGTACCCGTTATCCTATAGGATAATTATAAAATCTAAATATATATTCAATTCAATTTCCAACCCACCTAAATATGTATTTGTGTTTTTGAATTTTCTTCTTTTATAAAAAACAATTTAATTGGAATTGATTGCACATTCATTTTTATTTTTTATTAGAAATATAATTACATATGTGTGAAATGAATGAGTTTTTTATATTTAATTTGTAAAATATAATGAAACTAATTATTATATTAGTAATATCCATTATTCATCCGCTACCATTTCGTTACCCGATAATATTAACGGGTAAGGGTAGGGTAGGGTAAGGTCAATTTTTAATGGGTATGGGTAGGGTATGGGTAAAGTCAATTTTAATGGGTATGGATATGAAAATGCCTCCACCCGACCCGTACCGTACCCATTGACACCCCTAGGCATTTGTACAGTCTAAGTTTGATATAAATAAATGTTGTACCGTCTAAGTTTGACTGTTCAATGGCATTGTACAGTCATTTTATAAATTAAGTTTTTTTATTTTATTTTATTTTGACTTAAGCAAAATAAAATATTAATTGTTTATGAAATAAAATATTTTCTTTGAAGATAAATTAATGCATATCAAATAAAATATGAAAATGTAAAAGTTAAAATTAAACATTTTATTTGTCTTTTATTAATTTATTAATCTTTTTTATTATTTTATGGAAGTCTATTTAATTTTTAAATTAGATAAGTATTAATTTATAAGTAATAAACTGTAAATTTGATTGTTACTCATCCAAATTAAATTATTATGAGTGTTGGAGTGGGTTATTTGACAAATTTAGTACAAAACAAGTTTCTGGCAAAAAAATCCGAGTTACCGAGTTAACTCGGCCGATTCCAGCCGATTCATCCGATTCTGATTCCACAGTCAAGAATCCGATTCCAATTCCGATTCCGAGTTTCTAAACCATAGTCGATAGGTGCAAACAAAATGTGTTGCATCATTCTATTCGGAATAGCCTTGTACATTTGGCACTGCAGCTCTTGGACATAGAGCCGCGACTATCCGAGCAAGTTAGCAACATACGTGAGTCGCCGATGTATATGGCGGCCCGCAGAGGACATTCTAAAGTAGTAAAGCGATTGCTAGAGATCCCATCTACAGCGGAGTTTGGCCCAACAAATGAATCAGCTTTGTATGTTGCTGTGGCACTCGGATACACAGGTTCATTACTTATCAGCCCAATTATGTGCATCTTATTTTTCATCCAAATTAAATAGAGACTTCTTATGCAATTGGTTTCTAGTTAAGTTCTTACGTACATCC
The DNA here is from genome assembly GCA_025461125.1 of Carex kokanica. Lineage (NCBI taxonomy): Eukaryota > Viridiplantae > Streptophyta > Magnoliopsida > Poales > Cyperaceae > Carex > Carex kokanica. The sequence continues at coordinate 801,143 of JAJGRX010001241.1, read as the reverse complement.
GTTGAGAAAACTATTATTTTGCGCTTCTGATTTAACCAAATTAGACTCGAAATATTTGTTCAAATTATCTGAAGTCCACCAGTTCAAATTCAGAAGACAAAACTCAAAAGTACTCAATTCGTTTTGTGAAATTAAGAACTCTATGAAAAACAGCAGAAACCCCACCACTATCTTGACCTCCCAACTCCCTCACCGACTCTATACGTTGCTATTGCCTCTACATGAGAGTCCCAAAAATCCACCTCCACCTGCTGTCTCACCTCGTCTCCCAGCCTCTGCTCATGCCCTGGAGCGAGCCACTATTGCCATCGCACCATACAGTCTTGGAGCAACTATTGCTCCCTCCATGCATTTGGATTTGTTAGAGAGTCTCAGGCATATATGCTGTTCTATGTGCAAAAGGTGCTTTGTTATACACCGGGTGGTAATACTGGTACCAGTACTGGTACAATTGAACCGGTATGACAAAATTAAGTTCGGGTTTTTTTTTTGTGGTGGGTTTGGTTTTTAGTTGGGAGTTGCTAACTGGGTTAAATTTTTCTGATCAATATCATTATTTCAGTTTTGATATGGGGGATGGATACAAATTGGGTTTGATGAGAAAAGAGGGAACCTGAATTTTTTTAACGTGTTCCTTGGGGAAAAATGACAATAGTCTTTTGTTGTACTGAAATTATTTTTATTTTATAAGATGAGATGTTATTAGTCTGAAGTTCTGAACTAATATTTATACACTGAAAAACATTGCATCATACCTTGTTAACTGAATATTATTTACTAATGTTAGTTTAGTTGAATTGACAGATCAATTTGTGTTGAATTTGGTGGTTGGGTTTTTTAAATTACAAATTGAGGTGCTTTTGTGAAATTCCAAAAAGAGAAGAATAAAGAGGGGGAGAGAGAGACTTCTGGGCATCTCTTGCTTTAATTAAATTTTCCATAAATTTGCTGTGAGATCGATTTACACAAGTTGACTGCACTGCACAAGTCATCGTGCCGAAATAATTGATTTGAGAAAGAAATTACCTTCATGTGATATGAATACGACTTGCACAGGTATCTCAGCATTGAACTCAAAACATCGTTCACTTGAAAACATCTCTCAGCATAATAATAAATAGATATTAGAAACCCTATTTGTAGAGGCAAAAAAAAAAAAAAAAATTTCTCAAAGGAAAATGACAAAACAAAGTCATTTAGGATTACTGTTGCCAAGCATAACTTGTACGAGGCCGCATCGTCTTCATTAACTCAAAAGAGCTTCTTTTGAGTTAATCCATCTTGGCCATCTGATTTTAAACGGAGTTAATCCAGTTACAGTATAATTTAGGTTTCTTTTAATATTAGTGTAAATCTAGTCTGCACGAATCTTAAAGCAAATCAGAAGTTTAGATACATTAACTCAAAAGATTATTTTTTGAGTTAACGCATAGGATACGAATTCCACTTGTACTCCTCAGAGAGTTCGCACGTGCCAGCATTTTGGTGACTTTTTATAGGATCATATTAGATTTTAATTGTACCAGTGCCATTGATGAGTGCTGGTACGAACCACGACCAAAAGTACTACAGTTCCATTACAAAATGTCCAAGTCTAACTGTTTATGTATGTCCTGTTTGGGCGAGTTGTTGACAGATGTGTAGATGTTTTGATGTTGGCAAAAGATAAAACAAAATGAGATTTTTTTTTATGTTTTCTATATTTCGATTGGGAAATCTGAGAAGATCACACAAAGTCACCTTAAATCCGACATTTTTAATAAGGCCCTAAGTTAATTAGAGATTAATAAATCTGCCCACGAGTGCTTCGAAATTTTAAATATGTCCAAACCGGTCATTTAATGACAGGTCCTGATTAAAAATTCTGACCGGCCATTTAATGGCCGGTCCCGAGATTTTTTTCTTTTTTAGAGAAAAATAGCTAAAATGCTGAAATCTAACACTAAAAAATCGAATTTTTTTTTTTAAATATTTGTTAGATTACTTTTCTAATAGCATATTTATACTAAAATACACTATGAATAGGGCCGATTTTGTGCTAAAATACGCTAAATTACTTCAAATTATGTTAATTTATGGTGATTTACACTAAATTACTTGAAATTACAATAATTATGTAGAATTATGCTAAAATACGGTAAATTAAGCTAAATTACGTATGAATAGGGCCTATTTTGTGCCATCTTTCATAAATAATAAATAATAGTAAAAAATTCCAAAAATAATAAAAATTGGTATTCTACAAGTTTATTATATAACTAATTTACTGAGCTACGTAGATTGAACAATAGAATTGAAAATCTTAATCGGAAACTTCAACTGAAGTTTTGAGACTCTTCCCTTTGTTTTTTGGCGATTCTAAATTTGAAAATCTAGCATTATTAATTTGGACGCATGCGTATTTTTACAAGCTTTCCGAAAAGTGGTTATTTGCTGAAATCGGATACTCGAGTGCCGTTTTATGGCTGTTTGAAGTTTCGTCGTCGTTTTTTCGCTTTCTCAGTGAAGATATCATCCCTATTCATACGTAATTTAGCATAATTTTACATAATTATTGTAATTTAGCGTAATTTAGTATAATTCAGCATAAATTAACATAATTTCAAGTAATTTAGCATGTTTTAGTATAAATATGCTAGTTATATATAAAAAATATAATCTAGCAAATATTTAAAAATAAATTCGATTTTTTAGTGTTATATTTCAGCTTTTCAGCTATTTGTCTCTTAAAAAAAAGTTAACATAATTTAAAGTAATCTAGTGTCAATAAGCATAAATTAACATAATTTCAAGTAATTTAGTGTATTTTAGTATAAATTTGCTATCAAAAAAGTAATCTAACAAATATTTAAAAAAACAATTCGATTTTTTAGTGTTAGATTTCAGTATTTTAGCTATTTTTCTCTATATATATAAAAAAAAAAAATCTCGGGACCGGCTATTAAATGACCGGTCGGGATTTTTAATCGGGGCCGGTTATTTAATGGCCGGTTTGGACATATTTAAAATTTCAAAGCACTCGTGGGCAGATTTATTAATCTCTAATTAACTTAGGGTATTATTAAAAATGTCGGCCTTAAATCCTCGGAATAAAGAATTAAAAGAGAAAGTTGTATATTTTTTTTGTCACTTGTTGTATGAGATTGGAGTGGGTAACGATCCGATTTGGTCTGAGACTCTCATGTCCGATCAGAGCAGTTCGATCTAGGAGTGTAGCGGTCAGATACGGATTGGATGGTGATCAAACCGCATTCTTATCTTTTATAATTTTTCAGATATGGATACGAATACGGTAGTCTTAGATACAGATATGAATTGGATATTAAATGGATACAAATATAGATACGGATCGAATATCGGACATATATGAATACGGATACAAATATAATTCGGATAATTAAAAATAAATTACTAATGTACAGTATGAAAATTCATTGATGTACTGCCTCCAAGAAAAATTGATGAAAAAAAAAGAATTATGTACTGCCTCCAAGAATAATATACGCAAAAAAAAAAGAATCATGATATATCAGGTAAATAATCATATACATTGCATCAATTTTTGTTGAATACAAAAGTAACGTGCTATATTCATAAAGTAAAGAGAATAAAAAGAAATGGAAAAAATGGTCCGGAATTCGAAATCCGGATATACAGATAATCTTTAATCCGTTTTTTGAGTTAGATGGTTGATACTTGAGCCGGCTCAGCCCAAATGATGAATTCAGAGTAGGTCTGATGCCCATCGGATCTACTTTGGTTCGATAGATTTAATCACCGTTCAATTAATATTAAGATGCGTGTGCTCTGTATTATAATCCGTACAAATCTGTTTTAATTTCCGTGTGCACAAATCTTAATACTGATCGGACGGTGCTGGAACTAATTGGACTCAAAAGTAGGTACGATACCGATCGGACCTACTCCTATCTCCCAAATGATCTAATATGTTGGAACTTTGTTCAAATTTTATCATTATGTTGCGTCAGCAATTATGGGAAATAAATTCGCTGCAATTCCAAAGAATTGAGATTCGCGCATAACAACCTGCCTTTAAGATTTGTGCATTTAAAAAAATTAATGGTTAGATTTAGAAATCCCTGCGATTCTTTGAAATCGTAGCAGATTTATTTATGCAATTATGAGGATATCTAAAGTGCAGATTCGAGATCCTTTCCCAAGTCGTCAAGTCCGACGGACACATATTCGCATCCGAATCCGAATAAGAAGACCTGGTTGTTATGAGAAAATATGAATGGAAACAATATTGTTTGTTATTATTGTTATTTGTTTCTTATTTAATTAGATGTCCGAAACTATCTTTCATTAATTATAAGAAATCAGTTGAACCCACCAAAATTGTTTTCCAAAATAAATTATTGGTTATTCTAAACTGTTGCCGCTTCTCATTCAATCAAACAATCTCCTTAAAATTACTACTTTATATATTGGATCAGTTCAACCCAACAAAATTGTTTCTCTTAAAAGAAAAAAAAAATAAGTAAACAATTGTAAGAAAATATATGATTTATTGTTCACCAGTAAGTAGGGGTGGCAAAAAAGCTCATAGTCCGTGGCTCGATCGTGACTTGTACATGACTCGCTCGCTAATAGCTCGCTCGTTACTGGATCGAGTTGTTAACGAGCTAGCTCGCCAGTAGCTCGGTCCAGAATTAACAAGTTCAAGTTGGGGCCTAACTTGCTTGCCAGCTCGCGAGTTAGCTCGGCTAGGCATCAATTTGTGAATTTGTATGAATTTGTGTGCATTTTATACTGTCTAACTCGGTCCAGCTCTGTTCAGCTCGATCCAAAAAGTTTGTAGAATTTATTTTCTTCTTAAAACAAGATCCATCCAGACCCAGCGAGCCAGCTCGTCAGCTTACGAGCTAGTTCGGACTGGCTTGTCACGATTTCAAACTAAGATTTTAGCTCGGATGCTCTAGGTCCAGCTCGCTTAGCTGTAGCTCGGTTCAGAATTAACAAGCTGAGCTAGGACCTAGCTCGAACCGAACCAGCTCGTTGCCACCCCTACCAGTCAGCGGCTTGACTCATATAATTAAAAAATCCAACAACTGGGACTAGAACATGAAAAATTGAAAGGAAATAAAAAAAAGCAAAAAACAAAATGAGTATGTATTTATTAATTTTATGATGAGATATCTTGAAATTGCAAACCTTTTAGGAGGAACTGCCGACACGCTAGACTGCACCTTCTTTTCATTCACCTGCTGAAGAAATAAAACCAAGGAAAAATATTTCAGTTAAAAAAAAAACATAAATATATATACTTCCATTAATCATTGATCACGGTATGAAGTACAATTTTGTTGTCAATCTATAAAGATTGCGTATTGTTGTCAATTTTATTTCAGACCCAAATTAAACTGTAATTTTATTGAAAAAACAGTTTCAAGAAATATAACATACATAAAAATCACAAAAAATTAGCTAGGCCAGAAAATCCCTTGAGGCGGACAAATCCTAGCTCTTAAATAATAAAATGCGCTAACCTCTAACGATAGAGATGTTATGTTGTCAATGTATACGCTGCAATTAATGATCGAGCAATTGTAGATGATTACGTCCTAATTTTGCAATTGAATAGAAATTGAATAGAAATTGAATAGAAATTTTGCAATTAATGATCGAGCAATTGAATAGAAATGTTCGAAATTTTGCAAGATATTTTCGGGAGATGTATATAGAGAAAGCAAGCAAGGAACTCGTTGGATCATATCATTCTAATTTTTCACCTAAATAGGTATGAGCATGAAGTTTCAATGAACTCATTTCATTGCTAGAAAGAAAAGGGGTTTTGTCACTTAATTTGTTTGATGCATTGGGTTTTGGATGGCCCAATAATTACACTGTCATTATCTAAACATTTAATCAAATTTGGTATTTCTATTTGTGCTTGTTGGCCTTAAATAATGGAAATACATCTGATTGGAAAAAACATAATCAACCGTTCAAATTTTTTCATGCGCAAATTTAAATGAAGAAATTTTTTCATGCATGAATCTCAACAAAGATTAACGGTTTGAATTAGAATAACGGGTTCCTGTTATTCAATTGGAATAACAACATATTTATTTCCCTAAATAATAGTAGTCCCCAATAAAGTTTTTAAAAAATAATTATTTTCAATAATGTTATCATTTATAATTTTAGGGTTTAAAGTTATTCACAAATTTACAATTAGGTAGAGATATCATTATAATTATTTGCGACATTTACCGAGTTTACAAATTTTAAACCTGAATGATAAGATTAAGTGCCTTTTCTCATCTAAAACCAAGAATGAAATATATTTAAACTTTCAGCATACAAGCATACAACAATTAATAAAGTTTTTAAAATCAAGCTGTGTACAAAAGTGATACATGTATATAAAATTATTAGATTTATCATATGTGTACAAGTATATACAATTATATTATAAATAAAATTAATTGTAATTACAATAATATTTTAATTGTTATGTTTTACATGCTCTATATATGTGTTGTCAAGGGATGTGCTTGAGACTTCAAATTGGCAATGGTGGACAACAGAGGTGGCAAAAAAGCTCGTAACTCGTGGCTCAATCGTGACTCGCACCTAACTCACTCGTTACTGGACCGAGCTATTAACGAGCCAGCTCGCCACTAGCTCGGTCCAGAATTAACGAGTACAAGCTGGGGCCTAGCTTGCTCGCTAGCTCGCGAGCTAACTCGGCTAGGCATCAATTTGTGAATTTGTGTGCATTTTATACTATCTAGCTCGGTCCAGCTCGGTTCAGCTCAATCCAAAAAGCTTGTAAAATTTATTTTCTTCTTAAAACAAAATCCAGTGAGCCGCTCGTCAGCTCGCGAGTTAGCTCGGACTGGTTTGTTACAATTTCAAGCTGAGATTTTAGCTCGGATGACCTAAATCTAGCTCGCTCGGCTGTAGCTCGGTCTAGAATTAACAAGCTGAGCTGGGGCCTTGCTTGGACTGAGCCAGCTCGTTGCCACCCCCAGTGGACATGATCATTCAAAAGTTTAGTCCATCCAGAGGTGGTTTGTTGGTCTTAATTATCATCATTTTGTAATGTAATTTAAAAAACTAAATAATAATTAAAAAAAGAGAACAAAAGTATATAATATAATATACCAAAAAAGGTCTTGATTAAAACTAAACTCGTAATTTGGGACCGTCGACCAATGTTGACCAAAGAACATAAATGTATAAATTTTTGGTCATTTGGAAAATTTGACCATCTGACTTGAACAAATTAGTCCCTTGAAAAGTTGAAATTACCACAATCACACGGTGTATAGTTAATAGCCAATGCTATTTGCTAAAGATTGTAGGACTAAGAATTAAATCCCTCTACATATTAAGTTTTTATTTTTCTTTTTGCAACTTTTATTTTTATTAATTTCTGCTTGTATAATGATAATTACACTTTAGCCCAATAATTTACATAATTTTCCTACATCAAGTCAACAGAGACCCTTGAAAACTCTACAGTACTGTCAATGATCAAAGTTGAAATAGATATTTTACCAAAACCAGGCAAAAATTTCTCTTATGTTGACAGTCTAGAAAGCGACATAACATCTAATTATACTAGTTATTATAGCTGTAATGATCTCCCTCATTAGAAAATTCCCAAACAAACTTCTCAATATTTTTTTTTTGAGGAAAACAAACTTCTCAATATTATATCTAAAGGAGCTTCTTCCTCGACCTAACTGGTGATGCTCTTTTGAGGTAAGCTGGAAAATTATCTCTCCAACCTTTTTACATTTTTTTTTCTGACAAAAGTAGCCTCAAAATGCCACTGATTTAATTGAAAATCACTAAAATTAGAGCAAAAAGGAAAATTAAAAATATAGGGCGTGGTTGGCACCCTTTCTTTTTCTTTTTTATGGCTTACGAAAAACAAAATCAAGTTTTCGTTTTTTTTTTGTTTTATTTATAGATTTTTCATTCTCTTTTCCGAAAGTTAATATGGGACACTATAAGTAGGGGTGTTCAAATGGATCGGTTTATTCGGTTTTAAACCGAATTAGCAAATTTCGGTTTAATTGGATCAGTTGTTCGGTTTAAATGGTTCGGTTCAGTTCGGTTTTGGGATCTCCAAATCGGTTTGAACCGAACCAACCGGTTTAATAAAAAATGGATCGGTTTATTTTGTGTGGTTTATAATGGATCGGTTATCAAAAACCGGCTTGTGTGGTTATCAAAAATGTTATTCAAATCGGTTTGAACCGAATCAACTGGTTTTGAAATGTTTGTATTCAGTTTAACTGAACAAACCGAAGTTTAAATCGGTTTAATCGGTTCGGTTTTAGATCGGTTTGGAATTTTAATTCGGTCGGTTCGGTTGGATTTTCAAAATTCGGTTCAACCGCGGTTTGGCAAAAAAGGTTCGGTTTGACCCAAACCGACCCGTTGAACACCCGTAACTATAAGGATGCCATGTTTCTTGCTAAAATTGATGAATTTTTTCTTTTAGGTTTTAATTTCTAGTAATATAGCTACGTACTTTAATTAAAGAACAATTTACCAGCTGTTGGTTGGTTTAGTTACCTTAATACTTCATTAAAGAGAAGAGATATTTTAAGTGCTCCAATCACAACATTAAGAGCTGAGAGAAAAAAAAAATTTCTCTATACCGATTTTGTACCTATTTAAAGCTCTTATTTATTTACAAAGTTCCGGTGATTAATTAATGCATTGTTAGTAAATAGGGAACTTAAGAACAAATATAATTAAACTGGCATTGATGCTTCTTATACTTCTACTAAATTAATCTTAAGTTCTTAACTAGCCAACTATTAATAGTGAAATTGAAAATAATTTTTTTTTACTGAATAATGTTATTCAACAGTTTCACTTCACTAATTGGATTCATTCATGAAATTTCTAGATCAAATATCTGTCAATCAAATTTTGGAAGCTGCAAGCAACATATATGGATTTGCCGAAAGAGAACAACTCGAGGTTTTTTAAGTCAAATGAATTGCACGGTTCCATTGATAATTGCAATCACACAAACTTCTCAAAAATTATCCCCAAAAAAAACCCAACTCTGAACCAATATAAGAAGTTTGAGATACCTTTAGATCCAACACTAGACTACATAAGCCGGTATTTATTGGAGGAAGATATAGATGAAAAGATTAATGGTTATCAAGATGCAGCTCTCAGGGACATGGAGAAACCTTTTTATGATATCCTTGGAGAAAAGTATCCACCTTTACCAGATAATCAATTGGTACCAAAACAATCAAAGGTAAATCCTACTTTCACAACTTCTGTTTTAAAAGATCAAGTGGGTCCGTGTATAGAGAACTTGCTGGCTACTGAATTTCAGAGAGGTGTAGAAGAAGGATTGAAGTTCCTTCCGAATCACAATAGATTGTCAACTAATTTGCAAGTGAGCAATCTTTCATTTAATCCAACAAAGAAATGTGAAAGCAACACAGTAGAGTTCAGATTGGGGGAAGAGAAAGAAAATAATTTGCTAAGTAAATCAAAGGGTAAAAGGAATGCAAATGATGGAGACTTGGACCTTTTGGAGGAGCGAAATGGCAAAATACCCATGGTCTCCGGTGAGGAAACAATTAGAGAGATGTTGGATAGATTAGTACTATACCACGGGGAAAACTGTCCAAGAGAAGAAATATCTAGCCTAAGAGAAATCAAGGAGCTCGAAGCAAACTCATATAGTGAATATCAAAACCAACACGACCATATCAATCTCAGAGCAAGTCTCATATCTTGTGCAAAGGCGATATATATGAATGATAACAAATTTGCTTGTGAACTTATAAAACAAATAAGGAAGGAAGCATCTCCTATTGGAGATGGGATCCAAAGGCTTGCATGCATTCTTGTTGATGGACTAGAGGCACGCCTGGCTGGTCCAAGAAGTGCGACCTATCGTCAATATGTCACAAGACAAGTACGCACCAACGACTATCTGAAGGCCTATTATATGTGCGACAGGGTAGTCCCTGTCATGAGAGTTTCATATCATTTTGCTAATGAGAGTATTCTCAATGCCACAGGCAATGCATCAAAAATCCATGTAGTTGATTTTGGCATTACTCATGGATTCCAATGGCCATCTCTAATTCAATCACTTGCAAAAAGAAAAGATGGGCCCCCGAAATTACGAATTACTGGAATAGATTTGCCTCAGCCAGGCTTTCACCCTAATGAAAGAATCAACGAGACAGGAAGGAGGTTGGAAGATTACGCTCGAAGTTTTGGAGTTCCTTTTGAGTATCAAGGGATCGCCTCACAGTGGGAGTCCATTTGTATTGATGATCTTAGTATCAATGATGATGAAGTGCTTATAGTTAATACTATTTATAGCTTAGGTAGCGCAAGGGACGAACCTTTATTAGGCAGGAATACTCCTAGGAATAAAGTCCTCGATCTGATTCAAGAGACCAAACCGAAGATTTTCGTTCAAGGAATATTCAACTTATCCTTCAGTCCCTTCTTTATCACACGGTTTAGACAGGTTTTGTTGCAGTTCTCCCGGTTTTTCGACATGCATGAAGCGTTGCTCCCAGGAGACTACAAGCATTTGCAACTATTGGAAAGAGAAATTTATGGTCCTTATATAATTAATCTGATAGCATGTGAAGGATCAGATTTGGTGAGACCGGAGAACTACAAGCATTGGCACATGCGAAATTTGCAGACCGGCTTTCAACAGTTTCCGGTAGATCCACGTGTAGTGAAAGAATGCCGTGAAATGTTTAGAAATGGTTATAATGAGGTATTTTTTGTTGAAGAAGATTGCAATTGGTTCTTTTGGGGTTGGAAGGGTAACATAATATATGCTATTTCATTGTGGAAACCTAAAGTAGAATAAGCTTTTGAGGTCATCTTCTAATTTAAAGAAACTAGGAAATTTAGAGAGAAGGGAAGAGAGACAGTTTAAAATTGCTAATTGTTTTATTGTTGAGATTAATTTGATTTGGATTCTTTTGTTGTTTGCTGTTGAAATCAATTTGCTATGAATTCAAAGTATTTGGTGTTTTATAATTTTCTGACTTTTAGGGGTAAAAAGTAAATGTGAAAATTTATGAATGAAAGACATTTAAGAGTACTTACTGGTATGAACTGGTATTCTGACTTTTAGAGGTTTTGTTAGTGGGCATACCTTTTACAACTTTTTTGAACGCTGGAATTATAATTTTCAGAGGTTATGTACTTTTTTTTAATAAAAGGCAATGATCAGAGGTTCTGTACTGAATAGGTTTTTATTGTTTTGTTCTCTGTATTCTCTGCTATTTCATTTACTAAATTAGTTTGTAATTGTTTTGTTCTTCTCCATTTCAACATTTCTTCTCTTATCTTCTACCTCTATTATTGGAGAGCACTGGAGAGCGTTGCACAATAGTTTAGCCTTTTTCCTCACTCTGTTACGGTTCTGATTCAGTGCGCGCTTTTTTAATTTGTCAGTATAAAAGAGATCAAGATAAAAAAAACAAGGGTATAATGGAAAAATCAAAATTCTGACAATACTTAACTACAGATTTTTAACTGTATGGGTAAGTAGAAAAAAGTAAAAGAGTTGAGGGATATATTAAATATAATAAAGAGTGTAGGGGTAAATAAGAAACTGAACAAATCTTTGAGGGTAAATAGAAAATTAACCCTTCTTTTTAATGCTATTCTATGCTTTACTAAGAAAAGTTTACCAAGAGAGTAGAGACCCTAAAAATAAAAAGAAAAAAAAAATTTATAGTTGATCACTTGGACTTCTGCTTCAAAAACCGGTACAGTATACCAGCATGGTACATACAACAAGGATGATTTAATGGAAATCTCAACAGAAAAATCTTAAAAAAAAAAAAAAAAAAATTAGCCCAGCAGAAATGAAAGCACCCTTTAGTTTTAACTATACAAATTAGAAAGTGGTTCTCATTGAAAAATTACTGTATTACCCCTTAACTGAGTACCCTTGAACAGACTTGACAATCCCAGTTATTTACTTGGTATAACTTTGATTTAGAAAATACTAAACATGCCTTACTAATTTCTGTTGCAAATGTTAGAAAGTTATTCAACAGAAACATGAAAAAAAACCTTGATTGACAAAATTTTGTGTTAGCTGCCTATCACAATTTTACAATACTTTAATTAATTTGGGTCATGAATAAGTAATAATAATTTGTTATGTACGTAAATCATTCTCAATTCAAATTCTATTAAGACATGGCATGGCCAATACATGTCTATGCTGCATAGCAGGCTGGTAACATAAACCAAAAAGTAACAGTATCAATTGGGGTAAACAAAGAATACAGAGGCAAAATGAGGCCAAAATTATTTCTACATACAAGTTCTATATTTTGAAATTTACAATGACTTTAAAACTAATTATAACTTACAAAGACTCTTACCTGAGAGGGATCACCACCGGAGAGATCTACAACCAACTTGGAGTAAAATTGAGGCATGCATGGGCAGTATTCAGTTTCAGTTTCACAGAACAGTATTCCTTGTAGTAGCCAGTAGGAACTCTGGTATGGTACCAATGTACCAATTAAAAGTATACACTGGTACTGGACCTTCACGCTTGATATAAAGAAAAAAACAGCAACCCCTTTACTTTATATGCTTTAATTTTCCTCATTATTTAATCGATCGAAATGATTCTTTCATGAAAAATGCAAACAATTTCAGGATTTTATTGGCACAACATGATTTGAGAAACCATAAATAAGGTTCGAATCGAAAGAGGGATTTCCTATCTAATGAAGAGAAAGTATTATTTAATTGAAAAAACAAGAACTAGATTCAAATATCCTTACAAAGTAGCATTGAAAAAACATCTAAAAAAAATGAAAAAAAAAACTAGAAATTGAAGAACCTAACATGGTAAATCTAAAATGCAGTATGTAAACTTCCAAGATAGTCAATTTGAGATACTATATAACTACTCAATAGGCCCAGCTTTCCCAGGACTATTGATTTCTAAGCTTTATTAGAGAAAGGGAAATGTTGAGAAATGTTGATTTTGATTTACCTGGTATCTGAATTCAGATCCAGTGCAATACCTAACTGAGCACAGTGAGATCTTAGTCATCAGTTTTAATCTGACACGAATCTCAAAATGAACCCCCTATATCTAAATAGACACCAAATTTTAATAAAATAAATTTAGTGTTGGAACCTCCTCCTCCTGTCAACAGTCAACTACTTTCCAAAGCAGATTCATCCTTCATCCATATTCAGCAATTTTTATAAAAAATATCGTCTAATATTAATATGAGACTATAATTGTAGGATCGTCAAAAAAAAGAAAATCATATTTACAACTATATTTAATTGTTATGTTTTACATGCATTGAGACATTTCAAAGTGGCAGTCACAACAGGTTGGATGTCAGTTGTTGAAAATAATAAAGAATTGAAGGATTGATCTCAGTCGTTCATCATCGATCAAGTGGCTAGGATTAAATCAAGAAAAATCATCTGTTCTTTTAATATGTAGAAAAAGGCAAAAAGTACCAACGGTATAATAACAGCTATATTAGCCTCTGTAATATAAATAGCGATACCACTCTGTACAAAAAAAGACTGAATGAAATTACTTCACTTTTCATCACTGTTTTCACATATTTCAATCTCACAAATACTCATAGGAGAGTAAAAATCAACATCAGTGGATAGGATGATGTTGCGTCACTGCACCGGGAGTCATCAGAACCACGATTGCTAGCCAAAATTGCAAAACATCTTTTGTTATGTCGGCCTCCTTGAAAATTGCGAGGATTTTTCATCGTATTAGAGGTCCACTCGCAAGCTGTCAAGTTTGGTAGACACAAATCCGCATCCGAATCAACTGATATTGAAATCCTGAGAAAATATTAATGGAAACAATTATTGGTTATTATTGTTACCGTTTATAATTTAATAAAAAAAAAAAAAAAATTCTCCCTAAAATTTTTATTTTATTGGTCTGAGATAACTCTCCTGGATCCACTGGTATTCAATTAACCTAACAGAAAACAGTTGAACCCAATTCTTTCCCTTAAAGACAAAAAACAAGTAAACAAATGTAAGAAAATGTATAATTTATTGTGCACCAGTAATGAGCTTGACTCAGACAATTCAAATATTCAACAACTGAGACAAGAACATGAAAAATTGAAAGGAAATAAAAAAAGAGCAAAAAAACAAAATGAGTATGATTAATTAATTTTTACCATGAGATAACTTGAAAATGCAAACCTTCTAGGAGGGACTGCCGACACACAATACTCTCCTTTGCTGTCCTTCACCTTCTGAAAATAATAAAACAAAGGAAAAATATATCAGTTTTTTTGAAACATAAATGTATATTCTAGTTAATAATTTTTATCATACTATGGAGAACTATTTTTTTTTTTTGTCTATACATTTATATACATGAAGATTGACTATTATTATCAATTTTCATTAGATCTAAATTGAACTGTAATTTTATTGAGAAAAGTCAGTTTCAAGAGATATGACATACATAACCACTACAGCAAATGCCAGTATGCCATAAAATTCACTGAGGCCGACAAATCCTAGCTCTTAAAATTACGTCCCATGTACAATCTCTAGGTCTGAATTATATTGATTTCCTCAAATTTCTTAATGAATCAATACATATTATCCTTTAAATCTTTCATGACATGTATTATCTATCTTTTTATAAATTTATTAGCAACTTAGTTACTTGAAAAAATGAACCTAATTTATTGAATAGAAATGTTTGAAATTTTGCAAGATATTTGGAATATTTATATAGATAAAGCCAGCAAGGAACTCATTGATCATATCATTTTAATTTTTCACCTAAACAAGTATGAGCATGAAGTTTCAATGAACTTATTTCCTCGCTAGACAAAAGAGTATTGGTCATTTAATTTGTGCGGTTGAAACCCGAAATTTTTATTAATACCTTCACAAAAAAATAGCAAATCAGCCCTCCATTATGAAATAATTTCAAAAATTACCTAACCACCCTATGTTTGGGCAGTCAGATCTGACTACCAAACCGCCCCATATTTGGACGGTCAACTCTCTATACCCAAACCGCCCCATGTTTGGACGGTTTGGTCTGTGCCCTATTTTTTTTTTTTTTAATGTTGTATTACTATATTTATTAAAATTTTGTTATGATTTTTTAATTTACTGTTATAATTTTTATAATAATTTATGGTTATAATTATATAATTGACGATTATAGTTTTATTTGTTGTAATGTTTTATAATTTGTTATAAATTTATTGTAGTTTTATTTGTTATAATTTTTATAATAATTTATGGTTATAATTTTATAATTGACGATTACAATTTTATTTGTTGTAATGTTTTATAATTTGTTATAATTTTATTGTAGTTTTATTTGTTTTAATTTTGTTTAATGTTATAAATTGGTTTTGTTCAACTAGATAAACAACAAAACTAAATAATATGAATTGTAAGTCTTCAACAGAAAATCTAACAATCCAAACATGAAATATAACAATCCAAACATAAAATACTACAAATCGATCTAACTAAAAAAAACATAAAAAAACATAAAAAACCTAACAACGATGACATCGACAAGAGAGATCCAACCTAGCAGGTGGACGGCGGTTCCTGGGCGGCAGCTGATACCCCAACTGAACCTCCTCCTCCTCATCCTCCTCCTCCTGATCATCCACATGCATCGGTTCCTGGATCTCTGATGCCGCACCGGCCGCCCATGGATCCTCCTCATGCAAAGATAACTATGTACGACAGACCTATGGAAGCTCCTCCTGGATCACCGACTATGTACAACATTCCCATAGATCGACCTCCCAGGTAGAAGGATACGTGGCCGGAGGTGGTGTGCCAAATATAGTAGAGGCTAGGGGTGTTCATCGGTTCAGTTTGGTTGAAACCAAACCGAACTAGGCAAACCAAAGTTATAATTCAGTTTCTAAAATAGAACCGAACCGAACCAATTTAGCATAGCAACCGAACTGAACCGAACCAAAGTTTTATTTCAGTTTGTTCGATTTGTTCAGTTCAAACCAATTTTTTTTATTTAAAGCAATTGATTTATAATAAACCGAAATATATTAAGAAATAAATCGGGGTATTAAGAAATAAACCGAAGTATTTAAAGCAATTGATTAAGAAATAAACCGGGGCGGTCTGGATCAAATTCATAATATATAAAAGTTTAGTCGGTTCGGTTATTTTGGTTTTGAAAATTTCCAAACCGAATTGAACCGAAATTAAAATTTGGTTTTAAAAAGCAAACCGAACTGAACCATTAAATTGAAAAAAATAACCGTTTGGTACAAACTAATTCGGTTCGGTTCAAAACTGACTAAATCGGACCCAATGAACACCCCTAGCATCTGCAGCCCGCGCCCCACTCCCACTAGTATTGTAGTTGTGCTGTCTGGTCTCTGCGTATCATGGTCTATGGAGGCTCTCTACCTCAAACTCGATATCATCTCCAGTAAGGTCAGTCATAGTGAACTCGGGATTAGTCTGCTGTGTAGGGGCTCCATCCTACATGTAAACAATGTTAGTTTTGCTACATACAAATAACTAGTAAGTTAATTAAATAAAAAAAAATGACAGACCTCGCCAATCTGCATTGGAACTTCATACTTGTTGTAGTAAGCGTTCCATGCGTTGTTATTCAACACCCAGTTGTGGAACGCCCAACCCGAGTTATCCTCGCAGAATTGAAAATAACTTATAAGAATATATTTTTAAAGAAAACTGATTGTGTATGGCACCTTCATATTAACTTGTAATCACCTACAGGAGGTGGCAGCATCTCATCATCGTAGATAGCGACTCAGGGCTGATCCGGATCTCGTGGTGTGGGCTTTATCTCACGCCAGTTGATGTTCTCTCCACTTTCGTGCAACATGCCAATGAGGGGCCCGTCCCAACCAGAATCCTCCACGATTGGTGCACTGTGTTGCAGCATTTGACATCTATCGCTCTCCAACCAATCTTTGCCATGCGCACCAGGCTGTGTGCGACTCCTCTAATTGCGGTCAAAAGCTGCACACAATATTTTTTCATTATTATTAGAAAAAAGAATAAATAAACATTCAATTTTTTAAATATGTCAGTTTAATTTATATTTACCGAACGAGCCTGAATCGGTCCGAAAGACAAGTAAGTCCTAGATACATCACCTATGAGTCTCTGTGGAAGGCTCTCACCATAGTGCCTCTCTAGATATACTGACGACATGCCCTACTTTTGATACCAGACGGCATATCTCAATGCCCAAAGCCTAATCCCCAAGCCGACATCATCAACCATAGGCGGGGTCCAAAAGGTTTTTATTTTTATTATGATTCAAACAGTAGCATATATAAATCGGACCATATAAAAAGATCACTACTAGAAGTTTGATTATTTGCAAGGGTAACCAAAAACAATTACATCTTTGGGTGAATTCCGTGCATTGATATTTTCTGCACAGATGCACAAACTAAATTATATGGGCTAAAAAGTATTGGCCCTGGCAATTAATAATCACCATGATTACAGATATCTAAATCATACCAAAATTTACATTTTTTGAAATAAATTTACTATTTTTTATTTTTTAAAATTATTGTTTTTTCAGACAATCCTGGACCATAAAAAAAAAAGCGATTTTCAATTGAATATTATAAAAACAAATAGTTAAATATTTTCAAAAAATGTAAAATTTAGTCTCCTAGTACAATTTATTATGAAAATTAGACTGAACGATTTGAATTGATTATTTAAATTTTAAAATCGCAAAATATGACCGTAAAGTAAAATATATCATTTACTTCAAGTATAATATATAGCCCAACTCTATACACACATAATTCACATACGATTCTTGAATGCAAACCATGTATACGATTTGTTAAAAAATAAATAAATCACACACGGCTATAATAGAAACGTGTGTAGATTGCCTGTTTTAGCACCCTTCTTTAGAGAATCGCACACTGTTAATTCTGAATGGCCGTGTGTAAAAGGAGCATCTACACACAGTTCTAGAAGTTGACTATTCTATACTAGTGCCGTTCCTGCACAAAATTGATTTACTCAAGAGGTCATGAAGGTCGCTCTCAAGAAATTAATATCCAAATAGGATTAAATTGTTTTTATCCTTGACAAAGTTTTGACTTTCTCACCTGCACGTGCATCCAAATAGGACGTGCAGCTAGGGGTGTTCATCGGTTCGGTTCGGTCGAACCGAACTAGGCAAACCAAAGTAATAATTCGGTTTCTAAAATAGAACCGAACCGAACTGATTTAGCATTACAATCGAACCGAACCGAACCAAAGTTTTATTTCAGTTTGTTCGGTTTGTTCGGTTCAAACCAAAATATATTAATTTTTTTATTTAAAGCAATTGATTTATAATAAACCGAATTATATTAAGAAATAAGCCGGGGTATTAAGAAATAAACAGAAGTATTTAAAGCAATTGATTAAGAAATAAACCGGGGTATTAAGAAGGAACGGTCCGGACCAAATTCATAATATATAAAAGTTCGGTTATTTCGGTTTTAAAAATTTTCAAACCGAACCGTTTGGTCCAAATTAATTCAGTTCGGTTCAAAACCGACTAAACCGAATCCAATGAACACCCCTACGTGCAGCTAAGATCTATGTAAATTGTTTTACATGTTTGTAAAATTGCGTGTGCTTAAGACGTAATTAAGACTCATGTAAAAATCGTATTAGGCGAGAAATTCAGGCACTATACTGGTAGCTGCATTTAATAACTTAATTGATTTATGCTTGTTCCTATTTTGAACTGTGAGTGCCCCTTTCAAATTACTTGAAGCTAGTGGTGGAGCCAGCTCTTTAGAAGGGTAGGCAACTGTCTATTTCTGAAAATTGAAAATTAATTATTCATATATATATATTAATAAGGTTTGCCTACCCCTAATTTCTAGCCTGTTTACCTCTTTGTTTCGCAACCCAACTCCTTTTGCAGTCAAATTCTGCAGCAGTCCGTTTAGAACAAAAAAGAATCTGAATTCGAACTCGAACCCATTGAGCGCAGAGCATGATTTGGAAAAAAAAAATCTCATTGGGCGCTATTTGTTAGAAGAAAAAAGAACATCACGAGAGCAAATAAAAAAAAAAAAAAGAAACGGCTCAGGCGGAGGTGGGAAGAAAGTTACGGAGGCAATTCGACCCAAACCCGTTTAGAAAAAAAAAATCTGAACCCAATTTCTACCTAATTCTGACTCAAATCCTAGTTACGCCACTACTTCAAGCTATATATGCTTGTACCTATTTTGAAACTTGTTTGCATGATCCAAGATGTGTTTACACTAAGGTAGTGACATGCATGACTATACCTAGTTGATATGCTCTATTAAGTCAATAGTCACAAGTCAACAGTCAGCTAAGTCCGGTATCAGCGTCACTGTTTGGGTCAAACTTTACTGCGAACTTGATATTTCATACCCTCTATATTATGTGTAAGTGCATCCCCAGAAGTAAAGTTAATTAAAAGAAAAGAAAACCACAGTCAGAAAAGGTTAATTATGGCTTACACAAGGCTCTCCATTGCTGTTATTCTCCTACTGTCTGGTAGACTTTATTTCTCTCAAATTATTTTTTATCTTTCACTTTTTTAATTTGTATTAAAGAAGGAAAGTTATATTTGTTCCTCAAAGCTTAATTGCATATAAATGAATGAAATCAGGAGTGCTCTTCATAGGAGAAATGGGCAGCAAGGCAAAAGCTGTTGCATGCCCGCTCTACTGTCTACAAGTCGAGTACATGACTTGCCCTTCTTCTGGCAACGAGCATCTGACGGCGAGCTGCAATTGCTGTCTGACAAGCGGGTCCAAAGGCTGCACGCTCCACCTCTCTGACGGGTCTCAGATCAATTGCTCTTGAGATGGTTGTCAGATCTTTTGCTTGTAGTAATTATTAGGCAGCTAATTTTCTTCCTGAAGAATAATTGTGAAATGTTATCAAAGAATACACAGGTTTTTTAAATCATTATCACTGCGTATTATAACTCCATTTGTTTTGCTTTTTGGTGATCTACCCTGTTGGGACTAACTGTGTAAGAACTGACATATGCATGCAGTGCAGCATGAAATATATAAAAATTCAGGTTTCACATTTTCTAACTTTTTTTTCTAGTAAGTTTTTTTATGGCCAACATGTATTTTTTTGTCAGATTTTCACCCGCGAAACATTAGCAGTCACCTGTATAATTTGCATTTGAATAAATCATATCAATCAAAATTCAATAAGCAGTGAAGAGGATAGAAGAAATAGTTATTGCTTGCGATGTTCAGATAAGAATTGAACAAGAGGGAATAGAGATTACAGGTGACAAGTTTTTGCAATGTTTCTGACTCAACTAAATAGCAAGCATTCAAATTTTCATAGTTTAAAGAATTGATAAACACACAAATGTGGTGGGCGTGGGTCTCCCTTATTGATTTTGCTCTCTCAGATCTGGCAAAATAAAAACCAGCACACAATCTATATTATTACAAGTAATAAGTGCATGCATTGATTACTATATATATATAAGCACCTCTTTGGCATTCCCTTCAAACCACATCAACACAACAACATCACTTTAATAATAATTCTATTTTATACTTATTTCAGAAAATTTTATAAAATGTACTTAATATTCAAAATATTATAAGACTATGCCGCACAATAAAAAATTTCTTCAAAATATACTTCTATTTCTATGTTTTATATATATGAAAAATAGTTTTCAGTTCAACAGCAATTGGGCTTCTGTCCTACTCTGAAAATATTTTTGCCCTACACTGGGCCACCAAAATTTTCCTGCACGGCCCATAAAAGAATTAATTCATTCCCCAAGCCCAGCGCTCCAGCACAAATCATTTTTTTGAAAATTGTTTCTCCCATTAATTTTCCTCTCCTAGCCCACTGTATACTGGCACTAAAGAATGAATTATCCAGAGCCATGGCAGAGCCAATCAGTTGGGCAACTTGTGTTGCTGGCCTTGCCACATCGCTCATCTTATCGAGGTCCTACCCAAAATTTTGAAACAAAAAAATTAGTCATATGGTATTGAGTTGTTATTCTACTCTCGAACATTTTTTGTACTATCCTGTGAAGTCTGAATTTTCCAATGCAGCCAATTCTCGAATTTTTTCGCAGCCCACTGATTCCCTACAAAGTCGCAAATCCTTTTTTTTAATTCCTAACCGCTATCCGTTAGCAATATGTACCGGTACCGTGCGAATCTAGATTGCCGATTTGCGAAGGAAAAACAACAAAATTCCACAACAGTGAAAAGAAAAAAAACTGGTGACTAGCCGATGGCAGACGAAGCGGGAGGTCAGCGGGTGCAGGCGGGTAGGCCAGCAGAACTAGTGGCAGAACCGGATGTAAGTGGTAACACTAATTTTGTTACTCCGACTGAAATCCTTTCTAAGCCCCTGCTTCCATGCATCCTTCCTGCCTTGCCTGCATTGTAATGTATTTTTCTAAGCCTCTGCCTCCATGCATCCTCTCCAAACCTGTTTTCCTTATACATGAGGTCAATAGTGTATTTTCTTAAAATTTTGGGGGTGAATCATATATTTTCCTACAAAATTTCCATAAAAAATTAAATAAAGCATGGAATCAATTGACTCCATTCTCCACACTTGTATCCTCCTGTTGACTTAAATGCTAGATCTCTAGATGATAATGCATTCCACACTCTAAAATTGGCTTGTATTTAATGTACAACAGTCTTATAGTTAAAGCTTTCACAACTAAATAGATAACTAATTGTGGGTTCACATTGCACATTTATGGAAATGACGCCTTGCCAGTGACATGTCGTTGTCTGTGTTCATAAACTGATACAATGTGCAGTAAAAGAATCACATAGAGTCAAAGGTGTTTTCTGGTTCAAAAATATGTTTTTAATTTTATGTTTTTTTATAAAAATTGTAAAATATACTTAAAGATTAAAATTTTATAAGATTTATGTCTCACCATAACTTTTTTCTAATTTGGAAATCTTTCAAATTTCTAAAATTTCTTGAGTCTCACATGACATTTTGTATTAACCAAAAAATAAAAGAGAACTTTCCTTAATAAACAGCAAACCATTACAACCTCAAAATTAACCAAGCAATAAATTAATTATATATCCTAGCTAAGAAACTAACCTATATCACCTAAAAAACCCTAATGTATAAAATAACCTAATATCATCTAAGATTAACCTGAACAAGGTGACATATATTGATGTGCTCTCTGCAGACAGACAGACGGCTCGTCGAAATAAAGTACTTGGCAACGCAAGCAAGATCGCTTTATCATGTAACAAACAAAAAATGATGATCAAATTTAATTTGATTCGATTAAGTTCAACAATAAAAGAAGAACAAATATTAAAAAAAATAATACCTCAGCCACACTTGTTTTCAACGGTTTGCTATTTGAGAAAGGCAAGAAAATACAAATCATGTATTCACCTCATCAAAAGAGATGGCTGTCCTAAGAAAATATAAATAGAAAAAATATTATTTGTTATTATTATTGTTACTGTTTCTCATTTAATCAAAAAATTCTCCTTAAAATTATTACTTTATTGCATGGTTTGAGATAACTTTTTGTTGGATCCACTATTATTCAATTCAACCAAACAGAAATCAGTTGAACCCAACAAAACTGTTTCCCTAAAAAGAGGAAAAAAAATAAGTAAACAAATAAAAGAAAATATATGATAAATAAAAAAAACACAAAATGAGCATGTATTAATTAATTCTTATGATGAGATTAACTTAAATGCTAACCTTTTAGAAGGGACCACCGACACACGATGCTCTACTATGTTTTCATTCACCTGCTTAAAAAATAAAACAAAAGAAAATATATCAATTTTTTTAAAACATAAATGTATATATACTAATTAATCAATGATCACGATAGGAGAACTATTTGTTGTATATCTATGAAGATCAAGTATTAATTGTCAATTTTTTAGACCCAAATTGAACAGAAATTTTATAAATAAAAACCAGTTTCAAGAGATATGACATACATTACGACTAAAAAAAATGCCGCTAAGTCAAAAGATTCACGGGGTCCGACAAATTCTAACTCTTAAAAAGGAAAATTCGCTAAGGCGGATGATTCTCTCAACATGCAACGAAGTTTTTCTGTGAATATGTACGATGCAACTAATTGCCATGCATATTGCGAGAATTACGTCTCATGTATCATCTTTGAGTATGAACTCTATTGATTTTCTCAAATATCTTAACAAATCAATATACATACTATCTTTTACATCTTTCATGACACATATTACCTAATTTTTTTTATAAATATATTAGCAATTTAATTACTTAAAAATATTGAACCTAAATATTTACTGAATAGAAATGTTTGAAATTGTGTAACATATTTGGGAGATTTATATAGATCAAGCCGGCAAGGTACACATGCATTTGATCATATGATTTTAATTTTCACCTAAACAGGTATGAACATAAAGTTTTAATGACTATAAACTATATATATCTTTTTAGGTCAATCATGTATTTTATTTTGCAGAGATGTTTGCTCACAATTATTTTTTCATGTTTACATAAAATATAAATAAATAAAACATAGGGATCAATATTTTGATCCCGTTCTCCACACTCTACAAAATTGGCTCATATTTAATTAATGTCCAATAGCCTTATAGTTAAAGCTTTGATGATTAATTAAAGAGATAATTGAGGGTTCACATTGTACATTTATGCAATGTCGTTTTACAAACGGACACAACTTAGAGGAAAAGCACTTGTCTTTTTGACACGAGAAAAGTTTCAAATATATACTTCTATTTATGTCTTTATAGTAAAAATTATAAAATTATACTTAGATTAAAAAATTATAAGATTATCCTCACCATAAAATTTAGCATATAGTTGTGTGTGTCTCAAATAAGAAAATAAACTATTTGCTCTCAAAACTAATAAATTAGAAGACAATTATTCTCTTAAAAAAATTACATATTTTTTTAATACATGATAAAATGAGTATTTTATAAATTTAAAATGAGTTTTAATATAAAAGTCAATTGAGTAAATTTGTGAGTTTTTTAAATTTAGAAGAGTAAAAATGATGTTATGAATTTAGAGGGGGATACGTAATTCTAAGTTTCTTAGGAGTATATATGAAATTAATTTTAATGGATTCATTTTTTCATTATTTTTTTTACCTTCTGATTTATACAAAATTAATTGGAAATTAACAAATTATACATGTAAACATATCATTCGTGAAGTAGATCGATTTTAGCTTTATGATTTTATTATTTGAAGCTAATTCGATAAATTTTGAAATTAAGTTATCACAATATTTAATGAGCTTAAAAACATCCTACTTCTCCTTTTAATATCCCACCAAAATATGTTTGAATATGTTCTGCAAATTTGTATGTACGCGAAAGATTTTGTGACATCCTTAGATCGGATTATCTGAATTATTATAAAAAAGGAGAAAAGATTAATTAACATTCTCATTTAATTTGAAATTCCACCTCTTCCTCTCTACCTACTTGTATGTCCATATTTTATTTTAGAAAATAACAAACAAAAAAAGAAAAAAAAATGGCGATTGTCTTTTTTGTGTGTAGGCGTGCAATATTTTAGGACTGAATAGTTGGAGATTGGATGGATCATATATAGGATAGGGCACAAATTTCTATTTTTTTAAAAAATATTTTTATGTGGATCACCTACTGGCTTTATTCAGAAAAAGAAAAGACTTTAGATTGCATGGTTTTCTACAATTTGTGTAAATTACAAAGTGTCTATTATATAATAATTTTCTTACATTTTTATTATTACGTGATAGAAGTAGTGGTCAAGTGTTATTAAATTTTATAATTTTTTATTTTTATTTTTTAGATAAGAATAAAACCACTGTTTTGAATGGTTCAGAAACATCGATTTTGTACCTATCTAAAAAATAGTAAAAAAAAATTCAAAATAATATATAATTTGCAAAGGTTTAAATAACGTTTATCGCGTCATAGCGGAACGGCTGAAAAAATAGCGCTATGCCCATATAGCACCGCTATAGCGGTTATAGCGTCATAGCTTTTATGGTCAAAAAACGCTATAGCACTGCTATAGCGCGCTATTTAGAACCTTGATAATTTGGTTCTAAGGAAATTTTAATATGGTGATTGTGTTGAGCAGTTCAGATCAACTATTTAATTTGAAAATAAAAATAAAGAATGTAAGGCATAATGCGGAAATAAAGAATGTACGTAAAACATAATGAGTCATAAAAGAAATGAGACATTTAAACCTTCCTCGTTTAAAATATAGTTATTTTTTATTATTTTAGCCAATTTTTCTTAACCTACATGACACCACTAGAAAGATTCCGAATTTTTTATTTATATCCAAAAAATAAATCAAATTACAAAACATAACCAAGTTGGAGGGAAAATTCGAAATATACCCAAACCGGAAAATTATTTTCCGGATTCAGCGTCTAACTCCGGAAAAAAAATTTCCGGACTTAACAATTTTTTTTTTTTTTTTTTTTAGAGTTTCTGGAAAAAAAATTTCCGGATTTAACATTTTCTTTTTTTTTTTAGAGATTCCGGAAATTTTTTTCCGAACTAAATAAATTTTTTTTTTAAGAGAAAAATAGCTAAAATACTGAAATCTAACGCTAAAAAATCGAATTGTTTTTTTAAATATTTGTTTCATTAATTTAAAAAATTTCAAAATGGTGTAGAATAATTTAGAAATTATCAAAATAGCTAAAATACTGAAATCTAACACTAAAAAATCAAATTGTTTTTTTAAATATTTGCTAGATTACATTTTTTTATATATAATTAGCATATTTATACTAAAACAAGCCAAATTACTTGATTTATGCTGAATTACACTAAATTACAATAATTATGTAGAATTATGCTAGAATACGGTAAAGTACGCTAAATTACGTACGAATAGGGATAATATCTTCACTGAGAAGGCGAAAAACGACGACGAAACTTCAAACGGCCATAAAACGGCGCTCGAGTGTCCGATTTCAGCAAATGACCACTTTTCGGAAAGCTTGCGAAAATGCGCATGCGTCCAGACTGGCTTTGCCAGTTTTCCAAATTCAGAATCGCCAAAAAACAAAGGGAAGAGCCTCAAAACTTTAGTTGAAGTTTCCGATTAAGATTTTCATTTCTATTATTCAATCTACGTAGCTCAGTAAATTAGTTATGTAATAAACTTTTAGAATACCAAATTTTATTATTTTTGGAATTTTTTTTACTATTTTTTATGATTTATGAAAGATGTCACAAAATAAGCCCCATTCATACGTAATTTAGCATAATTTATCGTATTTTTAGCATAATTCTCCATAATTATTATAGTTTCAGCATTTTAGTAAATTTACCGTATTTTAGCACAAAATTGGCCCTATTCGTAGTAAAAAAACAATTCGATTTTTTAGTGTTAGATTTCAGTATTTTAGCTATTTTGATAATTTCTAAATTATTCTACACCATTTTGAAATTTTTTAAATTAATGAAACAAATATTTAAAAAAAACAATTCGATTTTTTAGCGTTAGATTTCAGTATTTTAGCTATTTTTCTCTTAAAAAAAAAATTTATTTAGTTCGGAAAAAAATTTCCGGAATCTCTAAAAAAAAAAAAAAAAATATGTTAAATCCGGAAAAAAAAATTCCGGAAACTCTAAAAAAAAAAAAAAAAAAAAATTGTTAAGTCCGGAAATTTTTTTTCCGGATTTGGAGTTCAATTTCCGGAGTTAGACGCTGAATCCGGAAAATTGTTTTCCGGTTTGGGTATATTTCGAATTTTCCCTTCAACTTGGTTATGTTTTGTAATTTGATTTATTTTTTGGATATAAATAAAAAATTCGGGAAAGATTATTCACAATTTTGCTGTTTTTTATTTGATTGTTTCTCATTTGATTAGGTGCATGTCGAAGAAGAATGCATGTACATGCAAACAAGCCTCCTTAAAATTAAACCTAACATAAATCAATTGAACCCAACCAAATTGTTACCCATTAAACACATAGAAGGGACTGCCGACACACAATTCTCTCTGATATCTTCCTTCACCTTCTGAAGAAATAAAACAAAAAAAAAATATATCAGTTTTCATTAAACATAAATATATATACTAATTAATCATTGATCATTACGATATGGAGAATTATTTGTTTTCTATCTATGAAGATCAAGCATTAATTGCCAATTTTTTTTAGACCCAAATTGAAGTGTAATTTTATTGAGAAAAATCAGTTTCAAGAGATATGACATACATAACAACTAAAAAAATGCCACTATGATAAGAAATTCACGGCGAGGAAAATTCTCTAAGACTGATGAAGTTCTCGAAAGGTAAAGATGTTTTGTTTTGAATAAGTACACTTCAACTAATAGCCTCACATATTGCAAGAATTACGTCTTA
The DNA here is from genome assembly GCA_025461125.1 of Carex kokanica. Taxonomy (NCBI): domain Eukaryota; kingdom Viridiplantae; phylum Streptophyta; class Magnoliopsida; order Poales; family Cyperaceae; genus Carex; species Carex kokanica. The sequence goes on along the minus strand of JAJGRX010001241.1, from coordinate 773,701 downwards.
TGTATCATCTCTGAGTATGAACTCTATTGATTTCCTCAAATATCATAATGAATCAACACATACTATTTTTTATGACATCATGTATATTATCTATCTTTTTATAAATACATTAGCAAATTGGAAACTAATTTATGCATAGAAATGTTTGACAAGTTGCAAGATATTTGGGATATTTATATAGATAAAGCCAGCAAGGAAAACATTGGATCATATCATTTTGATTTTCACCTAAACAGATATGAGCATGAAGTTTCAATGAATATAAACGGCTTGCTCACAATTTAATTATTGCAATTTTATCCTGTAATTAATGTTTGTTCAATTTTGTAGAATATATAAATAAAATGGACATTTTATGTGAGCTTTAGAGTGTGCATTTACCTAGTTTTTACATTTCATTTTGAGAGTCCGGCTAATATGTTTTTAGTAGCATATGAGCACATATACTTACGGGTCATATTTCAAAATTTTACATTTGAAAAGTCGAATTAAATAGCTCAGTAAATTAGTTATATATTGAACTTATAGAATTCCAATTTTTACTATTTTTAGAATTTTTTTACTATTTTTTATGATTTTTGAAAGATAGTCTTTTTTGACATACAAATAATGCATCAATATACGCACAAATCCTCATTTTTTTTACTACTTGACTTGATACTAAATGAATTCAAAAATTAAAAAAAAATTATATATAAATGAAGCTCTTTATAAGGGGATCGGTTTGAACGGTTTGAATTTTTCGTTTGATCGAAGCTGATAAGATAGATTTTTAATTGGAAGCATATGGGCTCAAATGCTACTAAAACATATTAGCCGGACTATCATTTTGAGCTGTAGTGCATTTATAAATATCATTGCCCCTCCTATATATAGTTTGCTTACAAGCACACAAATCCCTCTTTAACTAATTAAAAAACTTAAGGTGTTTAAGGATATTACCTTTTTCATACATGTTAAATTTATTGGGTAAAAATTCAAAAAAATTGAAAAAAATTGTCAAAATATATCAACATGAAATAGTGTTAGCCGGATTGTGATGTCACTATTGGTACGCGTATATCTCTATCATGCGAGACTTGAAACCAAGGCTTTAAATAGTGTTTATAGCGTCGTAGCGGGAAGGCTAAAAAAAAAGCTATAGCGAATAGCGTCGCTATAGCGGAAGCTATTCTAAATAGCGTTTTTTTTTACATTTCGTATATTCAATATTTGTACTAAATATCAACATTATCTAAAGTCTCATAGAACAATAAATAACACCAAAATAATTAAGAAATTATAATATTCATATTGAACCCGTACAAAGTCCAAATTGCGGTTCAAAATATCCATAGTAATATCATAAACTATCGATTTTTCCTATTAAAAATATCTTAAGCATCATGATTCATGACATAATCTATTTTTTTTTCTAATCAAATTTTAATTTCGGTTTGGACTTTTTTTCTATTCAAATTTCAATTTCTATTCCCAATTTCAAATTGATTTATCTATAGCAAGTAGCAACAAATTCAATTTCGGTTTGAGATTTTTTTTATCTTTATTTAAAATCCATATAAATTGCTTAAAAAAAAAACCCATATTGTATAGCGCAAATTGCGGACCGCATAGTGCTGTAGCGGCCGCTATAGCGGCCGTAGCGCAAATAGCACATTTTGATGTCATAGCGTAGCGTTTGGGGTCCAAAAACGCTATAGCGGCGCTATAGCGCGCTATTTAGAACACTGCTTGAAATCGCCATCAGATATCTGACTATTGGCGCCTTTTCAATATATATATATAATTTAAATTTAACGAAAAAAAGGTGTCAATGCAACAGAATTTCAATTACACCCTCAAATTCTTTAATATCATTAAACAGATCCAAAACATGTATTAAATGATTAAAACAAATATAAGAACAGTTCAAACAATATATATTTGTCAATCAGACGAAAATTACGAATAACGTATATATATATTTTTTCTAAATTTATGTTTGAACCAAATTTCCCTTAAATCCTTGCCTTTTGGTCTTATTTTTCTTCCATATAAGAGCGAACTCAGTTATATCCAGATTAGAATAACTGCCTTATTCTGAATATTCAAAAATCAATTCTCAGTCCAATAATTCAATATTAAACTATTATCTCAAATAATTATATATTGTATACGTTGAACTTAAAAGTTTGAAATCAAGAACCATATAATATTTTAATTTTTTTTTTCCAGCACTTCAGAGAAATTAAAAAAAACTAAAATTAATTTGATACACCTCGGTCGGTTACTCTTAACAGGCGGAATAAGTTATTTATTCAGCTAAGCTGTCAAATAAGAATAACATCAGACGGAATAAGACGGAGTACAAAATTTTTATATAGAGGTGTACTCCTCAATTATTCCGCAATTTTGCGCAAGCAGTGGCAGAGCTACTGTAACTCTGAATTTGATATTTGTCCTATCCATAATTTTGAAAAATTAAAATTAATCATATACTCAGAGTAGAAGTAGGGCGTGAAACCGATGAAACCAATGTATTTTACGAGTGATGGGCGTACATGCAAAATTAAAATTAAAATTATCGGATTCACTTCAAACGAGATTAATCCAACCGTTGAAACCGATGTACTTTACGAGTGATGGGCGTACATGCAAAATTTTGAATTTTTTGAATTCATTTAGTCTCAAGTCAAGTGGTCAAAATTAATGAAAAATGAATGATCCAAAATGAAGTTGTTTTAATACATTTAAAAAATTCTCAATTTTGACCACTTGACTTGAGACTAAATGAATTCAAAAAATTTAAAATTTTGCATGTACGCCCCCATCACTCGTAAAGTACATCGGTTTCATCGGTTGAATTAATCTCGTTTGAAGTGAATCCGATAGTTTATATAGAGTTGTGCTCACCAAAGAGTTTGGTGAGCACATCACACCCTAGTTCTACTCCATATACTCATATGATATTGAGTTGTTACTCTACTTTCGAACATTTTTTGCACTACCATGTGAATTCTTAATTTTTCAAGGCGGCCAATTCCCTATTTTTTTCGCATCCCACTAATTCCCTATATAATTGCAAACTCCTTTATTTTTCTAATTCATAATCACTACCAGTTAGTGATATGTATCCGTGCGAACCCAGATTTTCGATTTGCGAAAGAATAACAAAAAAAATTACAAAACAATGGATAAAAAAGGGCGACTGGTCGAAGCAATTTGTCACACTCTCGCAGCCAGGGATCGCGACAAGAGAGGCACCCTTGGATCCATCCGTCATTCTGTCAACATGTGTCGCAACAAAAATAATACGGATTAATCCACACAAATTCTCTATAATTGTCAACATGCGTCATTATTTAACAACGCGCTTCTCTATAATTGATTTAATTAAACAACCATTTCAAATAGACTGGATTAATCCACACAAATTCAGATCAATATATACATGCATATTTAAGAGGGATAACACATGGGTCTAGGTTATTAGTAAAACAAGTCACACAGTATTCACACATTTAGAATGTCTGCCACAGACAATTCTCACATTCTCATAACACACAATCTCATCATTTCACAATCAAATTCAAATCTCAGACTCGTTATCCTGTAAATATGCTCTCATAATCCAAAACTCAATTCAAATATCTAATTTAACCATATCAATTAAAAACACAGATTACAGAAAAGTGTGGTTACCTGATAGCAATCAATTTAGAAATCAAAATCAAATTGCAACAGTTGCTCAGAATCAACACGACGTAGTAGAATTCCAATCGGACATACAATTGAATAATAATCATTATCAAAATATTTTATTTATTTTCTCACTTTTTTACTCAATTTTTCTCTCCTATATTTTTTTCAGTTTCGGCTTCCTTTTTTATTTCATCCTAAAAATTTACAAAAGGAGACACAGCCCCTTTTAAGGGCTACGGAGTTAAAAGGGTTAAGGGAGTTATGCATGGAAGCCACGTGGCTGTTATGCCACGTTGGGTTTTTTTTCTTTTGAAAGTTTTATGTTTTAACATTTAAATCTTACAATTTTCAATATTACAAATAAGTACAAAATAAATTTTAAAAAAATATTAAAATTACCAGATGTAAATGGTAACTCTAATTTTGCGCATGCACTAATTAAGTTGAATGACACCTTAATTTTTTTTTATTTTTTTAGTTGGATGATTTCCTTTAATGACCCTGCTAAGCATGAAATTTGAACCGCTTAGAAATTAGTTTAAACCCTTTTGAATAAAAAGCCTCTCCAAATCTCTTTTTCTTTCTTAAAAATTTGGGCGGTGGATCATATATTTGCCTACAAAATTTTCATAAAAAAAAATAAATAAAGCATGGGGATAAATTAATTGACCCCATTCTCCACACTTCTATCATCCTCTGGCTTTAATGGTACATCTCTGCAAAATAATGCATTCCACGCTCTACAAAATTGGCTTATATATTTAATGTACAACAGTTTTATAGTAAAATAATGCTTTGGCAATTAAATAGATAATTTGGGTTCACATTGCACATTTATGCAAATGACGCCTTGCCAGTGATGTCGTTGTCTGTGTTCAAAGGTGTTTTTCTGGTTCAATTTTTTTTTTTTCAAAAATATGTTTTTAATATATGTTTTCTTAGAAAATTGTGAAATATACTTAATCTTCTTCTCCAAAATATGGTTCTATTTTTATATTTGCTAAAAAAAATAGAAAAAAAATTAGAAAATACTTAATCTTCTTCTTGAAAGCTTTTATTCCCAAACAAGTTGGGGTGAGCTAGAAATGAAATCTAACTGGAATCAGCAACACAGGAACTTCCCAGAAGGTCACCCATCCTAGTACTACTCCTGCCCAATTCGTAAGGGTTTCATTTCCATAAAGAAGTTATTTTTTTACCGCTGGCTCACCAAACCTATCACGAACCCTCATCATTTTTCCTGGCTTGGGACATGCTGAGTAGAAACTACACAGGCGGAGTTAGAAAATACTTAACATTTAAAATAATTGTAAAAGTGTGCCTCATCTGAGAACCAATTTTTGGTCTAGTGGCAAAGACAGTACTCTCCGTGTGGAAGGTCGCAGATTCGAAATCCGAAAGAGACAATCTTTTGTAGATATTAAATAGTTGAATAACTTGATTTCCAACCTTTACTTAAAAAAAAAATAATGGATTTATGACTTCTCCCAATGTAACCTATTTTTTCTTTTCTTCTTTCACGTATTTAAACCAACACATGGTTTTCAGAAGCTGTTCTCGTACTGACATGAGAAAAGAAATAATTTTCTCTTTTAATTACTGTCTATTTGTATGAGAAAAAAAGGGAAATGTTGAGATATGTTGATTTGATTTACTTGTCTCATGCATGTGCTGTGCAAATTATTCATTCATACCAGGCCATGCATAAAGGTGCTAAGTTATTGCCATTTATATATTGTGGGTCCATTTACTATTTTTAGTCCTTCCAAATAAATTTAATATCTGGAACCTCCTCCTCCTCCTCCTCCTCCTGTCAACTACCTTCCAGAGCAGATGCATCCTTTATTCAAATTCAGAAAATTTCTTCCCAATTCAATCATAAACAAGCAAAAGAGATTGATCACCTTGACAACATTTCCCAATTAATAATCCAGGCAACAAAGGACAGAGGTAGTAGATTGGTGCATTTAATCATAGCAACTAACTAATAGTAGGTCCCCAGAGCTAATTGTAAAAAAATGTTGTATCAATTAAGGCTGCTCTTTTCCTCAGAACTCTAGCTGCCGGTTCCACCCTTCCTCCATATTTCTCTATTTGGTCTCTTCCATTTCTTTTAGACTTTACTTTCGACATAGCGATATCATTTCCTCTATTTTGTCTCTACCTCCTCGAGCGGATAGAAGAATGAGGAAGAGGGGAGGGAGCTGACCGGAGTCGAGAGCTTAATATCGTCAGAGCTTAATATAGTAGTTTAGATGATTTTATGAAAATAAATGAGTTTAGAACTAGAAATGAGAGTCATTTAACTCGTTGTAATACGTATTTTTATCAATAAAATTATTAGTAGGCATTTAAAAGCACTAATTTAATAAAAAAAAAAAAACTAATAGTAGCTTAGGTCCCATGAACCCTATGCTTAGAATTATATATTAGTGTTGTAAAAGCCATCAAAATCTATGTTTGGCCATTTAGTCTGAGTTAATAGGACACCGTAATGTGTATATTGTATTTGGAGTTTGTTTTAAGATTCGTGCCAGGTTAAAACTGATTGCTCAGATCTCATTGTACTCAGTCAGGTATTGATCAACTGGATCTGCAGAATTCAACACATACCTACCACCTGTCCACCAAATACATAACTTATCCCACCAAACGGAACAGTATCGTTTCATACCTAAATTGTACTTGATCCTTATCAACTAGAAGCATCATTAATTTACAAATCAGAACAAGCATTCATTCATTTTCATCCTTTACAACTGTCCAATTTATTGCATTCTCTGACCCACAATCTCTTTCTCTCTCTCCTTCACAGTACTGATGGGTTTAGAAATATTTAAAAACAATTGATTGGACACATCTAAATTAATAGTTCAGATATAATATATATATATATATAGTGCTGGGCTTAGCTACTTCATGGAGTAAAACGACTTGGTGCTCCACGTCTCATTATTTTCATTTTTAAAATCCAAACGACCGATCCGAACCGCTCAAGTTGTTCTCCATATTGATATGTGCTTGGAGACCAAATTTTACATTTTTTGGAATTTTTTTACTATTTATTAAGCCACTTTGAAAATCACTGATCCGGCGGTCCAGAAATTTTTACTGTTTTTTACTGTTCATAAGGATTTTCAGATTTTCAAAGTGGCTTAATAAATAGTAAAAAAATTCCAAAAAATGTAAAATTTGGTCTCCAAGTACATTTCAATATGAAGAACATGTTGGAAGGTTCGAATCGACTATTTGAACTTTGAAAATGAAGATATGGCGTGAAGTACAAAGTCGTTTTACTTCATGAAGTAGCTAAGTCCATCTATATATATATATATATATATATATATATATATATATATAATATAGAGGAGAACTCAAATGCCCCATTGCTTCATACTCCAATTGTATCTTAATATCTTTATCTTCATTTTCAAAGTTCAAACAAAAAATCTGAACCACTCAACATAATATCCACATTAAAATGTGCTTAGAGATCAAATTTTATATTTTTTTGGATTTTTTTACTATTTTTAAAATAAGTACAAAATTATTGTTTTTCAAAAGTTTAAATAGCGTTTATCGCGTCATAGCGCGCGGAACGGTTAAAAAAACGGCGCTATGCCCATATAGCGCCGATAGCGTCATAGCTTTTATAGTCCGAAAACGCTATAGCGCGCTATTCAGAACCTTGTTGTTTTTAGATGGTCCACAATTTTGTAAAAAACATTGATTTTGTGTCTAACTTAAAAAAATAGTTTTCCAAAAAATATAAAATTTGATCTCTAAGCATATTTTAACGTGATATCATGTTGAACGGTTCAGATATTTTATTTGAACTTTAAAATCGAAGATAAAGATGTTGGGATACAATTGAGTGTCAAATAAAAAAAAATTGTATTACTGTCAAATAAAGAAATATTTTTCCAAATAATACTTAATAATTTTGAATAAATAATTTTGAATAAATAATTTATTGTTAGTATAATTTGATAAACTAAAAATAATTGGATAATGTTTTGAAAGAGTAATAGAGAGAAATAGTCTTAGTTACTAATTTCACCCAAAAAAAAAAAAAATTGTCTCTGTGCACATTAAATCACTGACTCCTGAATCTGAAATATCATAAAATTAACGCTGACAAAAGGCACTCATAACCTTAAATTCACTAACAGAGGCAACTGCATCGATCACAGACCAGTTTACTTTTACACCTGCATTCATACAATTAATATAATAACAACCAACAAAATTAATGCAACCGGTAATTAAACTAACCGGCTGCCGGGATCGATCGGTGGCACCGGCATCGGCATTTACGACACGGGATAACGATGGATGCAGCCTTTCCATGGGTTATCAGGATCCATGGAAGAATCCTTGAGAGCTCTCCAAACAACGCTACATGCTTTAAAACCCGTCCCAAACGCCAGCATCCATACGCGGTCCCCCTTCTTCACGCGCCCCTTCGCCTCAAAGTAGGCCAGCTCGTAGAACACCAGGCTGCTTGACGTGTTTCCGAATCGGTGTAGTGTCATCCGTGCGGGCTCCAACACCTCCCGCTCGAACTTCATCAGCTTGCCTACGGAGTCGATCACCGCCTTGCCACCTGCGTGGAAGCAGATGTGCTCGAACGCTTTCGTGAAGTCCGGCACTTGCGCCTTCGCCGCTTTTTTGTCTCCCGCCACGTAAGATTTCGCCACGTTGAATGCATACCTCACCTATACATATATACATATGCATCAACCACTAAATAATTATTCTATAGAGTGAGTCTACGGTACTATATGCATAGGCGTATATCGGTCCGTACTATAGATCCATATCTCCATTTTCAAAGATTGAATTGTCGATCTGAACCGTTTAAAGTGATCTTCATATGAAAATGTACTTGGAGATCGACTAAATTATATATTCTTTTAGATGGGTAAAATCACCACTTTTGAATGGTCCACGATCTTTAAATTAAGTGATTTTCTACCTATCCAAACAAATAGTAAAACAAATATATATATGAAATTTGGGATTCAAATACAATTTCATATATGGAGATCATATCGAGCCATTCGGATCGACTGTTTGAACTTCAAATTAGTTACTGAGCGATATGCGCTGTTATATGCATATGCATAGTACCTTAATTAGCCTAACTTTTAATCAATATATGCATATGGAGAGTACTTCAGTTAATTAATTAAGTACTAGAACGGCTAGCTAGAAGCTGTTAATTTATATATATTTAATTAACTAATTATATGACTAATTACCATCTCTGACAGAGGAAGAACGGAAGGTGCCAAGGTGCTGATATGCCGGCGCAAGCTAGTGCCGGCAACCCGAATAAGATCTTTTGTGAGCGCAACGCCAACCAGGCCTTCATCATCATCCATTTGAATTGCGGCCCCATACGCCGAATCATCTGCACCGTGGTGGGTCCGGTGGGTCAGCACAAGCTCCATCTTCGCCTTGGGGCGCTGCGCCGGGTCACTTGTGAGCAGCAGAGCCGTCGATCCGACACGGAAGATGCAGTTGGTGACGAGCATGTGGCGGTTATTGCCAAAGTACCAGTTGCCACCCATGCTCTCTGTGACCACTATAAGGGCATATCTGTAATCAAATAATTATGGCCAATAATTTCCATCAAAACAAAATTTTAGTGACATGTTAATTAGAAAATTTATAGTTGTATTGAAGTGAAATGTATATATTATATTATAATGAGGTGGCCTACCATATTTGGAAAAGCAAATTCCATGCATGTTTACTTTCCGCTCATATTTTGTGATTTTAATTTACAAAGAGTCGCCTGATCGAGTTGTTCAATATGATTGATCTCCATATTAAAATGTGTTTTGAAACCAAATTATATATATATTTTTTTAAAGATTTACTATTTTTATTTAGAATTTTTGAAGATTATTGTTTGTTTATGGTCCACAATTTACTTAGAAACAGTAATTTTCAAAAATTCTAACAAAATATTACACAATTTCCCAAAAAATTGTAATTTTGGTCTCCAAGTATTTTTTTTAATAAGAAAATCATGTTAAATGAATCGACTGTTTAAATTTTTTAAATGAACATAGGTACCTGAGGGTCAAGAAGAGTCTGGATTTAATCCCATCCAAACCAAAAGAAATTCGGTGTCTACTGTAGATATAGGAAGTTTTGAGATTCGTGCACTATGCATAGTCCGTAACCTCCCCATATCAAAATTGTAATTTTTTTTTTTTTGTCATTTAATACTGTTGGCAAGTTAATTGATCACTAACCCAGGTTTCTGGCGAAGTAAGCGGGAGGCCATGTCGACACACATGGTGCCGGCATTGCATCCCATGCCACACAAGGTGTACGCCTTCACGGACTCGGCAAACCCAAACCGATTGACAACCATAGAGCTTAAAGACGGAGATGGTGAAAACATGCTACACGCCACTATGACGACCGAGATCTCATGTGGCGCTACATCGGTCTTGCATAATAGGGTAGAAACAACCGAAAAGAGGCTCTCCTCGGCCTCTTGGATTGACGAAGGATACTTTCTATCGAGTTGATGCAATGGTTGGAAGAGGTAAGGCGGCCCGTATGATTCATCACTTACACCCGACTTGCGGTAGATTGCACGCATGAAAGATTGACTCTTATCACAGTATAATCCTGTGCGTATGCCGAGGTACTCACACACGTCCTGCATGGCACGGCGTTGCGGGTCGGGTTGGTAACAACTGTATCCTAGGAGTAGTATCGGGTAATGACGGAGGCGGCGCCGGATGAGAGACAAGAGGATGGTCATTGTGAGGAAGAGAGGCAAGGAAAAGAGGAGAAGAGGTGTCATGGTAATGGTATAATATAACAAAGCTAGCTAGCTAGGTATCAGATGTGAAACATGGAGGTGTTAACTTTATTTATATACTGAGAAAAGAGAGATGTGCTGATTTGTTTCATGATATGGGAAGAAGTTCAGAAAGTGCTCATTTATTGTTTGCTATTACTGTGTTTTTGACTGTATCAACATATTCTTACTTGGCAATGAAATCTCCAGACTTTTGGGGTTGGTTCTTAGGGGATTCTATACCAAACGCTGAAATTAGAAACCAAGAATGGAGATAATTTTATTGAAATTGGGTTTTGTTCAAAGTTATTTACACAATATTTATTTAAAGTCATGTCTAAACTGTCCAATTTGCATTAAGATCTGTGTAAATGTAGAACGGAGCCACATTAGGACAGAATAGGTACCGTTTAGAATTAATCTGAATTGTCAAGTACCTAGAAGGATTCGGATTCCTAGTTACTAGGGTTACAGTTTTGTCTTTTTTTTACTGTTCGTGGTAAGTGCATTTTTTTACTGTGATCACTGTATATTAATCTACTAGAGCAATGCTAGCTGTCAATACTGTTACATTTAAATTAAGTAAATGTCTGGGCCCCCCATAGCAGATCCGTACACTCAAATAACAGGAAATTTCTGAAAGCATTACCCCACAGCTACAGAAAATTAATTAGAAAAATGCCAACTTATTGGTTAACAAAATAAATGTATTTAAGCATAATTTTTGTACATTCATTTGTTTGCCAAATTAATTTTAATAAATTTAAAATGCACACATCTTCCAAGAGTTCCATATCTAACTTTTTGTAACAAATTAATTAACTCTTAATATGAAAAGAAGAATCTCAATATTTTAGTACAAGCAACAAAAGGAGAAAGTTTTAGTTTTACCATCTTAAAAAAAAGTTAAACCAAATAACCACGATTTGGTCATAATTTTATTTTTAACACAGCCGCAACGTGAAATTGAGAACAAAAATTGAGTGTACGCAATTTCACATTGAGAACAAAATTTATAGTCCAATTCAATAATTTTCTTGATCAATTAGCACTGAAAACCAAAGTTTTAAGGAAAAAAATGAAATATGTCCTCAACGTGAAGTTACGGACACCCAATTTCACGTTGCGGTCATGACAAAAATAGAATTCTGACCAAATCGTGATTATTTGGTTTAACTTCTTTTTTTTAATAGTATATTTAAAAATTTCGGACAAGAGGTGCTTTCACTATAAATATTTTTCTTGGAGTAGAACTAAGGTGTGATGTGCTCACCAAACTCTTTGGTGAGCACAACTCTACATAAACTATCGGATTCACTTCAAACGAGATGAATCCAACCGTTGAAACCGATGTACTTTACGAGTGATGCGCGAACATGCAAAATTTTGAATTTTTTTAATTCATTTAGTCTCAAGTCAAGTGGTCAAAATTGAGAATTTTTTGAATGCATTAAAACAACTTCATTTTGGATCATTCATTTTTCATCAATTTTGACCACTTGACTTGAGACTAAATAAATTCAAAAAATTCAAAATTTTGCATGTACGCGCATCACTCGTGAAGTACATCGGTTTCAACGGTTGGATTCATCTCGTTTGAAGTGAATCCGATAGTTTATGTAGAGTTGTGCTCACCAAAGAGTTTGGTGAGCACATCACACCCTAGTTCTACTCTTTTTCTTGCATTCATTAATTTGCTCCAAAACCTTTCATATACACAATTTCAGGAGTCCGCATCGTTTGCATAACTCAAAAGAGCATCTTTTGAGTTAATGCATCTCGGCCATATGATTTTAAACCAAGTTAATTCGGCCTCTGCCTATAAAACATGGATCATTCAATATTAGTGCGGATCTAGTTTACATGAATTTTAAAGCAGATCGGTTGGTTCAGATGCTTGGGATGCCTATTGTAAGAAAGGCCCATACAGGCAAGAGTCAAGTCACAGCAAGCACTGTATGTACATTAACTCAAAAGATTCCTTTTTAGGTTAACGCAGAGAGGATACGAATTCCAATTTTAGTTCAAGGTCTCATAAATAAATAAAAAATTAGTTGAAGGTGATGGGACATGGATGCATATGGTTTATGCGTGGTGGGACTAGAGTTGTATAAATGCTAGGTAGTAGGTAGTGATCAATTATCAATAGAAGGGGCGGCGTAAGCATTTCTAGTAACATGATTTTATATATTTATGATAAGACATAATTTATATATTTTTTAATACTAAATATTTTTTATGTAATATTTGGAGAAATAGACATAAACAGGAGCATATTTTTGAAAAAAAAAAAAAAATTAAGGTGAGGCATAATTTTTAATTATTTTGAATATTAAGTTTATATAATATTTTCTGATAAAACCATAGAATATAGAAGTTTATTTTGGGAAAAAGAATTAAGGTGAGGCATAATTTTTTAAGTATTTTGAATATTAAGTATATTTTTATAATTTCTTCTGAGAAAATATAGAAATAGAAGTATATTTTGCGAAAAAATTTAAGGTGTATATAATTTTATAATCTTTTATAATTTAAGCATATTTTCAGTAAAAAAAAAATTAGGAAAACATATAAAGTACTTCTTGAAAAAAAAAAATTAAGCTAGGAGCAAGTGTCCCTTTAAACTTGTGATTTGCTCAATATCTACTTGAAACAACGGCTAATTAATTCAAGCCAAAATATCTAGCTCGTTTTTATTAATTATTCGAGTCCAAACTTGTTTCAGTTCGATTCGTTTAATTAGTTCATTTAAATGTTTGAAATATTAACATAAGACAAGGGAAATATTTTTAAACTAAGACATAGTTTATAATCATTTTGAATAGTAAGTATGTTTTTTATAATATTTTTTAGAAAAGCTTGAAATAAATTTAAAAAAAATTTGGGTGAGGTATTATTTTATATTTTTTTTATATCTAAGTATAATGTTACAATTTTTTTAGAAAACATATACATATACATACACATATATATACATATATGAGGAGGGATCAGATTACACCGTTTTTTGTGACATCGAATTACATCTTTCATTTTTAAAGTTTTCAAAGTCCAAACAGTCGATCCAAACCGTTAAATATGATGGATATATTAAAATGTGCTTGCAGATCAAATTTTACATTTTTTTGAATTTTTTTACTATTTATTAAGTACTTTACAAAATCGTTGTTTTCAGACCATTGAATTTTTGTACCCATCTTAATAAATAGTAAAAAAATTCAAAAAAATGTAAAATTTGATCTGCAAGCACATTTCAATATATCCATCATATTGAACGGTTTGGATCGACTGTTTGGACTTTGAAAATGAACGATGTCATTCGATGTCACCAAAAAACAGTGTAATCCGATCCCTCCTCTACATGTATATACACACACACATATATACATATATAAAGTTGAGCTCTATGTGGCTCCACCACTGCTCGTAACTTGTGATTCACTCGAGATCTAACGAGCCAAAGCACCTAACTCGTTTTATTAATGATCTGAGTTTGAACAGCTGGCCTCAATTCGATTCGTTTTAGTTCAGTTCATTAACAAGCTGCTCTAAAGTATTGATATAATTTATGGTTAATCACAGCGTTGGTAACTTAGATTTGTTAATAACCCTCCTCTCTCCTCTCTCGTTTAATTTCACAACGAGTCAATTTCAAGTTAATTAGGCCTAGCTATCTTTACACAAACTACGTATTTTTTCAGCTCTAGTGATCACAATGATGCATATATATATAATCTCTTGATATATAATGTAATTTTGTTTGCATTTAAAATGTTTCTGCAAAGAAAAATTTGTTTTATATATATGCAAACTTTTATTTTATTACGTACAAAGCAATTTCAATTATCATACCTATATAGTTAATTAATTTACTTGGTTTATTCCATTGCGATGAATGATATATATATAGACACACATGTCATGTCAGTGAAACTAAACCATATATATAAATGTGCTAACTAAAATACTATATAAATGAATATAAAATGGACCATTTAAGTATAATTAACATCCTGTAATTTGTAAATTCTAATTAATTAAGCTGTGAATGACTTACCCGGGTCGACGGCGTAGCAAGCGTCCGGCGAGGTCAATGCACATGGTTCCAGCACTGCATCCCATGCCAGACAAATTGTAGCTCTTAACCGACTCGCTAAAACCGAACCGTTTCACCAGCATTGCGCTGAATGAAGGAGAAGGGGCAGACAGACTACATCCAACAAGAAGCAACGAGATCTCCTGTGGTGCCACATCTATCTTGCACAGCAATGCAGAAACAGTCGAAAAGAGGCCTTCCTCAGCCTCTTGGATCTCAAACGGGTGCTTTATCGAGAGGTTTTCTACCGGTTGCAAGAGATATGGTGGCATGCACGTCTCCTCACCAAGGCCCGATTTTTTGTAGATTAGGCGCATGAATTCTACCGCTTCTTCGTTGTAGATTTTCATGCGTAGGCCAAGGTACTCACACACTTCTAAGTTACAGCGGCGATCGGAATCCGGGAGGTGACAACTGTAACCTAGAAGCATCACAGGGAGGTTGCGGGGGCGGCGGAGGAAGTATACTATAGTGCTCACTAGTAGGAGTATAAGAGTGAGACCTAAGAGTAGCATATCTGTCATGGTTTCCTTCTTTTGTTTAATTTCTTGCAATTCTACCAAAATATAAACACAAATATATAACTGCTTCTATATTGGAATGATCTTTAGTATATTGTGTGGTTTTAAGTTCTAACATAAAGCTAGAGAAAGTATATATTTATATGTATAACTGTTTGTGTATGTTAGTGAAATAAAGCCAAGTTTTATGTTAGATAGATGGAATTTAATTCAGAATTCATCAATCCAATTACTTCCTGCTACTTTTTAGTACATGTTCTTACTTACCTTTGAAAGAAGAAAATAAATGCAATAAATTAACTGTTAGTGGGTAGGATGCCAATTAGTAATTAATTTCTTACCTTTAATAAGTGTAGCAGTTAGAAGTTGATCATCAGACGACAAAATGAATATGACAAATTTTGGTCCCAGTAATTAAGTCTTCAAGGCCCAACATATCCTTAAATTTTATCAGCAACATAATTATAAAACGAAAAGTAAATTTACACAGATCCTCTTAAATATTACTTATTTAAACTTGGCAAATTCTTCTATGGACATAAGGACCTATTTGTAAAATGAACATATTTTCATTTTCAAAGTTCAAACAGTCGATCCGACCGTTCAACATTATCTCCATATTAAAATGCACTTGGAGGTCAAATTTTACATTTTTTTTGAATTTTTTACTATTTATTAAGTATTTTACAAAATTCAATGGTCTGAATTTGACTAGTTTTTGTAAAATACTTAATAAATAGTAAAAAAATTCAAAAAAAATGTAAAATTTGACCTCCAAGTACATTTTAATATGGAGATAATGTTGAACGGTCGGATCGACTGTTTGAACTTTGAAAATGAAAATATGTTCATTTTACAAATAGGTCCTTATGTCCATAGAAGACACACTCTTTAAACTTTGATCCTTAAAATTATAAAAAAAAAAAAAAATTAGTCTTGTAAATTTCAAATTTATACAAAAATGCTCCTTTTATTATTATCGTTGCTTGTCAAGAAGTTATATGAAAAATGCATGTTAACATCAATTAATACCATGATGATATTAAAAGCAAGATGTACATACAAATTATTTTTTAAATTAATTTCTGATGGCATAGATTTTGATGTTAGTATATATTTAATCGATAGGTGAGGTGATACCACGGATAATATAATTTATAATGGCTAGATTAAGCTAATGATATGATGGATAAAAATATTAATATTTTAATATATGTCAAAGGGTAGGATTAGATTTGGTATGAATTATGAATTCCAATGACCAAAATAAACTGTTATTTTTGAAACTTTACTTAAAATGAACTAGTAATAATGTACTTGTTGTGGGATTAATTATTACATCTAATTAATTGGGTTGTTCCGTTTGCTTAATCAATTAGTAATTAAGCTGTAAATAACTTTTGTTTTTACTCAAAAAAAAAAAAAATCAGAGGAAGAATGTATTACTCCTTGTATACGTACATTACATTTGTAATAACTTTTGTAACTTTTATTCAATTGATGATTTTTTTCCCTAGAAAAAAACTTTGAATAATGTATATATATGTGGTACATTGCAATGCACGGATCGGTTTGTGCACTGGATTCATATCTCTGTTTTCAATGTCCAAATAATCAATTCGAATTGTTCAACATTATTATCATATGAAAATATATATACTTAGAGATCATAAATTATATTTTTTGGAAATTATTTACTATTTTTTATGTAGGTAGAAAATCACTACAAAACGGTACACCTAAAATTAAAGATGGAACTAAATGACATTATAGGCACCAACAACACACACACAAAGATATATATATATATAGACTAAGGTCAAAGTAGTAGTTCCTAGCCCCCGATGCTACAAAGTCATTTTCGGATTTTCAAAGTCCAAACGGTCGATCCGAACCGTTCAAGTTGTTCTCCATATTGAAATATGCATGGAGACCAAATTTTACATTTTTTGGAATTTTTTTACTATTTATTAAGCCACTTTAAAAATTACTGATCTGGGTGAACAGTAAAAACAGTGCAACCAAATTCTGGACCATGTGATCAGCAATTTTCAAAGTGGCTTAATAAATAGTAAAAAAATTCCAAAAAATGTAAAATTTGGTCTCCAAGCATATTTCAATATGGAGAACAACTTGAACGGTTCGGATCGACCGTTTGGACTTTGAAAATCCGAAAACAACTTGGTAGCACCGGGGGCTAGGAACTACCACTTTGACCTTAGTCACACACTCTCTCTCTCTCTCTCTCTCTATATATATAAAACCATACCCAAGGAATATTTACCGTTTCTTTCCTTTTCAAATTTATACTTGACCAGTGTGGGGCATATAAAATAAACATGTGCCCGTCAATGCTATATAGAGAAACTATATTGGAATGATCTTTAATATATTGTGTGGCTATAATATAAAGCTAGCAACTATATTTATATGTACATATAACTGTATGAGCATGTGAGTGCATGCTACTTTTTTTTTTGATGAAAAATAGAAATCATGTCCCTATTGTGCATGCTACTTTTTACTCAGAATTTAATTCAGAATATAATTAACTGTTGGAGGCAGTGAATAATGCCTTGTTTCAATATGATAATTTTTGGCGGTAGTGGATGCATCCATGCAATCATGCATCTTGAAATTATCTACCTCCAACAGTTAATTAACTGTTAGCAATTCAATATGATTATTTAGTAATTATTTACCTTTAATAAGTGTAGCAGTTAGCAGCAGTTGATACATGCAATCCCGACATTATTATTAATACCCTAAAAAAAATATATATATATATATTAAATATACCCTCAGTTTGAAATTTTTTTTAAATATGCCCTAACCACCCAGGGGTGGGGCGGTCCACTCCCCATCAAACCGCCCCCCTGTGGGGCGGTCAGCCAGTGTATACTGAACCGCCCCACAGAGGGGCGGTCCAGTTTTTTTTTTTTTTATAGAGATTTGAGAGACAATATGAATGAAATTTAACATTAAAAATTCGAATTTTATTTTTAATATTTGTTAGATTACTTCTTTTGATTTATAATTAGCATATTTATACTAAAATATGTAATTTTTTTAAAAAACCATAATTAAAAAAAAATTAGCAAACCAACATTGGTTTTTACAAAAATCATGCTGAATTAAAAAATACAGTAAATTACGCAAAATTACGTATGAATAGGGCCTATTTTGTGCCATCTTTCATAAATCATAAAAAATAGTAAAAAAATTCCAAAAATAATAAAAATTGGTATTCTACAAGTTCATTATATAACTAATTTACTGAGCTACGTAGATTGGAGAATAGAAATGAAAATCTTAATCGGAAACTTCAACTGAAGTTTTGAGACCCTTCTCTTTGTTTTTTGGCGATTCTGAATTTGAAAATCCAGCATAGCAAGTTCGACGCATGCGTATTTTTACGAGCTTTCCGAAAAGTGGTCATTTGCTGAAATCGGACACTCGAGCGCTGTTTTACAGCTGTTTGAAGTTTCGTCGTTGTTTTTCGCCTTCTCAGTGAAGATATCATCCCTATTCGTACGTAATTTAGCGTAATTTACCGTATTTTAGTATAATTCTACGTAATTATTGTAATTTAGTGTAATTCAGCATAAATTAACATAATTTCAAGTACTTTAGGGTCTTTTAGTATAAATATGCTAATTATATATCAAAAATGTAATCTAGCAAATATTTAAAAAAACAATTCGATTTTTTAGTGTTATATTTTAGCATTTTAGCTATTTGTCTCTTAAAAAAAATAAAAAAAATAAACATAATTTCAAGTAATTCTCAAGTAATTTAGCGTATTTTAGTATAAATATGCTATCAAAAAAGTTTAAAAAAATTCGATTTTTTAGTGTTATATTTCAGCATTTTAGTTATTTGTCTCTAAAAAAAAAAAAAAATTCAAGGAACTGGCCGGTTTGGACATTTTTAATAAAAGTTGAATGAGTCTAAGCATTTTTATTAATCTTTAATTAACTTTGGGTATTTTTAAAAATGTCGGTTTATACATCAACAGAAGTAATCTAGCAAATATTAACATTTTTATTGTTAAATTTCATTCATATTGTCTCTCAAATCTCTATAAAAAAAAATAAAAAAAAAAATAAAAAAAACTGGACCGCCCCTCTGTGGGGCGGTTCAGTATACACTGGCTGACAGCCCCACAGGGGGGCGGTTTGATGGGAAGAGTGGACGTCCCACCCCTGGGCGGTTAGGGCATATTTAAAAAAAAATTCAAACTGAGGGTATATTTAATATTTTTTTTTTTAGGGTATTAATAAAAATGTCGGCATGCAATCATGCATCTTGAAATTATCTACCTCCAAACAGTTAATTAACTGTTAGCAATTCAATATGATTATTTAGTAATTATTACCTTTAATAAGTGTAGTAGTTAGCAGTTGATCAAACGAGAAAATGTATGCAATCATGCATGCATCTTGAAATGTATATATATTCTCTGCATCCTGCCTCCTTGATGCATTTAATTATATGGTAATTTTTGTCCCAGTGATATATTAGAATAAGTGTAACTTGCCACTTGGAAGTCTTCAAGGGCCAAAAACTATCAATATAACAAAACGAGAAGCAAATTACACAAATCGTCCTTAAAAATTATTAACTTAAAACTTTGATCAATAAAATTTTCCAATGACACACATTTTGGTAGTGGATGATATATATATGAGCAAAGTTAGAGTGTAATGTGATTATCAATTGAGGGGTTAGTGAGCACAACTTCAAAAGTTTATTGGATTGGTTTCAAACGACGAATCCAAATCGTTGAAATCCATCTACTTCATGAGTGATGCATGTACATGCAAAATTTTGAAGGTTTCAAATTCATTTAGTACAAGGTCAAGCAGTCCAAAAAATGATAAAAAATGAATACATAAAATAACTTATAAAATGTTCATTTTTTTTTACCACCTGACTTTGTACTAAATGAATTTGAAACTTCCAAAAAAAATTATGTATATATAGATTTTAATGGTTTAAATTTGTTATTTAAAGACCAAGTGATAGATTTTTGTAGTTAAATTCACCAATTCTTTTTGGTGCACATGCATCACACCCTAGCTTTGTTAAATTCACCAGTGAAAATGCATGCATGGCCAGAGTGGGGCATATAAAATGAACATGTGCATGTGATTGTAATTACTAACTAATGATAGCTCATGACAAAGGTCCTGTTATATAGGAAATGATGGTCCATGTATAAAACTTAGTTTTGAGTTCACAAGGAATATATATATATATATATATATATATAATGGGTGGGTCTTTTTTTTTGGGGAAAATTAAAAATTGTGTTGGTATAGTGAATTAATGCTAATTCTTTATCTTTAATAAATGTAGGCAGTACAAACGACATATGGATGGATAAATTCAGATCACTAGAGTAATTAACTTAAAGTTTAAATTCGGTTCGAAACTCAAATTTTTAAGTTACTTGAGATTCCAACCCTAAACTAGGCGAAGCCAAAAATTTGAAATTAGAAGGTTGAAAAATGTTAAAGTATAATTTTATTTTACCAAAACATTATTGATGTACGTAAAAATCATAAAATTCAATAGACAAAATTATAAATTGTATCATTTCAACATATTAAAATGAAGAGAAAATTACATAAATAGTCTTTAAACTATTTTTTAGTTTCTATTTTAGTTTTTATAAAAGTATCATTTTAATTTTTAGAATTGTAATTTGTACACACATAAAATTATGTCTAAGAGAGAACGACATTAGACTCTTATTTCTAGATGAAAAAAATTATTATCTTGTGTTATATAAATTTTATTTTTAATTAATTTTCATAAAATGATGTTTAGCATCCCATAGTCAAATTCTGGTTCTGTTCTGCCTGGATATGTAGAGTAACATACAAATGACTTAGAAACAAGTCTATAATTAAAATAAATTAAGGCAATAATTTATGCACCCATACCATTTTTTGCACCCAATCATTCGCCCATTCTCCCTCCTATGATCTGAATTTAATACCTCAGTACAGCGATTGCTCCAAATGAGAACATGCATGCATGCAATCTTTGAGAATATGATATATGGAACTTACTATTTTAGTGCGGTGACTGGGTTGAATGAGAGCATGCATTCATTACTAGTTACGTGACATCAATAATTTCATTAAAAAAAAAAAAAAAAAATTTACTAGTTACGTGACATCAATAGTTTCATAAAAATGGAACTAAACTAACAAAGTAATAATAGAACAAAAGAATGAAAAAAAATATAATGGTATTGGTATGTACTTCGTAATTTGAGAACTAGTCTTTGATCTTACTCGCAGTTGGTTAAATTATTTCCTTCTAAAATTATATACAGAGAGAGAGGGGTTGACTAATATCAAAACGTTTGTTCTGGAGCTGTGGTGTAACCAATTGGTTTTTTTATTTTCAAAGTCCAAACGGTCGATCCAAACTGTTAGATGTGATCTCTATATTAAAATGTACTTGGAGACCAAATTTTACATTTTTTTTGAATTTTTTGCTATTTATTAAGACAGTTTTAAAATCGTTGATTTTAATAAACAGTGAAAAAAATTGAATCATTAAAAACAACAATTTAAAACTGGCTTAATAAATAGTAAAACAATTTCAAAAAATATAAAATTGGTCTCCAAATACATTTTAATACATATTGAATGTTGAACGGTTTGAATCGACTTTTGAGACTTTGAAAATGTAAAAACAGAAGCGTTTCTTCCTAAGATGTGGAACAAACATTTCGGTTTTTACATTTTCAAAGTTCAAATAGTAGATCCAAACAATTCAATATTCAATATATATTAAATGTGTTTGGAGAACAAATTTTACATTTTTTTGAATTTATTTACTATTTATTAAGTCATTTTTAAAATCATTGTTTTCAATAATCCAGAAATTTTTCATTGTTTATTAAAATCAGCGATTTTAAAACTGACTTAATAAATAGTAAAAAAATTGCAAAAAAAGTAAAATTTGGTCTCCAAGAACATTTTAATATAGATATCACATCTAACGGTTTGGATCGACAATTTAGACTTTGAAAATTGGAATACCAACTAGTTACACCACAGCTCCAGAACAAACATTAATTTTGATATTAATTAGCCATATATATATATATATATAGAGGAGGGTTCAAATGCCTCCATTTTTCATGCCTCCACCATGCCTCCATTTTTAAAAACTTTAATAACTCAAAATTTAAAACTTAAAAGTCAAAATAAAACCGTTGGATATGATCTACATCATTTTATTTATGTGCTCATAAAAAATTATCACATTTTAATTTTGTTTTTATGTGAATCAATAAGTTGAAAAATCAACGTATAGAAATTATCCACATTAGTATATTTTTTACAAGATCTTGATGACAACCAAAACAAAATTGAAATGTCATAATTTTTTACACGTGCATAGATAAAATGATGTAGATCATATCTAACGGTTTTATTTTGACTTTTAAGTTTTAAATTTTGAGTTATTAAAGTTTTTAAAAATGGAGGCATGATGGAGGCATGAAAAATGGAGGCATTTGAACCCTCCTCATATATATATATATATGAGGAGGATTCAACTGCTTCATTGCTTCATGCTCCAATCGTACTCCAATATATTTATGTTCAATTTCAAAGTCGAAACAAAAGATCTGAATCGCTCAACATGATATCCACGTTAAAATGTGCTTAGATATCAAATTTTATATTTTTGAAATTTTTTTTCTATTTTTTAAAATAGGTACAAAATCACTGTTTTCATGAAATTGTGGACCATCTAAAAATAATGATTTTGTACCTATCTTAAAAAATAGTAAAAAGTTTCGAAATAAAATAAAATTTGGTCTCCAATCATATTTTTAATATGGATATCACGTTGAGCGGTTCGGAACGTCAATCTGTTTGAACTTTGAAATTTAAGATAAAGTTGTTGGGGTACAATTGGGGCATGAAGCAATGGGGCATTTGAGCCATTCTATATATATAGAGAGAGAGAGAGAGAGAGAGAGAGAGAGAGAGAGTGATGCTACGATGCTTTAGGAAGTAAATAAGGTGTTTTACTTCCCGCTCATATCTCCATTTTCAAAGTTCAAACAGTCGATCTGAATTTCTCAACATGATCTTTATATATGTGCTTGGAAACCAAATTTTATATTTTTTGGAAATTTTTTACTATTTTTTTAGAATTTTTAAAATCAGTGTTTTTGTGAATTTTATATTATTTTTTTATATAATGAAAAACTGTGATTTACAAAATTTTCCAAACAATAATAAAAAAATTTCAAAAATGTAAACTTTGGTCTCCAAGCACATATCAATATGAAGATCATGTTGATAACTTCGGATCGACTATTTTAACTTTGAAAATGAAGATATGAGCGAGAAGTAAAACACTCTCTTTTGCTTCCTAAAGTATGATAGCCTATCTATATATAGAATAGAACTATATATATACACAGACTTCACACTAGTACAGTGACTACTAACACTGTTAAATCAAAAGGCATGGTCCAAGTGGGGCATGTAAATTGAATATGTGCATGTGATATTAATTACTAACTAGCTAATTAGTACCCATAACAATAGTACGTACGCCCATGACAACTATATGGCCCATCTCATATTAATATTTATTTGTACTTTTTTAGGTTGGGGAGATTACATTCATATTTATACATTAAGTATGGGTCCATCTCATATTAATTATATCAAATGATGGTTCATGGATAGCCCAACCCCAAAACCAAACTCAATTCAACATAGAAAGATAGCATCCGATCTGTATTTGAAAATTAGATACGGATATTTGATATATGAATATCTGTGCACATACAAATACATATATAATTTTTAATTTTAATTATTTGTATCCAAATCGTAAATATATACCATATATTTTAATATATATTATGAGCAAATTTATATGTTATTCACCATTATAATCATATAATCAGATAAATATTATGAACTTTGGTATTTTTTAATAATATATATATATTTTTTTTTTTTTTTGAGGAGGGATCCAATTACACCTTTTTTGGTGACACATCATGACACAGTTTTTTATATAGGTCAATTTTGCGATTTCAAAATCCAAACAGCCGATCCGAACCGTTCAACATGATCACCATATTAAAATGTGCTTGGAGATCAAATTTTACATTTTTTTGAATTTTTTTACTATTTATTAAGATGGTTACAAAATCGCTGTTTTTCAATGGTCTGAAAACAACGATTTTTGTAACCATCTTAATAAATAGCAAAAAAAATCAAAAAAATGTAAAATTTGATCTCCAAGCACATTTTAATATATCCATCATGTTGAACAGTTTAAATCGACTATTTGGACTTTAAAAATGGTAGGTGTCAAAGTGTGTCACCAAAAAAGGTGTAATTGGATCCCTCCTCATATTTTTTAATAAATATATGATTTGATCCGTATTTGTATCCAGCTAATATCCAAGCAGTATTTGTATCCAAAAAATAAAAACAGATACGAATATGATTTTACCATCCGATTTGTATCCACTTTCACCCCTATACTTGACCCATTGACCGTGTATATATAATACTCATGTTCACGAGCGGAACTAGAAAATATAGATAGGAAGAGGCCTAAATTTGAAAAAATAAAATAAAAAAGCAAAGGGATATAGAGAAAAAAAAAATATAACGATACAGAATTTCATATCTTTGGAGTTGAGAGCCTAGTTACATTTTCTGCATATGCCCCAACAAACCATCAAATTGTAAAGTCCAAAGAATTTATCTTATAATGTTCTGATAACATATGCCAAATACTGACCAAGCAAACATCTTACATCTGCTCTTAGCTTCAGAGATGCATGTGTAATGTTTTCTGGTATGCTGTTTCAGTTTATAGGTTTTCTGATACACTGTTTTCAGTTTTTAGGCTTTCTGGTAAATTGTTTCTAGTTTTTCAGATCGGGTTTTCTGGTAAACTGTCTTCATTTTTTCAGTCTCATGCTTTCTGGTAAACTGTTTTCAGTTTTTTTAAGATTGTGCTCTGATGTATAAATGTGTATTGTAATCATATTATGCACCATCTGTTGTATAAATGTATAATGTAAACTCTATATATATTGTTGTAAACTTTCTTAGTAATGCAGACGCCTAGGGGCTTGATCTTACTGATGTTACTGGCAAATTTTGTTACTTTTAATGAAACCTTTAAATATAGGTTGTTCATGGAATCCATATCCTGTGATGTAACAATATATTTTTGTTTAGATCCGAACCGTCCGATCAAAATCCATGCTAATCCAGCTCAAATTGAAATGTACAGGGCCTCTTTAATATCTCTATGGATTCAGATCGAACGGTTCAGATCTAAGCAAAAAAATTGTTACCTTGGGTGATATGAATTCTTCTTGATGTATCCATATATGTACATTTGTCAAGAATCAAACAGAGGCGAATCTACATAGATTGAATGGGGTCAACAAACCCTCATTCATTTTCAAAAAATTTGTGCTTATACATGATTTTATTTTCTATATAGTTTAGAATAAAATGCTATAAATACTGTAAAATTAACTTTTATATTCAATATGAAAATTTTATACGATTGATCATCAATATGTATTTGATTCTCATAACTTGAAAGTTGACTCTGTCCGTTGATTTGATTTCATTGTTAATAAAATTACAGAAAAAATATATTCAAAGAGAACTTAAAAAGTATCTAAAGAGAGATGAACCAAAATATTCATTTCAGTTTAATGCATGTCTGATTTCATTTTTCTTCTAACCTCGGGAGAAAACAAAGAAATAATTATGATTTGAAAAATAGTAAATTACAAACTAAGATATTTTAGAAGGATTTTCTTTTGCTTTTGCTTTAACTTGAAAATTGTAACTTAATATCTGATCTTCATCTCCCTCTTGTCTATCTGCGGGCTGCTTTGGGCTGTGGGCTGTGGGCTGTGGGCTGGGCCTTCTATTGATAATAACTTCAGCAGTCTGTTATTTGCAAATACTATTTGCAAATTGACACCAAATTTTTGTATTATTTGCAAATATTAGTCCTAATCGATTTGTAAAGGGAGGGTCCCACAACCTGCACAAGTTGTACACTGCATCCCTAAAAACAAAAATTCATACAATTCCCCATTCCTTTTGGAATCCGGAAAATATATGAGTACATATCCTCTAAAGTAACGTAATCGATGATGTTATAATCGGACTGTTTGATCTGAATCAGAACCTATCTGAGCTACTTACAGGATGTATTAAGGAGTAGAACTAGGGTGCTCCTAAGCTCACCAAGCCCTTCTATGAGCTCGACTCAAAACCTATCGAATTGATTTCAAACGACATTTCCAAACCGTTAGATGTTCAATCTATATTAAAATGTGCTTGGAGACCAAATTTTACATTTTTTGGAATTTTTTTACTATTTATTAAGATGGTTTGAAAATCGCTGTTTTCCAATGGTGCAGAATTTTAATAAAAACAGCGATTTTCAAACCATCTTAATAAATAGTAAAAAAATTCCAAAAAATGTAAAATTTGGTCTCCAAGCACATTTTAATATAGATTGAACATCTAACGGTTTGGAAATGTCGTTTGAAATCAATTCGATAGGTTTTGAGTCGAGCTCATAGAAGGGCTTGGTGAGCTTAGGAGCACCCTAGTTCTACTCTGTATTAAGATTTGTGCAAATATATAATGAACAGACCGAATTCAAATTCAAACGATGAATGAATTCTAGATATATGACTACGTCTCAAAAAAATGAACTGAAAAATTAATGAAAACAAGTAAAACCGTGAACTTAGAGCAGTGACATGAGTTCTCGTTTCTCTTTGGAGAGACGCATGTAATTAAATTCTCAGAAATATAAAAAATGCTAAAATGTACCGGAACTCTTTAATAAAAAAAAACAATTATGAAAACAACAATCTCCAATAGATAGTTTCTAGTAGCAATATTTACCAAGTACTTCTCAATGCCACTAATTAAATAACAAATTCATCTTAAAAGGAACATTTTCACTAGCACTCAAATAAAGAGCGATTTGTGAGAAGAAAAAATAACAGAGAGAGCGATTCGAAGGGAGATTAATAGCAATTCTCTCTTTGTAGTATAGATCTCTGCCACTTTATTATTTTTAATTTTATCTTCTTAATTTTACAAATCAAGTAGGGTCAAAAGCAGCCTTGGCAAACAGCCTTTCAAGGTAGAAAGAATTTTCTATTCAAATTCTTAGACAGCAGTTTTTGTTTTCTTTAGAAGCAGTCTTCCATGAATTAAAATTTGATAAAGGCATCTCAGAATTTTCTATTCAAATTCTTAGACAGCAGTCTTTGTTTTCTTTAGAAGAAGTCTTTCATGAATTGAAATTTGATAAAGACATCTCTTGGAAAAAGTTTCTCCTTAGCCACTTGTAGCCAACTTCATATATGCATTTTGTTACAAAATTTAGTTTCTAAGCATCTCCAAATTTGAAAATGGGAAAATTTAGTTTATAATAAATAAGGATTGGTGGTTCGGATAATGAAAAAAATTAGACTTGATTGTGAGAATTCTTTCTAAAATTTTGAATAGAAATTTGCTAAAGACAGAGTGAGTCTTTGCATGCATTTCTCTTTCATAATGAGTCTTAAGTGTTCGTTGTAACTTGTAATGCACCTTTCAACATTTCTCTTTCAAAGACCTTGATCGTCTTCACCTTTTCTAGATGTGGAAGATATATGTACCCGGTTGGCAGGGGTGTCAATGGGTACAATACGGGTAGGGTGGAAGCATTTTCATACTCATACCCATTAAGAATTGACCTTACCCATATCCTACCCTTACTTATTAAAAATTGATCTTACCCTACCCTATCATTACCCGTTAAAATTATCGAATAACAAAACGGTAGCGGGTGAATAACGAATAATACTAATATAATAATTAATTTTATTATATTTTACGAATAGAACATCAAAACTCATTCATTAATTTCACACATATGCAATCACATTACTCATAAAAAAACAAATATGCAATCAATTCCAACTAAATTATTTTTTTTATAAAGCAAGAAAATTTTAAAACACGAATATCTCTTCGGACAAATTCAATTATTTAACTAAATAACAAAACGTGTAAATATAAGTACTTTTACTTATAGAAAAAATCATATTAATTATTGCTCAAACATTATCATATGAAATATCACGCAAATAAATTTTGACATCACTAATTATTACTCCAACTATAATATAATTACCCTATAGGGTAACGGGTACGAAATAGCCTTTATCTGTACTCTTATCCGTTTAGCTAACGAAAAAAATATTTATCCATACACATACCCAATTTGCTAATGAAAAAAAAAAACCTTATTCATACCCGTCTTATTAAATACAATACGGATAAGGTATACGGGTAAAAGGGTACCATTGACATCCCTACCGGTTGGGCTCCACTAAGGAATGACAAATCAATTTTAAGCAACCAAAATTGACATAGCAGATTGGTCCACCACAGGTGGGTTGGCGCATATGGTGAGGCCAACTATAAGGAGGTAACGCACTCATAAAGCATTAGCATTATCATCAAAGAGCCTAGCAAAGCTCCAATTTAATTATTTCACTTCGAACCACAAATAATTAAATTTGTAAGTTTGACAAAGGCATCTGTTAGGCTCCCAATTTATGAGTAAATAAACTCATTCATTCGTCAGTTCTTCTCACTAGTACAGAAAATGCGACCATACACGGCATATTATATATTGATGAGAAAAAATTGCACATTAACAGTGTGTAATGAAAGGAAGCGCTTGCACGAAAAAAAGCTCATACATACCCTCACGATCACTTAAAACCCAACCGTGTACAAAAGTCATCAAGTTTTGTACATGGTTTGTTAATACTAAACCGTACATGATAATATATAATAATACACAGTTAGTTAGTGAAAAGCCGTGTATGGTTGGCACCAATCTCCAAATATGAATTTTTACTTTTAAACCGTGTAGTCTTTGATCTCGCTTTCTCAACTAACCCGGCTCAAAATTAATTTCTTAGAGGAACACCCCCTCGCTATGCGCACCTTTTCACCTTCTACCCCTTAAATTCAATTTAAGTCATGCCCCCTCTCCATTGTCTCTTCATTTTTCTCTCTTATCTCAGTCAGTCTAATCAACAATAATCCTTTCTCTATCCATTTATATTCATATTTTTAGTAAGAATTTTCAGAATCAGTAGTCTAATCTTTTAGACCTTTAGCACTTCTATCTAATTCAATTTGTAATAATTAATGCCACCTACACCCTTAAATTATTGCATCGAACATCAATTAAGTTTGACAAAAACCTCTGTTTGACTCCCAATTATTGCATCCAACATTAATCAAGATTTTTTCTATTTTAACTTTTTTTTTGTATTCCTCTAATTTTCTTTTATTTTTGTATAATAGTTTTATTGGCAGATTTAGTATTTTCATGTTAAGAACAATGTCCAGCAGAACATAAAAACCTATGGCAAACTTTCAAGTTAAGGAATGGAACAGTATCGATGAATAAATTCCAACAATTTTGAGTTACAACAAAGTTACCACAACCATTTTCTACATTTTCAAAGTCCAAATCGTCGATCCAAACCGTTCAACATGATCTCCACAATAAAATGTGCTTCCAGATCAAATTTTACATTTTTTTGAATTTTTGTACTATTTATTAAGATGGGTACAAAAACTAGTCAAATTCAGACCATTGAATTTTGTACCCATCTTAATAAATAGTAAAAAATTCAAAACAAATGTAAAATTTGATCGGGAAGCACATTTTATTGTGGAGATCATGTTGAACGGTTTGAATCGACGATTTGGACTTTGAAAATGTAGAAAATAGTTGTAGTACTTTGTTGTAACTCAAAATTATGATAACTAGATCCCTCCTCAAAATAAATATTAAGTTGTTAACTAAAATTATAAGATTATGAAGATAAATCTGAAATGTATTAACAAATTAAACAAATAATAGCTTTTAATTAAAATATGGGCACAACATTTTTTTTTTTTTGACAAACTGCCGGCCGTAGGCTTACATCAATTTATGGGTTTATTTGGGGCTCAAAATATTTATAATTATATAAGGTTGATTCTAGATTTTTTTTTTTTTGCTTAGAGCTCAACCCTAATTAAATTGTTAAGGTATTAGTTGTTGAGTTAGGTACAAATTATTTTATGATTGACCATTTCTTCTTTAAATTTGTCTATTAGAGTATCAAAGATGAACAAATAGTTTAAGAATCCATCTAAACCTCTAATTGATTCATCTTTACAAGAATCACTTGAGGTGGTCCCTCTGTTCCTGCCCTAAGGCCATCTATATCTCAATATAATCCAAATGAGCGTGACAAGAATCATCGATTTTATCTAACAAAAGACTCATGTCAATCTAACAATCACGATTTTTTAACAAAAGATATGGATGGTACGTACAATGAGAAGATTTATTGAAAATTCCGTATTTATCAGGGGCGGATGCCCCCCCCCCCCGGATTTTGAGTTTTAGTGGAGATTTATCGGTCCCAACCGACTTTGCCCTCCTAAAATTTTTTTTGCCCCCTCTGGACGTTTGATTAGTAATTCAGGTTAAATTTAGGGTTAAAATTGAAATAAATTTGTTAAATTTTGATTGGTAATTAGAATTATAAGTCAGAGTATCAGAAATTACAAGTCAAATCATTAGAAAGTATAAGTTAAAACATTATTTTTTATCGAGTACCTAATTGGTTAATGGATTTAAACTCGATTAGATATTTAAACCCGATTCGATATTTTTTTTGCCCCCTTGACGAAAATTCTGAATCCGCCCCTGATATTTATTGTTGAATTGTTATGCCCACCACTGAAAAACAGTATCTTTATGAAGAAAGCTAAAGAAAGATAAGTACAATGAATTAACAAGAATATAATAAAATATAATAAACCCAACACGTGGGCAATGCAGTGATCATCAAATTTTCAAAAATACATACACCAAAAGAAATAATAGCGAATGACACAGAAAATTAGAACAAAAAAAAAAAATAACAGAGAGAGGGAGAGTGTGTGTGTGTGTGGATTGTAATCCTCTTGCAAGCATGTTTGTCATGTTAGTAATTAGTATCACCACCTTATATATATAAACATTGAAAATAAAATAATGTGAAATTGAATCAAAAATCAGAGAACCCTAACCCTAAACTGCACTGTGTGGATGTGTCAAGCTGTGAATTAAGAGATGGCAAATCAACACTGCTCTTGCAAACCAGCTCTTCTTCTTCCTCCTCATTGTCAGAACAAATCGGTAAGATATCCATAAACGGTCGTAATTCATCCTGATCCTGCTCCTGCTCCTGCTCCTGCTGCTCCGTCGCATTATAATTGTGATTATTATTCACATAATTGCATGTCATGATATCAAGGCCTCCTATGTCACCATTGTTGTTATTCTTCCCGTTTGTTTGGTTGTCGTTGAAATAAAAGTAGTTGTGTAACCGTTGCTCGTGCGCTTGGTTTTGAAACTTATTCTGACTCGGGTTTATGTCATCCAACGATACGAAGCTCGACTGACTCTGATCTGTACTCATTATTCACCAACAAATAAACTAAGATTATATAAATATATATGTTGTGCATATACATAATGATAATACAAAGATGTGCACCATCAATATATATAATGGCATCATATAAAATGGTATACTAATTAAGGTCCTTTTGGCATGGAATTCAGGTTGTGGGGTTGTTGCATGCATGCGGTTGAACTTGAGCATTCCTAAATTAGAACCAAAGAGGTTTCATTAAAATAAAGATATTGACAACTATGAAAATTGTAAAAAGAACATCATGAAATTAAAGAAAGGAATATACTCTTTAATTAATTTTATACGGACCAGGATATGGTTGATCGATATCGTGCTGATTGGTTTCGAAATTGCATTGTTTAGCTCGAAAATCGTTGATTTTATCCCGGATGAAATTGAGCTCTACCTCCAAATTCCTGATAACTTCCTCGTAATATCTGATGATATCGTAGCAGCCACCGGACGGGTTTTCAGCGCGCATGTTCGCCTCATACACCATCGTGTTGACGGCCTTCTGGCGGTCAGGTGCTGACAACTGGCGCAGCTTCTTGACAATATTGCTTACGCCAAAGAGCTTGTGTGCATTCTGGAAGTCACTTTGCCGCTCTGGCGGAAAGTACGGTGCCAACATGCACTGCGGTCCACATTTGCGTCTCTGATACTTGCACGCGGCGCACGCAGATGAAATAGGCGTAGTAGGAGCCGGGAGGGGAAGGTCATGTGGAGTGACCGCATTAACATTCACATGAACGATCGAATTTGCATCTCGAGAGGGAATGTCGATTGACGGAGAAGAGGAAGATGGCGAGGTGACGAGGTTGTGAGAGAAAGAATGAGAGAAGGTAGAGGAGGAGGAGGAGGGGGTGGATGGCATAATTATAAAAATGTGAATAAATATCAATTTAATATTATGTAGGAATAAATTACGGAGGAGAAAAAGGAGGAGAGGAGACAAAAAAGGCGTTGGTTGAGAAATAGGTTGGTAAATTTGGATGAAGTATAAATTTAGTTCTAATCAGATCTCTATTTGTGCTAAATTTGGCACTCTTTTTTTAGACGAAATGCCACCTCCACACGCATCATTTCTCCTAATCCTAATCTGGTGCCAGCATTTACTGTCTTTTACTGTAATTCCCAAAATAAAAATAAAAAATTTTAAGAGATGTTGAATGCAAAAATAATATGAAGCAAAATTAACTTATTTGTGGAGATTATGAATGCTTATTTTAGATTGATTTAAATTTGATGTACACTAAATTTATATATGTAAATTTAGTTTATTTTTAATTTATTTCCAAAATAAGTAACACAAAAGTTGGATGGACACTAAAATTTCTTTTTTTTTGTTCCTTTTTTATTCATTTTTTGTTTTTTGTTTTAATAATTCTAACTGTAGTAAAAATATGGTGGGATATTAATATATCATTCCATAAATGAAAAGAAACTAGTCATATATGTTTAGTACATGAGATAGGAGTAGGTCCGATGCCCATCGGACCTACATTTAGGTTCAATTAGCTCTAGGACCGTACGATTAGCATCAAGATCTATGCGCACGGAAATTGATACAGACTTGCACGGATTTTGATACAGAATATACGAATCTTGATGCAGATCGAATGGTCATCACACCCATCGAACCAAGGTAGGTCTGATGGGCATCGGACCTACTCTGATTCCTTAGTACATATGTCAAGACAATTTTGTGAAGTTAGGCAGCCATGCAATTTACATAATCATGCATTTCTCTTGCGTTCACTTAGCAGTAAAATTTATATCAAACTATCAGAGCAGCTTTCAATGGGAATTTTCTTTTCCAATTTTGTCCCTAAGGTTTTCACCATAGAACCTTGAACTACAAACTGTGCATATTCATCTAGTAATCCTAACAGGCTTAATTTTCATTATTTTTGTTCCTTTTTTTATAATTTTATGAATATTCAACGATGTGGTACAATTTCTTCTTTTTTTAGGTTACAAAATATTTGGATAATGGTACCAATTTATCTAATTGTTGCTTCCTTCTCAAACTGTAAGCTGAATAGCTGATGACACCTAAACTGCCCAAAACCTGAACCAACAAAATTTATAAAAGGTGCACAGGAGGAGAAAATCGCACAAAATTCAAAAAAAAAAAAAAAATTAAAAGTTAGGATATCTCGAGGGGTTTAAGTATTTTGTGTCGGTTCAAGAATTTTACTTTTTCTGTTATATTGTTGGCCAGGATAAAAGGAGGCCTACTTATTTAACAAAATGTTGGGAAAAAAACATTGAAAAATTATTTATCACATCATTGTAGAGTTATACATGAACAATTTAGTTTTTCTTTCATTTGTTTCCTAGTGATCATTAATTTTTATTCCCTTTCATTCGACCTGATTACATGTGCAAATCTCATAATTTGGTTTCCCATTTAGGTTATAAAAAAGTGAATTAATGAAAATAAAAAATATCCAACAAAAATCATCTTAAATCTACCCACTAATTCCGATATTGATTACATATACAAAGTAAATTAAGAAAAACAAATAGCATAATATACTTGATATTCAAATTCACTCTTTTTCTAGTAAAATTTAGAATGCAAGATGTTAACTAACAATGATACTGTTAACAAGAAGATGAGTACAAAGGTAAAAGAGCTGCCTTTTTTTTTTAAAAGATACAATTAAACATACAAATACTATATATCCAAGCCAAAGAGAAACCTCACAATCTGACAAGCACAGATGATAAACACAGATTTGCATGAACTAACAACTGGTGCTAACAATTCCTTGCCTTGATGCCATGAAATATATTCAACCAGGCAAGAAGACAGTTAAAATAGAGATGGAGAATGTAAAAACTCTGATCTACTGATGATGTCTAAAATATCTAACCCATCTTCGACTTCTACTGGAGAGAGAGAGGATACTTATTGTTCAAGCACAGCTGCACCATAATAAAAAAAAAAAACTTTTAATTTTCCCAAGGAGAGAAGCTACTAATACATTACATGATGAGTGAGGCTATGGTACTATGCATAGCGCATAATGGTCCGTACTATTTATCAATATATCCATTTTCAAAGTCAAACAATCGATCTGAACCGTTCAACGTGATATCCATATAAAAATGTACTTGAAGATCACATTTACATTTTTTTTAAAATATTACTATTTTTTTAGATATTTAGAATTCACTTGATCTAAAATTCTAGACCATTCTAAAGTAGTGATGTTCTACCTATCTAAAAAAGATAGTAAAAAAATTCTAAAAAATGTAAAGTTTAGTCTGCAAGTACATTTTCATATGTAGATATACTATTTGAACTTCGGAAATGAAAATATTGATACGTAATACGGACCAATGCGGTATGCATAGTACCGTAGCCTCACTTGCATAATACATATTTCCCTATTTTATTGTCCTTTTAACTTAATTTCACCATATTTGTGCATTGCATCAGAAGGAAACATTTTCATACTTTTTTTCTTTTACCAATGTAGATTTTATTTACATCAAACCGGTATGTAAACAGTCATCACAGTCATCACGACTAAGGACATGAAATTACCAATTTTCTAATTTGGATACAAACTTCTATTTTTTCAAAGTTTTCCCAACTTGTTATAATATTTTAAAATAACCATCTAAAAAAAGATACATACCTTGGTTAGCAACTGCTCAAGCACCAAAGTTGGACAAAGAAAGGAGAAGAGACAGAGAGAGAGAGAGAGAGAGAGAAGAAGAAACAAAAATTAAGCAATAAAAGGTTAACTAAATAAAAGCATTAATCTTCTATCGTTTTTATCTCTGCGGTTGCTCTGACGAGGAGGCCCCAGGAGTTTGTGCTGCATTTGGTGGTAGGCTACTGGAAGACCCGTTCTCTGACGGTGGGGCCGCCCCCCACTTCCCTTCTGACTCAAGAGGTTCTATCACATGAACTCCTCCGTCAGTGAGCCCAATTGCGAATTGGTTCGGCTCCAGTGGGTGTGCTGCAACCACAAGAGGATGGACATTTGGGCTGGAACAAAAAAAATATATATAAATAATATGATATGTAAAAAGAATAAATATGAATATTAGAATAGGCCTTGTATTGATCAGGATTCGGGAAACAAGCAAAATGGAAATATAGGCACAAATTGTAAGGTGGGTTTTTTTTTAAATTATACATTTCTTTCATTGTTTTCACATGGTAAAAGTTCATATAACTTGGATCAAGAAATATCAGGCTTTATAACTCTTCATCCCAAGATAACAAGAATGCTATTTTCTTTTCCTATACCAAATTTATGTCCAGTGAAAATCCGTTCAATATAGAAAATGAAAGTAGGCTTTATGCAAAGAGGCGCCAGCTTAAGATGTGAAAAATATTAATTCCGGACTCAATGTAGTCAGAAAGGTGTTCTCAGGAATGAAAACAAAAAAAAATGGAAAGAGGCTAACAAAAAAAAAACTAGCAATAGATATAAACTAGATACCTCTTCTACCAATTTGTTTTACAAAGAATTAATAATATTTTTGTAGTTTGCACTAAGCGATACCTGACATTGGGAGGAAGGTAAGCGGCAGGGAGGATACGGCATCTAAGCTTGAGATTGGAAGCACTAAAAATGCACACAGTGGCATCCACAAATGTTGCATACACCAACTGGCTATCACATGAGAAAGTCGCATGTGATATAGGCGGTGCTGAGTTTTCTCGTGGGACCCACTAATACAAGAAGTAAAAAAAATCAATAAGATTTCTAAAAATCAACCAGAGTTGCATACTTAACACACATTGACTATCCTAATCATGTCTAGTGTATGGTTGCAATGTTAAAAGTATACTAAATCTGACTTGGGCGTAATCAGGTGTCACTTCAGCTCTGAAGTTTCATTTCAGATCAATTCTACAGGAAAAGCATAACTGGTTCTACTTGAAAGTAGTTGCAAAACACTAACTGTTTCAGCCCTCAGGACTGAAATTTAAGCAGATTTTAATAGCAGCTATAAATTCATTTTTCCTTTAAGCTAAGAGTGAGGCTATGGTACTGTGCATACCGTACATTGGTCCGTGCTATGGATCGATATCACCATTTTCCAAATTCAAACAATCGATCTGAACCGTTTCAACATGCTCTCCATATGAAAATGTACTTATAGATCAAATTTTACATTTTTTAAGAATTTTTTTAACTATTTTTCTAGATAGGTAGAAAATGGCTTGATCTAAAGATTCTAGACCATTCAAAAGTAGTGATTTTCTACCTATTTAAAAAAAAGTACAAAAAATTCTAAAAAAAATGTAAATCTTCATATGAAAATCACGTTGAACGGTTCAGATCGACAATTTAGACTTTGAATACAAAATTTTGATCCGTAGTACGGACCAATCTGCGCTATGCATAGACCATAGTACGATGGTTACCTGTCTAAGACACTCTAACTTGGTGGTCTCATAGATGGCAATCTGACTCGCATGAACAACAAGGAAATTGATTTGGTCCTGATGGAACTGGACCCGTGTATCAGACAAGTTGGATCCAGAATGGCTTTGCGGGTTTGGTAGAAACTTGCTCCTTTGCTTCTCCCATCCATCAGTGCTCCACACACAGATCTGCAACAAAAAATTCAATACATTTTAAGAGTGCCACATTGTGCACCTTTTGTTTTGGTGTACATGAACTACGTGTCTAGCATTGTTTATTTCATGTCCAAGAGTCATATCTAAGTTAGAATAAAAACCTAGAAAATTTGTTTACTTGATCAATTGAATTTTTTTTATATAGATTGCTTATATAAGCAGATGTTATTTTTATTTTCTTCCATATTTCTTCAGGTAATTTGGCCAAGCAAGAAGCTAGTGAGCTGTGTCCACGTTTCTTTCACTATTGTTTTGGGGAAAAAACCATGTAAAGGAGCAAAAGTCAGCTATTTGACTAAAATACTAATATTCAAATAATATAAACATTAGACTGTTTGGTGTAAAGTGTATAGGAACCTGAGAATCTGCTCCAGAGGAAACAAGCACATTTAACACATTGGAGAAGGCAAGACCAGTGATTCTCTTTGAGTGGCCTTTCAGTTTGCTTTTTACCTAAGAAAAAAAGGAAGCAATATTAGATCCGAATGTCACCACATTTTTACTTTTCTGTTTATGTATTCAAGATTTCTTCCAGATCAAAAGCTATCCAAGAACAATAAAATGTTATTTCACATCAGAACTAAGGTCTTAAAATCTCAATTGAGCCTGGATCAAAGTTCAAAAACTTAATTAAACACACGAAATAAGGTAACATGCAACAACCTCATCAACTCTGACATTGTAAATTTGAATGGTGGAGTCATCCATTCCAATGGCAATTATGTTATTGTCTTGTGGGTGGAATGCTAGAAAAGTGGCAGCTGGTGGAGGCGGCATGAAGGTAGTCATCGTCTGTAAACAAAAGCATATGTGAATTAATGTTAATATTCCTCTTGTTATTTTCGATTTTATCAATTTGGTTCATATATCTGTGCTATACCTACTAGGAGCCAAGGCAACTCTCAGCAATGTGCTTAAAATGTAACAAAAATGCAAAACATAGCTTAAATAAATTTTAAAACAAAGTCTTGGCTCCTGTATCCACTGAAGTACAACAAAAATCTAAAGAATCCTTTTAGAAGCAACTAAATAATAGAAACACCACGAAAAACCCAAAAAAAAATGATAAATAAAAAAAAAATTGACTGTTCCAGTAAATAATAGTATCATTATCCAGTGAAATTAACCCTGGTATAGACTATATGTACCTTAAAGGTCATCATATTGAAGAGAGAAATCTTTCCACCAGAAGCTGACATGACATAAGAGTCGTTCTTCGACAAGGCAAAGCATGGCACAGCATCCTCAGGATTCGAATCGGTTACGTCATTCGTCATAAGAATGCCACTCGGTGGTTGCCACAATTGTGGTGTTACCCCAGCAGTTGCCTGCATATTGAAAATTCAAATTTGAAAGGTTCACAAAAAAAGAACAAAATTAAACACCACGAATTATATACTGGTCAGTATCAATCACTATTGGAAAATACTCTTCTTCTTTTTTTTTTCCTTTTTCCTGCCCTGAATATCTTGCATTCAATAACTAGATGTGACTACTTTGCATGGGTGATCATTTGTAAAAAAAGAGGACTGAGTTGCATTTTTTTTTCAACTGAATTAACCAGATTTTCTGGTAGAGGATTGTGTTTCCGTGCTTGGGTTTGGCTGGTACCAGTGCACCAATAAGTTAGGATAGGGGGGTGTCATATAGGGTTTGTTGTCTCACACCAGTAGGAACTGCTATCGGTTTTATTTATGTTGATCAATGGAAACAGGCATTTATTGCTTTTAAAAGAAATAAGAGAAATCACCAGATTCTTCATTAATTAATACCCATATGGGGTGTACTGGGTTGCATAAGTCATGTATAAGCAATTAATCGCTCTTTGTAACAAACATGGTCACAATCAGTGTTACCTTTCCACTAGGGTTGTTATCATTACGTGGCCATTTCCAGAGG
Source organism: Carex kokanica (assembly GCA_025461125.1). Lineage (NCBI taxonomy): Eukaryota > Viridiplantae > Streptophyta > Magnoliopsida > Poales > Cyperaceae > Carex > Carex kokanica. Next base: position 734,467 of record JAJGRX010001241.1, on the reverse strand, counting down.
AGATGAATGGCATTTGAAGCTAAGGCCAAAAGAGCCACGCCAGAGTTTGTATAAATCAATCTTGAGATCTGCAATTTAAAACTTCATTTAGACATATACCATGCGGTGGTTCATACCAGTGCTGATCACACAATACAACGTGGTACCAGAATTTCCAAGAGAACATTTCAATTTGATAACTTAACAAGAGGATCTAATACTTTCGTGCATCTTTTGTTTCTCTTTAAATTTGTGTTACCTTGCTTGTTCTCAAATTATCCATGAGCCTAAGAGATCGGCACTGAGCAGGCTCATTGATCTCGGTAAGCTTCCACATCATCTTAGACTTGTCAGATGCATCTTCAACTATTCTGGGTTTTATGTCTACCATGCCTTTCATATCCCCATTCTGTTCAATTTTACCAATGTCAGTGAAAATTTAAACAATGAAATTAATAAGACAAGATCATAAAAAAGAAACAAAAGACTTTATCTAGAGTTGCTATGGATTTTTCAAAAGAGTTTATCTTATAAGTTTTTATCATCTTATTGATGAAACCTGATATTTAAGACTACAGTATAAGCCTGTGTTAGGGTTTCTAAAGAGGGTTTTCAAGGAGATGTCAGAAATGACATCTCTAAGAAGAGAAACCTATAAATGACAACTCCTAAAATAACCTATACCAAATACTAAATTCTTCCTCCTTAATATAGCATGCCAAACATAGCCTACTATTCCTAAATCCTGCTAAATCAAGCCTCATGAAAATATATGATGAAATGAGAGGCATACACAACAGCCTGTTATCTCTCATTTTTTTATCCGGTCAGTATGAATTCCATCCGGGCATATCATATTATGAATGAAACAATAAAGAAAATTAAACTCGGAGAAAAGAACGAAAAAGAAAGAACTAACCAATGCAGAGACTGGTGTCTGAGGAGTATTTGGTGCTCCAGTTGTCGAAGCCCCGGCAGATGCTGCAGCAGCAGCAGCAGCTGCCACCAATGGATTCACTATAGGCTGTGAATATAATAATACAAGTAGGTTTAGGTATGGTATGATATCAAGAAACAAAAAAGGGGCAAAATCGTAATTAATGCTACCTTAGTATTTGATTCTGAAATTGCCCTGGAAGCATCAAATTGTCTGCTTTGTCCTTCAAAGGTGCGTATTAGTCGCAATCCATCAGCATTTGCCAATATCTTTATACCATTTTCATGAGTAGACACAGCCAATAGTGTTCCCTCTTTGTTGAAGCGTATTCTTGGACTGGCCTGTTTGAATAAACCGCAATGCATACATAAGCATTGCGCCATCTCGAGAAAGTACTGCCTCGTACATGTTATAAAACAGTAATGGAACTAACAAGTGCATTGTACCAAGTCAGATAAAATTCACTCTTATGTTACTTTTAACTGAACTTGATCTTTGAGCCTCAATCAGGGCCAAAAAAATGAAAAAAATATGCAGAAAAAAGTAAAAAAGGTTTACAATCTGAACTGAACCAAGTATTCTTATACTTAAATTTCTAGTAAAAACAGAAAAAAAAACTCTGCACTCTGCAATTCCTCAGATCAGTCCCATATATCAGATATGCAATAATTATGTGGTCAATAAAGCAAAACCGATACTTGAAAGCACATAACAATAGCATGTAATTATTGGTTTAAAAAAAAAAACATCATACCGGGAGGCCACCTTCAGCATCTAGAGTTGTGAGCAGATTAGTGTTGTCCATATCCCAAAACTTGATCACAAACTCATCTCCAGCTGCTAGGTACCGGTTTTTAGTGGTATCAAATTGAACAACACCAAGGGACCTCTTTCTGAAGCCCTGATATGTCCTCTTCACTGCCCCCTCACTCTCATTCCACTCCACTATAAATGATTCCCCCTCCTTGCTTGTCCCGCAAGAAAACAACCTATAATAATAATAATAACAAAAAAGAAGAGGATGAGAAGTATGAAATTTTTGAGTTAAACTAGATAATGTATCTACATTTGGTATTTAAGATAAAGTCTAGAATGCAAGAAATATAGAAAACATCATATATATCCCATAAAAGATTAAAAATACCCTTTATACCCCTCATTAACCCTTCTTTTCAGGAAGTTGCCCAAATTATTCCTTTTTTTCCTCAAACAAAAAGATATAGGTGATTTTTCCATGAATAGATTATTCCCATAAAATACTTGAAAATACCCTTTATACCCCCCTCATTTCCCCTTCTTTTCAGGAAGTTGCCCAAATTATTCCTTTTTCTCCCTGTTTTTTGTTTCTCAATTAGGGTAATTGAAACAAAAAGATATAGGTGATTTTTCCATGAATTATAGTGACCTATGTCATATTTCTTATTTTGGCGGCATTACTTGTATTAAATACTGACCTGGTGCCATCAGCACTATAAGCCATGGTGGTGCACCAATGCCCGGGTGCATCATAATCAACCCGAGACCCCAAATTGTCATATAACCACGCCTTTATTTTGCCATCCAAGGCTGTAGAGAAAATGAACTGGATGTTCTCCTTGTGGTGGGGACAGACAGAGTAAACAGGAGCATCATGCCCTTCAAAAACATACTGCCGGGCCCCGCTCGTCGCGTCCCAGACCTTGATTGTTTTGTCATCTCCACAGGTTATTACACACAGCTGCTTGTTTGGGTGAGAGAATGCTATATCGTTTACACCCCCGGTGTGAGCATCTATCTGTTACAACTCAATACCAAAAGGAGGCAGAAAAGATAAAGGAATCAACTATGGAAAGAATCTCAGTTCAAGTGGATATCAGATTTGGATCAAATTTGGTCAGCTTATTTCATACAAACCACCTCAGGTAGGGTTTAAATCAATTCAGCTACACTGGTTCCATATGGTAGTATATTGGATATCAGATTCTTGATTTTTTTAATCTTTTGTTGCCTATTTTTTATTTTTCTGGCTTTTGATTTGAATATGTACTTGTATGATTTTTTAATCCAGACTTCTCTAAAGTCATTGCCTACCAAGAAAGCATACCTCTAAGTGTTGTCTAATATCACCGCCGCCATGATATGAGTATATTTGTACGACATGCTTCGAATAAGCGACACCTGTATTACAACAGATAGTTACATTACAGTCAGGGTAAGGTTAATTTTATACACTTAAAGTAGTGTCTAAGATATATTAAAATAATACAGATTTTTTTATGAAACCCAGCAAATTTTAATGCATGCCCTAAATTTGTCATTCTCAACTACTAACACTAACACCTTAACACAAACCCTCATCTGCAACATCTCATTGCTTGTGTTTACTAATGTATTTCGCACAAATCAAAAAAAAAAAAAAACTAATGTATTTCACAATTTCTACATTTCCTATTAGAGACTTGACAAAAGAATATATAATGAACTTTTCAGGGATATTTCCTGTTGAATAGGAAGAGAAATTTCTGAATAGATACACTGAAAGTTTCCAAAATCGGGGAACCACAGCCAAGTAAGACAAAATATTTAAAAAACACCTTTATGCAAAAGGAAGAGAGCACCACATCAGTCTTAAGGATCCATGGGTTCACATAGAAACATAGAAGCTTACCAAAGAGAGATCCATCGGGGCTCCATATCACACGGTTGACAGACACTGCTGGATCTTTAACAAGGGAACCCTGAAATTTGATTGCATAATCTGTCAAACAATTATTCATGATATGTATTCAGATTAAACACAATGCGAAAAAAAAAAAAGGAGTACAGACCCCCACCCCTCCCCCGACACCATCAAGAAAGATGACATCTTAGCTTAATTATGCATTAGGTTCTACAAAAAACACCAAATAAGCCAAGAAATTACAATTCCCTACAACATAGTAATAATATAATTCACACAAGGTGAAGGGAAAGGAACTTGGAAGGCTATGGAATTTTCCATTCTCTTGTTTGGTTCGTCTTGTTAACCCCCGTTACACTCCAATTAGGAGAGAAACAAAATATTAGTATTAAGAGGTTAAAAAGAGTAACCTCCATATAACCTTACCCTCCTATCATTAAAATTGCAACCAAACAAGAATCAATTATGAAATTTTCTTTCGCTCCCTTCCACTACCCATCAATCCAAACAAAGTGTAAATGCCAAAACCAGGTAAAGCAACTTGATGGGAATACGTACCTGTAAGGCCATGGAGCACTGTGAAAGTTCCCACACTTTGAAGTTCCTTAAAACCAATCTCTCCCTCGTACCCACATCCCAAAGTCCAATATCTCCCACATTTGTACCAACTATATACATCAAGAAGGGCAAAAAATAATACAAAAATGTTACAGCTCAAGATGCCTTCACTAGCAACAAAAAGTTGCATTTTTAAAACATTCAATGTGCTCTTCTTTCAAATCATCCAAGTTCTCATACTAAGTTTCTACTCCAATATATGCATGATTTCAAGTTGCCCCTGGCACCACAACTACGATCTTTTCAATATAATCATCACGTGATAAATCAAACAAAACCTGAAGTCATCTCATGCTTCACTTCCATTTTTCAGAAGATTCTGGACCATCCAAAAACAGTGACTGTTTGGACATTCAAAACAAAGATAAGGATATGAGGCATGAGTGGGGCATTAACCCTAAATTCATCTCATGCTCCTCTTCCAGTTTACCTACTGTTGTACCAGTTCTGTATAGAGACAGAGAGGTTAAAGCATACCAAGAAGAATAGTCTGGTTGACAGGATGAAAATCCATGCTCATGGGATTTGATCCCTGAATAAGGTTGCGAACTACCGTCTTGGGTATGTCTTCCGGGACAGGGGCATACATGGCCTGGTTGTGACTGCTCTGTGGGTAACTTGCTGGAGTAATATTCACTGCCAAATTACCCTGTTTTTGTATTCACAAAGGGTTTCAAATAGTCATTGTGCCATTAAAAATTGCTTGAAGACCTTTACAGAGTTGCAAGCATTTTAAATAATAGTTTCTTGAAATGATGTACCTAATTGCATACCTCACTTTATCATCAGAAGTGAAACTAAATAACGCAAATGTAAAGGCAAACATGAAGACATTAAATAAAACATAAATAAGCACAAAACAAGCTCTCAAAGCTCCCTGATATGGTACAGTACTATATTCTAGTATTTTGTTAACAAGAGTAAGAAAAATTAAAAAGAATCAAAATAAAAACACACCTCCTCAGAAACCCCAATAGGTCTCATTCGCTTGTTAGAGTGTTCAGAAGAATCTCCTGCTTGATAATCGGCCGCAGGAAAACCAGTTGGAGGCGCTCTCTTCAGCAATTGAGCTATATGTTAATCACCAGATAATACCAAATCAAATGAAGAAAATAATATAATAGAACTATAGCAGTTATGACTGGTGTTTTCAGCAACAATTATAGTTTGAATTATAGTTTGTTTATTCACTTTCCTTTTTCAGTTTCTTTCTTTTGCATGAGTGCATTTATAATTATCAACCTTTTATTTTATTTTCATCTCTTTTATATCAAGGCAAACCTTACCAGGATTAGTAGGAGCACCAAGCCCAATAGGACCACCTGATACTACACATGGAGTAAAAAAAAAACTGTGTTAGAAACTCAAACAGGTTTGGACAACAACAACAACCAAGCCTTTAGTCCAAACAAGTTGGGGTAGGCTAGAAATGAAACTCAAACAGGTTTGTATTTTTCTTTTTTTCACTAATGTCATTTAATTCACGATGGCAACTCTTGCGCCAAAGTACATGCCAGATTATAAAGTTAGGTACAGTATAATCTTCATTATATCAGGTTCTTTTATTTTTATTTTTATTTTACCAAACAAAATAGTCCTACCTGGAATGGGATTTGAAGGAGCACCTAGCCCGATTCCTCCACCAGAGACAGCAGGATGATTTAAAGCTGCAGAGGCAATCCAACTTTCCCTTTTAGTAACTTATCATAAACAAATTAGTCATATTAGTCCAAACTTCACTCACTGTTGAAATTCATCCTACTTAACTACTATTGTATTTTCAATATAACCCCAAGCAATTACTTGGCATAGTTAGTTAGTATAGTGGAACTTGTGTGCTAACTGTTAACCAAATAATTTTTCTTTCACTAATAGGAATAATTTTTCTTAGTCAATGTTAGATCAAAGACATCTACTGCTCTTTTTGAATAAGAACAAGCAGATGGCATCAGTTGAAATTATTAAAAATGGAAAATTAGATGACTAACTAGTACAATAACCTAATATTGGAGGGCCTGATGAGAAGACTGTACCGGGATTTGTGGGACCACCAAGTCCCATAGGTGCCATAGGTGCCCCAGAGACAGCAGGATGACTTACAGCAGAAGGGTTTGACATCCACCCAGCCAGTTGCGTCGGTACAGGTGCTGCTGTCGGTTGAAAGGGCTGAAGATAATATTATGTAAGTTCACAAGCTAAGCAAGTGAATTCTCTGATATAATATAAACTGATATTTAGTAAATGAAACATTATAGGAAAATGCAAAGTGCACCATGCTCTGGATTTTATTATCCTCTATTATATGTGCCTCTCATCTCACCATCTATTACCTCAGCTGCACGATTTTCAGTTTTTCTCTTTAATTTCAAACAGACTAACAGATAATATTTCTTAAAAGGGGAGAAACATGAACTGGAGTACAGATCGAATAAGGTCAGTAGAGGAGTCTAAACACAAAATCCAGGTGCCTGTATTTTGATTAAGATTGCACAGACAATCAGATAGAGAAACATATACCCCATGAGCACCCAAGGGAGGGAAGCCGCCTCCTGGTTTAGGCATGGAACCAAGCAATGGATTGTTGGCTGGACCTGGAGCATGCGCACCATTGGGTTGACCACAGGTATGGTCCACAAAAAGGGTCTTTATGTCTGGATTTGGCCTTGGATTTTTGCAAAGCTGGTGCTGCCAGTTTAAACTGTGCATAAAAATGGCAAAGTAAATGTCAGAAATTTGGTAAATTAGTCAAAAAGAAAAAAGATTAAATATGCCGAACTACAAAAAAACAAACAATGGCAAAAGGAAGAAAAGATACAAAACCTAGCGCAAAAAAAGTTGGATTCCAAGAAACAAATATATTCTGGATTAAAAATATTACCTTTGGTTTATTAAGGTACGAAGCCTAGAGCTCTTCAGGCTTGGGAACTGGAGTTTATCTCTGAAGAGAGGGTTTGCTTCAATTAGCTTCTTCAACTCAACAAGCATTATTGACCTTGCTGATTTTGTATCTCCGTATTTCGAGAGCTGCTCATTCTCTCTGCCAGAAAAATATTACTCAGGACAAATCAAGGTTTATTAGAAAGCATAACGAGAAAAGAAATTATCATACAACAGCATAGTGTTGATTGTTTGGTGCCAATTGCACAATGGTATTATCGAAGATAAATTTGCTCAAAAAGATTGAGGCTTAATAGAACAATTTATAGTTATAACCATAGAAAAAGAGAACAATGCATCAACATTTTAGTACCTGAAGTTATCCAATGTAAGAAGCTGTGTGATTTCCTTATATAGCTCTTCATTGAAGGTAGCAAATACTTTTAAATCCTTGACCAGTATTTCAACTGCCTTTGACCGATCATGCCTAGAGAAGAGAATACCAACCATCAGTTACAGATAACCATTGCATTAGCACATAAAACTTAGTCCCTTGTAGGCAAATCTGAGGATTAAAGCCTCATCTGATTACACTGTTATTTAACAATCCTAACTAGATTAAAATAAAAAATAATAATAAACAATAAAGGCGCAAACTAAAAACAAGAAAGGATCCACCAAAAAAGGGAAATATTCCATCCATCTAGTGTGTTAAGACAAAGTGCACAAACTGCCTTTATGTCTAACCTCGTTTAACCAGAGAGAAAGGAACTGATGAGAAGGACCTATGTTCGATATGTTTTGATGCTTCATGAGACCAAACATAATGCTCCTTAATGTTTTTACAGGTACACATAACAAAGAGTGAGGCTATGGTACTACTATGCATAGCGCAGATTGGTCCATACTATGGATCAATATCGTCATTTATAAAGTTCAAACAGTCGATCTGAACCGTTCAACATGATCTTCTGTCAGATCGACTATTTGGACTTTGAAAACGAAAATATTGATCCGTAGTACAAACCAATCTGTGTTATACATAGTACCATAGCCTCACTCAAATAATAAAATATAACAGGGGTATAAAGGCATACTTGTCGAGTGCCTCCAGATACTTCTGTTTGCGAATCTCAAAGAAGATCTTCATTGAATAGCGATTGTCGTCTACTTTGGTGAAGCCTGACAGGTACTTCTCCACCTCATCCCAATTCCCATTTTGCACTTCCTCTTCAAAATGCTTCATGTTGAAATAGAACCCGGACTCCTGCTCCAACCTATAAAAAACAAGGCAATCAATAATTTACTTCACTGTATAGTCCCTGAATTAACACTAACATGTTGTACTTATTGCCAAGAGTAAATACTTTAAAAACAGTACTGTTATTAATAGCAGTTATCTATACTAAACAACATAATGCATATGAATTCTAGATGTCTGACATTATAGATTATAACATTATAATGTAGTAAGCTAGTACTAGACTACTACAAGATCTAAATTCCCAAAGCAAAATAGTACTAGTATTGGTTAAAACGCTGCAATATCTCAAAAAAAGTAGCAATGAAATATTGAATAGTTCAAAACTGCAAACACCAATTCTGTTAAATCTGTTTTGGCACTAAAGTTATCGGAGGAACTTAATCCGCTTAATCATGAATATGTTAAATCCATCTTAGAAAAAAAAATTAAACCAAGGGGTCAAAAATCCATTTAATCGCTGTTTTTCAAATGCTTGCATACAATTGTCCATAAGATATTATTTTCCCCTTGATGTTTATGCCAAAAAATTCTCGAAAGATTCTTAATATTACAAAAGTAATGATCTCATCTAGAAATGAAATAACAAATTTACAGTCATAAATCAGAATACTTGGTCAGAATTACAAAATGCCCCTGGAAAAAGTACATTTTTTAACATATTTCTCACTTTTTTTCGACAAATATATCAAGCTATCAATGCACAAATAAAGGATAGAAATTTTGGTCACAAGCTGTGCCCACCTTTATTCTCACATTCTATGTTTTTCTTTTAGAAAATGGTGCCCGTGCTGCATCTTTCCATAAAAGCAAAAATACAGTTATGCAAAATAAACACTTCTTAAACTACCTTTAACTACTACCTACACATTCTCATATATTACTATTGTCCCAAATGAGCACTCTGGCGGAAATACATAAAAACACAGTAAACAGATACTAGGAGTTTAAAAACAAAGTCTATAAAAGATATCAAAATTTTCAATGGCCTTTTAGAGACAAATTTGTACAAGCATTTATATCGATTTTTGAGGAAATAATGAATAGTTAGCATTTCTACCTCATAATTATTGTTTACATGCTGAACTGTACCCAATGAAATTATCTATTTCCATCATTTGTCCAGTAAGAGACAAAATATTGGCTCACACTACCAAACAAAAAATTTGAGCTGTCACTAGTACCGTCTAAAACTTTTCGACATAAAAGCATTTAATACCCTGTGACCCTTCTTCTTTTTCCTTTTTATTCTTTATTTTGTTCCTTGTGGGTTTGAGTGGGGGAGCGTTACAGTCACAGTTATACCAAATTACATTCATAAATACACCGCTGTAAAACTATTAGTATATTATATGCTCCTAAAATGATGAGAAACATTGCCTACAACCTACCTATCTCAAAGTCCATCGCAAATTACCCAAACACGCCCCCCCCCCCCCCTCTCAATTTTGATAATTTATATCCTTTTGGGGGGTATGCATGACATAGCTTAGGTAAAGCATATTTTCAGTGAAATAATAACAAAAAAAAGGGTATTACTTGTGAACGCTTTCTTTAAACTTCTCTTCATCTAGAAATTGTAGTATTAGAAAAACCAGCTCTCTACTGAGAGATGACATGGCCGCTCCTGCAGGCCCAGCTCCAGCTGAACTCCACAAAACTATTAAAAAAAAAAAAAAACTGTCAGTAATTTGTTACCATCATCAGTTTTAAATACTGCATAGAATATAATGATCTTGACAAATATGTTATTTTGTCTCGTAAACACTGTGCAGAGTTAAAATTCAACTATATGTGAACCACATTTTAGGAAAAATAATAAAATATAAACTCTCTCCTGTTATGGAGCCTAAAATCATTCCAGAACAAGAACAGTACATGAAAAGGCCTGAATTGTCTCATTTGTAGCATTTTACAGATTGAATTACTTCTACACAACCTCAAAACTTCGCCTACGTAATGTCTTGACTAGCTTAAATTATTATTAATAAAAACAAGTATACCATGGTTTGATTATCAGGTTATACTCACAAAGTCACTAATTCTAATAGTAAACCAAGCTAATTCCTAACAAAAGACTACAAGAAGGGCTAATTCCAACCTAATTCCAACCTAATTCCAGCTCAATTCCAATTAATACCAGAAAACCTAATTCCAGCAGATTTTCAACAGGATAAGCCTAATACCACCACTATTCCCTTTACCAAAACTCTTATTCCAGCTGATTTGAGCACGAAACAGCCCTAATTCGAGCTGATTTCAAGAAACGAACAGGTTGCTTTCGTGCATGAGTTGCACATGGCGCGTACATTCTAGAAGGAAGGAAGAAAAGAGAGAGAATGGATCTGACCTTTAGAGGAGACACCCGCGAGATCGAAAAGAGAGAGAGAAAGTGAGAGAGATTAGGGTTTTTAAGGGAGAGAGAGCTGTGACCGTAATTCGTAAATCAGGAAAGGGAAGAGAGGCGAAAACAACAACAAAGACTTAAATTAGCTCCTATTGATAAGTAAATTGACTTATAAGGTGATCAGTACATCTGCTTATCTGATTACTTATCAGCTTGAAATGCGCTGGATAAGGAAGCAATAAATAGGGGCCCACTTTTCCTACTAACATTGGTAAAGGCATCCAATAATTGAATCTCAGATTCATCTCCAATTAATTTTCCTTAATTTGAAATGTTTTTTTTTTCATTTGAGAAATATTATTCGTTTCAATTTTTTTTTGTTAGTTGCAAACATGCATTTGTATTTATTATAAGATTTCTTTCCTTATTGGGAAAAATTAATTTGGGATATTATTATGTTACTTGTTTTTGTGATTAATCATATATTTTGCATATGAAGTTTTATTCATATGGTATTTATTATAGGTATTTCTAAAATAATTATTTGTATGATTTTTTATTCCGAGATCAATGCAAGTGTATCTGCAAATAAAAAATAAAGTAAAATAAAAAAAATCTCAACTCACTTGTACATTTTTTTAAACAAATAGGTTAAATATTTTAGGACGGTGTTATTTTGAGAGCATGATTTTGATTACTGAGAGCTGAGAGAAAATTTTATATATTTATACTCAATTTGTCCTTCAAGTTTTTTCTCCTCATATTTTGTACAATAAATGCACGACACAAAAATGAAACAATGGTGAAATAAAAAAATACTCAAAAGGAAACGATTAATTCACCCTAAAAGGAAACAATTGTATGTAAATATTTTGTAATGTAAAAAATACACAATAAGAATTTAACAGTATGTTCTAATTTTGGTAATAAATTGTGTTATGATACCATTTCTTTTTAAGAAAAAAAAATTCCATGACATTACCATTGTGATATACAAATAGAAATACTATTATTAGTTTGTTCCAAAAACAAATTCGTCACAAATACATGCATAAAAATAGGGGCAATTTGGTCCATTTTCCTTGCTAGAAAGTAGTCATGGCATTAATTGCGGGATTATGGAGCAAATAAGCAATACATGTAGCATTCCGTTTTGATATGTTTATTTTTTTTGGAAATTTAAAATTCAAATCTTTAGAAAAGAGATTGATTATTATTTTCTTCGTAAAATAGATGGAACTGCACCAAAAAAACTTAGAACTTTACTATAGGTGTGGTCCCAAAAACTTGCACTTGCTGAAACAATATTGTTGGCGCCAGCTACGGATTAAGGATTTTTGTCAGGGGAGCAAAAAATCAGTGAATCGGATTCAAATCCATTAACTAATTGGATACTAGATAAAAACAATATTTTAACTTATAATTCTAATTACCAATCATAATTCAATAAATTTATTTTTATTTTAATACTAAATTTGACCCAAATTACAAATCATAATTTCAGAGGGTCAAAAAAATTTCAGAGAGGACAAAGTCGGTTGGGACCAATAGATCTCCATAACAAATCAAAATTCAGGGAAGGCAGTTGCCTCCCCCCCCCCCCCCCTCCCCGGTCATATGTGGATCCGTCCCTAGTTGGTGCGGTTACGTATATTTTTTGAAGAAAAAGAAATTAATCCTTTTTCATAATATTTGAATTTCTAATTTCTAAAAAATAAAATAAAATCTTCCGTTTTGGTGGCGTTTTTTCTATATTTTACAGCTTGAATAATTGGAAGATTAAACATGAATCCTGTGTTTGTTACAGTGAATCCGTGATTCCATTTTGATTTTGCATAATACATAATTTTTACAAATCTAAATGTTTTTCCACAAAGCCGGAAAGAATCATAAGATTTTATGAAAGTAAAGTTTGAATTCAGTAGAGCACATGACAAGACAAGACAAGACTTGATTCATCAGCAAATAATTTAAAAGTCAATTACATGTCTAAAAAGTCAAAACCTACCCCAAAATGAAATGTTCGACCGGATTACAATGTCTCCATCAAGCATCAATGCATCATTATTGGAAATTTTATTTTGTCCATCACTATAGTGTTGCAATCTCATATAATAATTTTGGTTTTAGGAGTTAACAGTATCAGCTACAGTGGCGGACGGGATGTCTATTTCGTCCGGCGGACGAGAATTTTCTAAGAAATGTCAATTTATAGGAAGAACGGAAATTTTATTCCCGTCCACCACTGTAACGTAGCGATCTAATATATTAATTTTGGACCTGAGAATTAACAGTATCAGCTACAATTTCTTATGAAACAAGATTTCATAGGAATGTACTTTTTTTTGAAAAAAGAATTTCTATTAATAAAAAAATCAATTCAAAACATTATGGTCAAGTTTGATTGCTAGTTGAGATTAAGTTGCTTACTTTATTGTATTCTTATTTTAATATTTGTTTGAAAGTTTAAGGGATGATTTAAAGAAATAAATTGAAAAATAATTCTTTGTCTGTGATAGAGGGTCCTATATGCAGAGTAAAATATGTCCGAAAAGATGAGAGTAGAACTAGGGTGTGATGTACTCGCCAAAATCTTTGGTGAGCATAATTCCATATTTATTGTATTTACTTCAAACGAGATGAGTTCAAACCATTGAAACCGATGTACTTCACGAGTGATGTGCGTTCATTCAAAATTTTGAATGTTTCGAATTTATTTAGTACAAAGTCAAGCGGTCAAAATTAATGAAAAATGAATGCATTAAAATAACTTCTAAAACTTCATTCTGGATCATTCATTTTTCATTAATTTTGACCACTTGACTTTAGACTAAATGAATTCATTTTTCATTTTTCATTAATTTTGACCACTTGATGAAAAATGAATGCATTAAAATAACTTCTAAAACTTCATTCTGATACGTACAAGTTTGTTTACTCCATAATCGAAGTCGCTGTTAGTATTCGATTTTTTTTTGAGAAAAAAAGTTTGGGATCAAGCCATCAACTATTCAATATCTACAAGAAATTATATCCGAATTCTAATACCTACAAGGGAAGTTGTTTTTTTTTTTTTTTAATTTAAGGTTATGGTACATTCTAACATGTTTTTAGATGCTTTTTTGCAATAATTAAACATGTGTCTTTCTGTAGCGAGACGAGACTTGTGCCACTGCGCTAAGCCCGTGGTTGTTTGAAAATTGATTTAAATGAATGGAGATGCAACAAAATTATAGTGTTCAAGATTAGGCCCTTACGGTTGCAAGAGATTTAATATATTTTTTTAGGAGAGGTTGCAAGAGATTTAATTATTATTGACTTATTGTTGTTTGATTTTTCAAAGTAAAGTTGTTATTGCTTCCAAAGCCATAAGTTGTTAGACTTAGAAAATTATATTTCCAATGTTGGTTATTTGTGGTGTATATCATCTAAAATCTTATCATCATATCACATGTCATCATCTCTTCTCAATTTTTTTTTTATGGAATATCTCTCAATTAAATAGAAGTATCTCAAAAATTTAATTTAAGCTTCGGCACTTTATAATTTAGATAATTTTTATGGTGAATAGAGTTAAATTGGTTACAGATTAAATTTAGAATTGTCAATACTTAGATAATCACAAAAAAAATTAAAAAAGGATAACTTGGGTAAAGTTTTATCCATACATATACAATATTAATACAGTCATGCCACATTATGGATACTGTAAATAACGATATGCGCTCATCGGACAAACATGGTACAACCTAATATTTGATCAATATGCGGTCAATTAATTAGAATTTTGCAGACAGTTTTACGTTTTCATCAAAATGTTATGCGATTATACTCATAATTTATTAAAAATGATTAATTGAACTCATCAAACTTATTTTAACTTAATTTTCCTGTTAAATAATAAAATTTCATAAAATTGCTATGTAGAAAATATTCAGATAAGACAAGACAAAATATAGTGCATAATTACATATAACAAATAAATACGGAAAAAATAACAATAAAGATGGTTGACTATTGGCCGTATAAACAACAAACGGACGATTAATCGGACAAATTGGCCAATTAGTCGGTCTCATCTGTAAACAGCTTTCCGACAAGTCTGTTTGTGACAGTTTGATCAATTAATCGGGCTAAACAACCGCTTTTTACAACACTCATGATTCAGAATAATATCTTTAATTAAATTCTAAAAGTTTGATGTGGAGCATTTTTTTTTATTAATTTTCGTACTAATTAGTAGATAGTATTTGTTTGTCCGGAACAAATCTAACCACTAAAATAAAATAAATCAACGGTTAGATTTTGTTCACTGGAGAAAGGTCTGGATGCATCCATTCGGCAATCACTGAATGTTCCAACCTGGCAACAGTACTTGCTCCACTTGTTTTTGTATTGCAGATTAGTTTAAGAGGACAAAAAGGGACAACTCTTTTTGGACAATTTCATATATATCCTTCAAAAATCACAAATTACATTTTTGTCCTTTTAAAATTTGTAATATCATATATATATTCTTACAAAAGCTCATAAATTTATTCTATTTATTGCCTTTTTCAATTAAGGGAGCGGGGCGGACCAAATTTGATCCCGTGCTTGGTTGGAACCGTCTGATCCACATCAAGATTCGTGTGAACTTGATCTACATGAATCCTCGTCTTATTCCTTCTATTTTACATCTCATTTTAGCAGTTTAAGTCATGTCTTAAATTAATTTATATGGAAGAGCAAAAAATAAAAATTTATGTATAACAGGAGACCTATATTATTTTCCGCACATGCACATACAAAATTCATCACTTTCAAGTTTTGCTTTTATATAAATCAATGAGTTGAAAAATTAACGATCAAAATTTTTCTATATCAATGTATTTTGCAAGATCTTGATACTAATCAAGACAAATCAAAATATCGTTATCTTTTATATGTACATAGATAAAATGATATAAATCAAATCTAACTGTTTTATTTTGATATTTTAATTTTAAAATTCAAATTATTAATATTTATTAATGTTTAAAAAATAAAAGCATGACAAAAACACAAGGCATTTGAAGAATTCAGATCCTCCCGGTACTATAAGGGCCTGTTCGGCACAATTACTATGCGCGTGGGAAAAAAAAAAATTCAGTCTAAGGTTGTGTTTTGTGTCCCACGCGCACAGTAATCGGTAGTTCAAAAATTCCCAAATCCCATTCCCATTCCCTTTTCCCTCCGTCTGCCGAACTGGCTCTAATAGGGAATCTTTTACAATTAGTGGATCTGGAACGTTCTTTTTAACTTGGCACGAATCTCAAAGCCCAATAATACTGCCCCTGTGCTAGCTCGAATCTCAAAGCAGTTAAGAGTAAATCTCAAGCCGTAAAGTGAGAAGAATCTTTTACAGTGATACTTGTCCGCATTTGAAACCTGAGGAGAAGAATAAAATAATCCGAAATAGTTCGAGCACAGCGACATTTGCACAACTAATTAATTGGATCCTCTCCAATTTGTTCGGAGCAGAATCAAAGAATCCATACAATCCGTTAAAAATAGATAGGAATCAGAATCACACAATTCCGATCTCTCTCTCTAGCGGATTGGTTTCATGGGACTCTGTTCAAGATCCAAATCCAACAACACTAGATCTTATCGGATTATATAACTAGTGCTCTTTTTGTAACCGTTAGCCGTTTGAAGTCATGCCTCCATTTCAACTTCGTTCGCTCCTCTCCAGTTCCTAGAGCTTCCTCCTCCCATTACCACTCCTCAGGTATCAAAAGTTCCAATCTTTATTCAAATTAAGTTCACTGATAAGATGTAGAGTGGGTCCCGCCTGTCAGTCATATCAGGTTTGGAGGTTTTAGACTAGCTAACAAATGCTCTCCTTTTCTGAAATTCTTGCTGGTTAACATTTGTTTTCTAATTTTTCTTCTCAGGTATCAAAAGTTTCAATCTTTATTTTTCATTGAAAGATGTAGAGTGGGACCCACTTGTCAGTGATATCAGGTTTGGATGTTTAAGGCTAGCTGAGAAATGCCTTTTCCTTTCTGAAAATCTCTGCAAGTAAACAAGATTTTTCCCCTGCTATACAAGTTATTATTTCAATTCAAGACTTATTCAAACATATTTTCTTTTGTTATATCATGCAAAGCAACGATATATAAAATGCTCTATTTTATAAATAAGTTGTAATATATTTTTCTGAATAAGGTTTTCACAATCATCTGATTAGAATCAGCGGATTAGATTTATTTCTTAAAAGCATCTCCACAATAAGGAATGAACAATCTGTTCGGAATCCGTAAAATAAAGACATCTCCATTCCATTATTAAGCACGTTGGGTATCTGATCCGTCAACGGCTAAGATTGAAAGATTAATTTTTAGATTTAATCTCAGCTCTCCAATCAAATAATCTATCTTCTTTTTGATTAAATGCATCTGTTTTATGTGTAGAAGTTTAAATTTACCTACGAACATACTCGCCACACATACCGCCACACGATGCATTACAATTAAAATTAAATAGATTCTAAATTTAGCGATATAATTCTCCGTTTTCTTTTTTTTTCTTTCCTTATTTCTCCCTCTCCAATTGAAATTTTTTATACGGCAGATCACAATGCAAATCAATTTTTTGTTCACTTCCTTATTTATTTACTTCCTTATTTCTATACATATTGATGTGATAAATGTAGAATATATTTCTAATTTTGTTTTTTTATGAAAATTTGTCAGAAATTTTATTTTTGTTTATCTTATCATATATTTCGTTACAACGCACGGGCACAATACTAGTAATCATTCAATTATCAATTAATTTAAAATTTTCTTAAATAATATTTAAAAAATATAAAGAAATCATAATAATGATAATCAAATAAGGAGGGTTTAGGAAAGTTTTCAAAAAAAATAGAGAAATCAAGACATCCACTTGTGACGAGTACTTATCTAAATAAATTCAGACTTCCACACATAAAATAACATCAAAAGAATGCATAATATTAAAAAAAAATATATTATTTAATTAGAGGAATGATATTTAATCTAAAAATTTACCTTTTAATCAAAGCAGTTGACAGATCAGAACATATACATGCTTAATATAAGAATGGAGATATGGTTCCAACTACGTGTCATAGCGGTGCAAGAATAATGTTTTAATTTTTCAGCGAAAGACATAGATGTAGCTTTCAATTTTCATTAATTGATAATGATGTGGCATATTATAAGTAGCTTGCTACAGAATGAAAAGCAAAATAGTACAGTTTTTGCTAGGGGTGTCAATGGGTACGGTATGGGTATGGGTCCGGTGGAGACATTTTCATACTCATACCCATTAAAATTATCTTACCCATATCTTACCCATATCCATTAAAAATTAATCTTACTTTATCCTACCCTTACCCGTTAATATTATCGGGTAACGAAATGGTAGCGGGTGAATAACGGATAATACTAATATAATAATTAGTTTTATTATATTTTACAAATTAAACATCAAAAACTCATTCATTTCACACATATATAATTGCTTTTCTAATAAAAAAATAAAAATAAATGTGTAATCAATTCCAACTAAATTGTTTTTTACAAAGCAAGAAAATTCAAAAACACGAATATATATCGTGGAGCACTCCAATTCACTGTTCACTGGAGAATAATACTGGAGATCAACACAAATAGCATATGTAGATGTAGCGTTTGGAATAATTATAGCTAGCAATTGTAACATAAATAACAACTTATTTTTCAATAACAGAATGTATAGCCGGAGACAAAATTGTATTTGCTTTATATACTCCAGTATCTCTGCATTACGAATCTACAATGAAATACAAATGAAACATTCCCTTCTTTATTTTTCTCTTAAGTTTTTAATATATTTAGGTAAGCTGGAAATTAAATTGAATATATATTTAGATTTTATAATTACCCTATAGAGTAACGGGTACGAAATAGTCATTACCCATACCCTTACCCATTTAGTTAACGAAAAAAATTCTTATCCATACGGCCATACCCATATCCAATAAGTTAACCAAAAAAACCTTACCCATACCCACCTTATTGAATACGATGTTCGCACGAAAGCGCAACGCAAGTTTCGGTACGCTTGAGGGCGTACCTTTTAAAACCGCGCTTACACTTCACGAGTAAGGATTGCAAGTGCACAACCCCTATCGAGTAGTATAATCGGATGTCGATCCACAGGGACGACTCAAATCCTAATTTTTGACTTAACCTAATTAGGTACTAGAAGTTGAAAAGGGTGTTTGGGTTTGTTTACAATTCCTAAATTCAATCAATCAACAATTGTAACAACAGAGAATGAAAGCAATTAAATGTTTGATTTTGGATTATCTGTAAAATAAAAGCGTTTCGAGGGTTTCAGACTTCATCCTCAACTTTGCTGCTCTGGACTTGTCACGCGACCCGCATACTCTCGTATGCGACCCTTGTGACGCGACCTGCGTGCTCTCACACGTGACCCGCGTAGCCCTCAAGCACTCTGGACCTCTCACCCGACCCGCATGCTTTCACATGTGACCTTGTGACGCGACCCGCATGGTTTCTCATGCGACCCGCGTGGTCCTGGAGCTGACACTGAATATTACTGATTCTGGTTGTTTAATTCGTGTAAGGCTCAATTGACCGTACCTAATGTCACTAAACCTCAACTCTCGTGTATTGGCTTAATAAACCTGGTACGGAATTGCAATTTCACCTTCCTAGATTCAATTCAAACCTAAGTTCTTAATCCCGTTTACTAAAGGCATCCACTATTCTTTCGATCAATGGAAATTTCACCTTTCGGCTACTATTGATCTCACCTCTCGGATCTTAGACCTACCTCAAGTACTTAACCTAATCCACAAGATACATCAATGCCAAATTACAAAAAGAAATGCCATAAGCAATCAATAGTAGACAATCAAGAATCAATCAAGCAATTAGGTCAAGCAATTTCAATCAATACAAAAATCAAGAAACACGAATAACAATTCAGATTCAATTAACATTCATTATCAAACAAAGCTTTGGATTACATCTAAATCCCTCAAAACTGAAAATCTACTCTAACATGATCAAAGAGAAAAGAAAAGAGGTAGAGGAGATGCAAATCATGATGAAGAGGAGAAGAATCGAAGGAGATCGAGCTCGAATCAAGATCTTGGCCGAATTCTTCCTTGCTCCAGCCTTCCTCTGTCTTCTGGCGCCAATCTCTCTCTCCCAGTCCCGATCTCTCTCTGTTTAAAATGAATTCTGGATCGTCTGAATCGCGCAGGCCCAGATCTATATATAGACAGCTTACTGGGCTTCAATTGGGCCTGGCGCAGTTAATTCGACGCGACCCGCATGGCTTCGGATGCGACCCGCGTCGGGTTGGGTCTGATGCGCGCTGTGAGGGTCGCGTCTGAGGTCGCGCTGGGCTGTGATGCGACCCGCGTCAGGTGGGACGCGGCCCGCATGGAAGATGTCTGAACTCTGCTTTTTGTCTGTTTTCGCCTATTTCCTGCAAAGTGATAACCAAAACGCAGCAGTACCATATTCTATTGATATTCAATCATAAACAATGCATTTTAGTTATTCAAAACATGATATTTGGTCTGAAAATAGGTCGAAACAATCGATCAAATAATGAGATATCAAACGATACGGGTTGGGTAAACGGCTAAAAAGGTAACATTGACACCCCTAGTTTTTGCCACATAACCTTCACATGTCAAAGGAAAGTTAATTGAAAAGGCCTTATGGTATCCTCTGTTTTAATTTCCAAAAAAAAAAAAACCAAAGAAAAAAAAAACCAGTCTCTCATATATTATACATGATACTACACTATATTTTTTTATCGGGTTTGATTTCATCAGTTTTAAACCTAATCGAGAGATCGGATTACTCGGTTCGGTTTTTTTCGATTAAATAAATTGTTTCGGTTCATTTTTTTAAAACTGACTTAATTGCTCGGTTCAGTTCAGTTTATAAAATTTAAAACTAATTGAAATTTTTAAACCTGTCACCCATCCGAAGCAAACATTTAAACAAATTAAACAATTAGAACGCAATGTATATTGCTTAGTTTGGTTTAAAACCGGTTAGACTGAACCATTTTTTTTTAAACCCATCTTTAAAAAATGAACAAGAAATATTTATTTTGATGATTAATCTTTTTATTATGATTCAATCAGTTTTGTTTTAATTCGGTTCGTAAGTTTATTTCGGTCGGTTTGATTTTAATTTCGATTGAAAGTTTATTTCGGTCCGTTCAGTTTTATTTTTGAAAACTAAATACAATTTTGGTTTGCCTATTTTATTTCGGTTTTAACCGAACCGAACCGAACCAATAAACACCCCTAATCGTCAGTTATTTTTATGATTGCGTGTAAGAAGCGATCATTTCGATTATGTTGGTGATGGTTCTAAATCTTGCACAATAGAAACAACATACACTTAAAAACTGTGATATCAAGATCGATAATACAATTTCAATTTGATTTATTTTGATTAATTTATTTACTGTCCGATTTTTTGAATTTTTACCCCAACAATATTAAAATAATATCTGTTAATTTTTAAAACTTTGATGTGAAGCATTTTTTTATTAATATTCGTACTAATTAGTAGATTGTATTTGTTTCATTGTTTGTCACTTTGTTGGGAACATATCTAACCATAAGTATAAAATAAATCAACGGTTAGATTTTGTTCGCTGGAGATATCTGGTTGGAAACGAATATGTTGAAATTCTCATTCGTGAATAGTGTTTCTGAAATCTCTGCTTTTCCGAATCCAACCGTTGAGCTGTTTCAAGATGCGTGCACACAAAAATCAGCTGTTTTGACATGCGTGCATAAAAAAAGTTGGACAGCTAAATTTGAGATTTCAGAAATTTCAGAAACACTATTCACAAATGAGGGATTTCAGCAGATTTCAATTCTATCTGGATGCATCCATTGGGTAGTCACCGAATGTTCCAACCTGGCAATAGTACTCGCTCTAGTTGTTTTTTTTTTTATTGCAGATTAGTTTAAGGGAAATTTTTTTAGTACTTCTTTTTCAATAAATATATAAAGGTCGGATTCATTGAGTCCGATTCAAATATTTGGATCAAACTCGATGGTCCCGATCCATTACTTTTTTTTTTTTTTAAACGGTTGAAATTTTTGATAAAGATACCACATTTCATCAGGTCAGAAGTGGATCAGACTCAATGAATAAAATCTTTCTATATTTGTTTGAAACGATGTACTCTTTCTATTTTCGTATATCTGAATTTAATAATTTCTATGAATAATAAATTTTCTAGTTTAAGAGGGAGATGGAACTAGAGAAGGGACATATTTTTAGACAATTTTATGTATATCATTTGGAAAATTTGAAATTCCTTATTTCTCCTTCTAAAATTTATAATATAATATTTATCATTCTAAATTACAAAAACTTATAAATTTATTGTTTTTTTCAGAAAAAAGTTTTAAATTTATAAAATCTTCATTTTATTCCTTATTAAAAAAAAAAATCAAAACTATGTAATTTGTGTAAGAGAAAT
Source organism: Carex kokanica (assembly GCA_025461125.1). Taxonomy (NCBI): domain Eukaryota; kingdom Viridiplantae; phylum Streptophyta; class Magnoliopsida; order Poales; family Cyperaceae; genus Carex; species Carex kokanica. Next base: position 712,257 of record JAJGRX010001241.1, on the reverse strand, counting down.
ATTTAATCTTTCAATTTACCGATTTGTGAGAAAATGGTTTATTTTCAAGATTTTAAAAAGGTATACATAAAAAATATTCCTTTCTTTCTACTCTGTGGTCTCGATCTCCTCGCTGCCTTTTAAAAAATGGGAATCATGCATTTAGCACGAATCCAATCCCTAAAGTATCTCAAATTTTCAGTTTGAATCCTCACCGTTAGATCTGATCTAGCACGAATATTAAAAAAGTCCTTGCATCTTCTCAGAATCCAAATTCTGATCGGACGCTCTGGATCTAAACTCAAAATTCGTGTTACTTTAGGGATCCGGACCCGCTCTCTCTAGCGGTTGGGTATCAATTTGCATCACCCGATCCCGGACTCGACTCTGTTCCAGATCCAAATCCGATAACACTGATCTTATCGGATTATATAATGGTAAACTATTAACGGAGTAGTTTTAGCTTCATGCAGCGCGCAAGGACTATAAATCAAAAAGCGCTGCATGGTTCGTGTGTTGCATAAAGCCAAAACTGCTCTGTTGAAATCTCTATCCTTGTATAACTAGTGCTCTTTTTAACTGTTAGTAGCAGAGCTTGATATTTTCTCAATGGAGACGAGCTCTCGCTCCCTGCTCTCTCCGCGACCATCTCCGTTCCGACCCCGATTTCATCTCCATTTCAACTCTGTTCGTTCCTCTCCAGTTCCAAGAGCTTCCTCTTCTCCCCCTCCTCCTCCCGTTACCACTCCTCAGGTATCAAAAGTTCCAATCTTTATCTTTATTCAAATAAGTTCACTGATAAGATGTACAGTGGGTCCCGCCTGTCGAGTGATATCAGGTTTGGAGGTTTTAGGCTAGCTAACAAATGCTGTTTTCCTTTCTGAAATTCTTGCTGGTTAACATTTGTTTTCTAATTTTTCTTCTCAGGTATCAAAAGTTTCAATCTTTATTTTTCATTGAAAGATGTAGAGTGGGGTCTACTTGTCAGTGATATAAGGTTTGTAGGTTTAGGCTTGCAAAGAAATGCCTTTTCCTTTCTGAAAATCTTGTTAGTTAAGTTAACATTTGTTTTTTCTAATTTAATTTACTGAGAAGGGATATAGAGGAGTAAAACCACAAAGGGACTGGATAGGTGAATGGGCTTCTAACAATGCTGATTTTGTAAGGATATTGCCGATTTTAGTTGGTGGTGTTTCCTTGGTAGCAGTACTCCTCAATCGTGCCTTCTCTGGTATCGCACCTGTTGCTGATGCCTCCAGGTCTCTCTCTCTCTCTCTCTCATAAGTGAAAATTTGAAGGGCAAAAGTGAAAAATTTCAATTCATAGTTCCGCCACTGTAGGTACCTATAAATTCATGACTCATAAGCACTATGGTACTGGATGGTTATCAGTTGGTCTGCCACACTACTGGTAAAGAGAAGAGATGGATCGGGTCAGGGTCTGATGAGTGAATTGTTCTAAAATTAAATCAACTAAAGACCCAAAAACTCGAGGGTTTAATTGGATCAGGTGAACTTGACACTAAACTTGTTGCCTATAAAACCCGACCCGATAACTGTTACTCAATTAAAGTATAATTTCCATTTTGAATTTAAGTTTCTTTTTCTTTCTCATTTTTTTTGTCTGTTCAACCTTCTGGAAAGTTCACAGTCACGTGCCGATATATTAACTCTCTCTTTGGCTGTCACCGACATCCTAACCGGCCTCATTTGGCTCTCTATTCGGCCTAAATATATACCTCCAGTAAGACACTTTAAACTTGTATCCTGCTACTTATTTGTAAATCTAAAGTGACAGAAATTTCAAAACTGCCCCTAAACATCTCTGTCAAAAGGAACCCTCAATTATCAAGTTCATTCAATTAAACCCTTTTATTGTAGCAATGTATAAGACCCCGCAAGAGAACAAGAACATATTAAAACAATCTAGGTTTTGAGTATTGTATAGACATATACGAAGACATTTTTAATGGATATAATACTGGATTTTCCTATTTTATTTCATATCAATTGCTTTTGTGCTGTATCTACTTTCAGGTGGTACCATCAGGTGTACAATGCAAGTGGGTTAAACCCGGTATTTCGACCGATGCCAGTCGTGAGTTGCTATGGTATGATATGTTTAATCGGCATGTAAATCTAAGCAGTGGCATGGTTTATTTATATTAACCAACTTTTTATGATGAAAATATATTTGGTACAATTTTTTTCTAGGTTTTGGGAATCTCTTTCAACTGCCACGTGTTGTAAATCTCTAGTTGTAGTATACGGAAATGATTGCCTTCTTCAAATTGGAGTTGCAGCTGAGTCATCTGAGGGAGATGGTGGCATAGTGGCAGTGGACGTAAATAAGTTAACCCAAGGGTCTCTTTACAAAAGTTGCATGCAATCTTCAAAACGTATGATTATCTTTTTTATAAATCCAAAAAATAAAAAATAAAATAAGACCACCCGAACTGATACCTGTACCAGCACCAGTTGTGGTGTAATTAGCACATGCTTACACAGTTGCTGGTAAAAAAAAAGATGAACTGGATGGTAATCCTTTTTTTTTTTGTGAATTTCCTTTTTTATAAATCCCAAAAAAAAAAGAAAAAAGACCACCCCAACTGGTACCTGTACCAGTCCCGGTTGTAGTGTGATTAACGCATGCTTGCACTATACTGGTAAAATGCTGACCTGGATAAAGATGGATTTCTAATTATTGCTCGCAGTTACATGTTTGTATTGCTCTTTAGTTACCAATATTTAAGAGATTTTTTATCACTTACTATTATCTGTTTTTTTTTTGTTTTTTTTTTATTTCTCAGAAAGTTATCTGGCAAATTTGCCTCTGTATCCGGGGAGATCAGAGCTCCCATTTTTGCCTAACAATACACAGGTGTTTATTATTTTCATTTGTCAGTTACTTTGTTGATAACAATTCATTGTAAAATTTCGTATTACAATTTTTCTTTTTTCTTTTTCCTATTTAGGCTCTTATATTACAACCAATTGGTGATAGAGGGGTTGCTATTATAGGAGGAGACACTGTAAAAGGATTCACCACTACTGATCAGGTTTGTTTTCATTTCTCTTTAAAATTAATGTTTTCGAGAAAGGGAAAAGAAAAACACTCAAATGGTCAAAAGCTTGTGACTTTACCTAGGTGTTTTACTTTCCATGGTTTATCTGCATCAAGAAGAGTGAGGCTATGGTACTATGCATAGCGCATATCGGTCTGTACTATGGATCAATATTTTCATTTTTAAAGTTTAAATAGTCGATCCGAACCATTCAACATGATCTCCACATGAAAATGTACTTGTAGATAAAATTTTACATTTTTAAGAAATTTTTTACTATTTTTTTTTTAGATTGGCAGAAAATCACTTTATCTAAAGATTATAAACCATTCAAAGCTAGGATTTTCTACCTATCTAAATAAATAGTAAAAAAATTCTAAAAAATAGAAAATTCATATTGCAGGTACATTTTTATATGGAGATCATGTTGAACGGTTCAGATCGACTATTTGAACTTTGAAAAATGAAAATATTGATCCATATTTATTTCTTTTTCGGTTAATTTCCTTCCTTTTTTTTTTTCTTTTACCGTTATAGGCATGGATATCAATGGTTACAGAGAAGATAGATTCTACTTTGTCAAAGTTTTGTGAAGCACTTGCAGAGGCTTAGTGTTGTTTACATAGAAATTAGGCGCCAGTCTTGATTTCCTTTAATTTTTTTGAAACAAAATTAGTGAGTTTAGATTAAAGCAATAAAACCTTTCTTCTAAATTAGAAATTAACCAACTTAACCCTGGCAGTTTGTATAATTCAATTTGTGTGTTGTGTGCTATGAGACAACTAAAAATTTGAGTTTAAATTTGGACCGTCCGTTATAAATTAGAGTAAAGAATTTAACAGAGCCGTTTTGGCTTCATGCAGCGCACAAAATCTGCTCTGTTAATATCTGTATCCATAAATTAGTAGTTTAGTACAAATTTTAAAACTATTCATTTTTTATTATTAAAGATGTTTTGTGATTGACAATTTTACCCTTATTAAAAGGGGGAATTTCATATATCCCCCTCAAAAACTTCAATATTACGTATTTCCCCCTCTAAACTTTGAAATTACATATTTCCCCTTCTAAACTTTCCAAACTCACAAATTTACCCATTTAATCAATAAAATATATTTAATATATATAAAAATACTTAAATAATATTATTTCGGATTCTAAATTTTTTTCAGACCATTATACCCCTTCCTCCTTCCAATCTCGTTCTTTATCTTCAATTCATGAGCGTCTCACACCGTCCCCACCTATGGATTGAAGCAGCTGCGTGACATCTTTCGCTGATTCGACATGGACGGTGCGGCAGCCTGACGCAACTGGAGCTCGCCGCATTGCTCCGATCCATAGGTGGGGACGGTGTGAAACGCACATGAATTGAAGAGAAAGAATGAGATTGGAAGGAGGAAGGGGTATAATGGTCTGAAAAAAATTTAGAATCCGAAATAATATTATTTAAGTATTTTTAAATATATTAAATATATTTTATTGATTAAATGGGTAAATTTGTGAGTTTGGAAAGTTTAGAAGGGGAAATATGTAATTTCAAATTTTAGAGGGGGAAATACGTAATATTGAAGTTTTTGAGGGGGATACATGAAATTGCCCCTTATTAAAAAGGGTGGAGTTTTTGTCCAAAGGGCTTTGGACAAAATCTCATTCAAAGTCAATTATAAACCGTCTGATCTGTTAAAATTTACATGGATAATTTAGATTTACAGAACCATTCAGAGTTATTAAGTTTTAAATATGTTAACACGAATCTTTAGATGAGATTCTGGCCAAAGTTCTTTCGACAAAATCCAATTCCTCATCAAAATCATCGCCTAACTGGAGTCGGGCGGTCCGATGGGCTGATATCTGGTTGGAGCCGTCTGATTGACATCAAAATTCGTGCAAAGATGATCACACGGTTTATAATGTTTTACGCACAAATCTTGATACATATCGGACGGCTCAAACCGGTCGGATCTAATCCATTAATCCCGCCGCTCTCTCTCCGTCACATTTGTCTTTCTTTGGGTAAATATTTTAACAGAGCAGTTTTATCTTCATGCAGAACAAGAACCATATGCAGCGCTGTTTTAATTCTATATAAATTCGCTGCATGAAGTCGAAACACCTCTGTTAAAATCTTTACCCCTTTCTCTTCTCCCCAAAAGGAAAAAGAACCCCAAAAACGAATTCAGATCCAGTGAAGTAACCCAAAAGTTGGGTTTTGGATCGGGACCGTCCGATTCGAATCCGTGACCATCCATCTGAAGTGGAGTGCACGCATCTCAAGCGACAGATTCATATTCCGAGACAATATCGAGCGACGGATTCGATTTGGACGGTCCCGATCTAAAACCCAAGAATTGGGTTACTTTAGGGTAACCGGACCCCCCCAAAAAGGTAAAACCCAGAACCCTTTCTCACTCACTCACGCGCTGCGCACACTCCCCGAAAAAAACCCAAAACCAACCATGCTCTCCTCCTCCTCCGCCGCTACCACCAAGAGCGGCAGCGTCGGCGCCAAGCGCAAAATCCCTACCCCTCCCTCCCAGTCACCTCCACTAATAAAGAAAAAGCTAAAACCCCTCCCTTCCTCCCGTCTCTCTCACCTCCTCTCCCTCCTCTCCTCTTCCCTCTCCCTCTCTCGCCGCTTCCTCTCCTCCCTTGACCCCTCTCTCCCTCCTCCTCTCTCCCTCCCCCTCGATTCCTCTCTCCTCTCCGCCTCCCTCTCCCTCTCCCGTCTCCTCTCTCTTCTCCCTCTACCCCTCCTCTCTGTCTCCCTTACCTCCCTTTCCCCTCCTCCACCCTTCCCTTCCTCCTGGTTCCTCCGCCTCTTATCCTCCTCTTCCCCCTCTGCCTTCCCTCTCTCCTTCCACCTCTCCCGATCCACCTTCTACTCCCTCCTCCAATCCCTTCACCTCCCCTTCTCTACCCTTCCACCTGAACACAGACTTGGCATTGCTCTCTTTCGTCTCGCTCATGCTGTTCCCTTTCACACCATTGCTCGCCGCTTCGGCCTCTCGTCACCGTCCCTCGCTTGCCAGGCGTTCTACGAAGTGTGCCATGCTGTCATTACTCATCTCTCCCACCTCTTCGGTTTCAACTCCGATATCCCTCTTCTCACACAAGGGTTTCACCATCTCTCCCTTCCAAACTGTTGCGGCATTCTCGGTTACACTCGATTCCCCATAAAGCACCAATCTTTAGGAGATTCCCTCATTGCACAAGCCCTAGTTGATTCAAACGGGAGGTTTATCGATCTCTCTATCGGGTGGCACGGATCAATGAAGCCGGTTCAGATCCTTACTCAAACCAACTTGTACCAGACCCAGCTTGTAACCCTGCCCCGGTACGTGTTAGGCGGTTCGTGTTGCCCCCTTCTTCCATGGCTAATCACACCTTATAAAATTATGCCCGAGTCTCCTTCGGGTCATGTTGTGTTCAATCAGGTGCATGCGTGCGGTATGGAGATGGTTACCAAAGCTTTTGGGCTGGTAAAAGACAGGTGGCGCTTGCTCGGTCAAAGTTGGAAGGAGGGACAAGCTGAGGCCTTGCCTTATGTAGTGGTTGCGGGTTGCTTGCTTCACAATTTCTTGGAGAATTGTGGGGAACCGGTACCAGAGAAGGTGTTGCTTGGTGCAGAGGCGGTACCAGAACCTTTACCGGGCTTTGCTGATTTTGAAGGGGAAGGAGATGAAGGCGGTGTCAGAATGCGGGATGCATTAGCTTCTCACTTGATAATGACTAGACCTCAATAGCGAGCAACTCTGATAGGGTTTTGTGAATCTCAGGTAGTTTGCATGCACCATTGAAAATACTTGGTTGTTTTGCAGTTACCCCCCTTAAAATATTGTTTCTAGAAGTGTATTCTGGTAAATTATGAGGGTGAATATGGAAGAGATGCTTATTGGTTTGTTGGTACCAAATTTTGACCCTTTTGTAGATATGACCACTTATTTGTGTACTTTGAAATGTGTTTATCTATGGATAGTTTATCAATTATATATATGTTTATGGGTCTTTTGTTCTTTCGTATGAATGCTGGATTTTATTCTATTGACAGTATTGAAATATTCTTCTTTCTAGCCTGTCATTATATTAGGGAACTAGGATTGCCTTGCCATAAGGTGCTAACATGTACCAGTAACATGCCTAACCAGTACAATACTGTACAAAATTTGAATGCCTAACCAGTAACATGTACCAGTACAATCACAAGTAAACACCTTAAGTTCATATGGAAAAACATTTTGGCCCATATCGGGCAGATCACCTTAAGTCTCTCCTTCCCCGATTTCTCCTTGAGTCGGAGGATTCAGAGTCTCTCCTTCTCTGATTTCGCCTTGAGTCTGAGGATTCGTAGTCTCTCCTCCCCCACTTTCTCTTTGAATCAGAGGATTCAGAGTATCTAAATAAAATTTGCATTATTTAGAGAAAGAGCGTGCATAATTTTTGTATCATTTGTATTATTTACTTGCACATTTATTCATAATACAGTACATTATACAAAACTGGAGGCATAGTTAATTAATAAGACTTGTGGTTAATTGACAGTTATATTGTGACTTAGATTACATGTTGCGGTGTGTTGTGATCAAATCAATTGTTCAAGTGACGTGCTACGCCGTGACTAAAATCACGTGAGACGGTCACGATAAGCAAACGATCACGTGCGTACGTTACGCATGACGTTACTGGTCATGTTTAATTATTTTTTAGTAATTTAAGTTAGTTTAATGAAAACAAATTTAGTAAACAAAGCACGGTTCTAGGCATAATGACAAATGAATAGTTTGGGTTCGGTTTGGCGAGATAAAAAATTCGTGATTCGGGAATAATTCAAGTATAATTCGGGAATGATTCGGTACCAAAAGGAAGGAAAAAAAACCCAAAAAAAATTCATGGTTTATTCGTGAATAAAAAGTATAATACATTTTTTTTTGCGTTTTATTCAGCGTTTGGTTCAGAATAGGGCTGGGCAAAATTGCTCGAACTCGTAACTCGCTCATTTACAGCTCGCTTTAACTCGCTCATTTACAACTCGAGTTGGCTGACTCGTTTAATAAATCAGCACTTGTTAAATTGGTTAAATGAGTTATAAACGAGTTGTGAGCCAACTCGAGTTGATAATGAGCTGAGTTCGAGTTGGCTCTACAGCTCGTTTTACCATCCCAACTCGAGTTGACTCGCTCGTTTATTTAATGAGCGGAGTTCGAGTTTGGGGTAACTCGCTCAAACTCGGCTCATTTACAGCCCCGGTTCGGAAACATAAAAAAATGAATTAAACGCGAATTAATCGCGAGTTATGTTACTATGATCCTAGTCATAGTAACGGCACGATACGATCGGACACATGATCACATGTGGATCTCGCTTAATCAATAAAAACCGTGTAGATTTTATTTGAACGATGTGAAGCGATCTTGATGTAGTGAAATCAAATGGGAGTGTAAAAAAATAAAACATTTACGCATGAAGAAAACAAACAATTCTTTGAAATCTTTATTCTCAAAAAAAAAAAAAGAAAGAAAGAAAGAAAGAGGTCTTCCTTTCTTTTTCAGTTATAAAACTACTCTCTATATAACTCGCTTCATATCAAATTATAGCAATCGTTCACACTTGCTCTATCTCAGAATTCAAATTCTTCCTATTCTCTCTCTCTCTCTCTCTGTTCGTTCACACTGCACTGCTCCATTTGCACCAATTCTCCACTTTATCAGGTTTATTTTTCAATATTATTCTCTGCAAATTTATATCTTTTTTTTTTCTTTCTTCTAGTTTGCATAAATGCAAGCTCCATTGAATTTTAAGCGCCTTTATAATTTCTCAAAAGCCTGTGAACAAATTCAGCTTCAATTTTTTTACGATCAAGAACTAAGGGCCTGTTCGGCGGACGGGAATGGCACAGGAATGGGCAAAGTTTGAACTGATTTTTACTGTTCACGTGGGAAAAAAAAATTCACTCTGAGTGAGTAGCCGAACAGGTCCTAAGTGTGGTAAGGTATTTAAAAGATATGTATGATTGATCATGCAAAATACTTTTTCTCTCTTCTTCTTCTTCTCATTCAAGACACTTGCTGCAGAATTATTATTTTTTTATAAAAACCAACATGTTATCAAAAAATTTACTAGTTATTTAAAAACACTAAAAATTTGGGCCGAAAAATTATCAAACTGAAAAGAATGTTACCTTTATTAAATTGTTATATTAACGGTTGAGATTGTACGACTCGTGCTGAGATTTGCGCTTTTGTTTTTATAATTTTAATTTTCACAATATTTTTAACACATATCGAACGGTCAAAATTAGACATCCGTATGAATTTGATTAGATATATACCCATCAAATACATTCCGTTCCCTACACTAACTAATTAAGTGATATATATAGTATCTTCAAGTTTAGCTGTCAAATTTGTGAGCAATACTGTCAAATTCTTTAAAGTCCTGTTCGGCGCAATTACTGTGCACGTGGGAAAAAAAAAATTCAGTCTGAGGTCGTGTTTTCTATCCCACACGCACAATAATCCGTAGTTCAAAAATTTCCGAATCTCATTTCCATTCCCGTTCCCCTCCGTCTGCCGAACAGGCCCTAATATTCATGCAGGATTTGATGACGGTTCGGATCTAAACTCAAATTTGGAGTTACTGTAGGGATCCGAATTCTTCTTTAACGCTGCCAGCGAAGTATTGCCTTCTCGATCGGTGTGTTGGTATTATATTTAAAGTAATTCAAATCTCGAGTTTGGGTTGACAGTGGAATTAATATAAATTTCGGGAATTTGATTCCTTAGCGAGTCCGGATCCCCTAAAGTAATTCAAATCTCAAGTTTGGGTTGGGGTCGTCAATTTGTACCTACCTGTAACATTAATTATTAGTTTTGCAAATAACTTTTTTCTTAATCAATAAAAATGTCAGTTCTACTAACCTTTCAACTTAACCTCAAAGGGTCAAAATGGATGAAGCCATGGAAGCCCTCCAATCTGATCTGAAAACCCTCCCAAAGTTAATACTAACTGTAATCATCTTAGTTTCCTACGCCCGTTTCGCATCGTCCCTTCTCCGCCCTGGCCTTCTACGCTTCCTCTCTCTTCTTCCAGTAGTCTCTCTTCTCCCCTTTCTCCCTTTAACCTTCTCTACAATCCATTTTCGGGGCCTCTCCGGGTTCTTCCTTGCATGGCTTTGTTTAACCAAACTCCTCTTACTCTCCTTCGGCTGTGGCCCACTTGACCCGTCGCTTCCTCTCATCCAATTCATTTCTCTTTCTACCCTTCCTGTGAAACTACAAGATCACAACCCAAACTCAATACCATTTACAACATTTTCTCCAAAACTTGTAATTTCTACTGCCATTCGAGCTGCGCTCTTAGCTGCACTATTCTCCATGTACCGTTTCAAGGAAGAACTAAATTACTACATCCTCCTCTTGATGTATTGTATTCATATTTACTTATTCTTAGAATTAGTTCTCTCCGCCTCGGCCATTACTAGCCAAGCACTTGGCATGGAATTAGAGCCTCAATTTAACAAACCCTACTTTACAACCTCTCTCAGAGACTTCTGGGGTCGACGGTGGAACTTAATGGTCTCTGCCATTCTCAGACCGTCGATCTATGAGCCCATCAAAATCTATTTTGGACCTAAAGCTGGAGTATTTGCCGTGTTTTTAACCTCCGGTTTAATGCATGAGCTTATGTTTTATTACAACACGCTAAGAAAGCCGACAGGAGAAGTGACCGCATTCTTCATGCTGCATGGTATTTGTGTTCTTGTTGAATGGTGGTGGACCAATTATCAAAAGTGGTGGTGCCCACCGAGAGCAGTGGCGACACCGCTAACGCTGGGTTTTGTAGCGGTGACCGCTTTTTGGTTATTCTTTCCACCATTGATTAGAGGAGGAAGAGATGAAAAGGTGCTAGCGGAGGTGGCAGCAATGGTGGCTTTAATTAAAGATACGGGACGGTGGCCGGTAATTGGCATCGGCAATTGAGATATATACAAAACATATTGCCTAGTTCAATGGCAATATTGCCTATGTTGTAGTTTTTTGTGAGATGATATTAAATCTTAATAAAATTTATGATATGATTTTTTATTGTTATTTTAATTATAATTGTGAATTAATATTCAATTGACTTGAAATTTAGAACAGTGTTCAAGTAGATGCTACATTAATTATTCTTATACTATTATACCAGTACAGCTTGCAATCGAGATTTAGAAGTAAATTACTCTTTAAATTACAGCTTGCAAATACAAAGTCAAGCAAGTGATCTGTCTTATACATATTTATATTATCTAATGTTTGGAATCTTTTGTTATAATATTCTGACAATCAAGTAGCTCTTGTTTTTATCTCGGTATCCTTCGCTCAATTCTTTTTATCTATTTCTATGTGATTTGGCTTACAAGATGTTCTTAAACAGTATACTAAATAATAATAATAATAATAAGAAAGCACTTATTAATGAAGAAGCTTCTGATTTGTACAGCTTGTAGCTAATTGAGAGATTAGCCAACAATGCATACCAATCAATTAGCCCTTGTAATTAAATTAGAAAGTAACCCCATAAGCTTTGTAATAGAGATTGTAACAGAGCTGGTTGCTCCTGTCTCAGTAAAATATCAGAAGCAAGCATCCATTGAAAAATTTCCAGACCATTGTACCAGCACTGAAGCGGTTATCCAGTTGAGGGTTCCGGTTAGCTTGGGCAGAGCGAGCAATCATATCAGGACTGTCAGTACTGGGTCAGATTGAACAGATTCTCCAAAAAATCAACCAAATTGTGGGACACGGTCAGGTTCTGAATTCCGGTCAGTCACATATGATAGAACCCGTTTTAAGCGTTTTCAATCTCATTGACATCTGGGCCCCATTTTTCTGGCTTGATTTTATAATAAGAACAGTGGATCCCCACTTTTTTTCTCGCCTCTGTGCGAAGTTCCCTTCTGAGGTTCCTCTTACTGTTCACCCCGCTGTTGCTTCTCTGTTTTGTTTAGGGAGATGCTGAGTTGTATCTGTTGTGAATTTCAGATAAACCAGCAACTGCTAGCGACTTGTTACCTTCAAAATAACCAACCTTATGTGGCTTAGAACCGGTGCATCAATTGAGTTCATTTCTTTCTTCATATGATACCCCTTCACCAACTGCTCATCAGGTTAGTGTCTTAGTTTTCCTTCCTTTTTTTTATTACTGGCCTCTTTTATTTTTCAGTGTTGAGCATCGATCAGAAACTGTAAGGGTAATTTTAGATGTGATCCTTCAAAATAATGAGAAATATTGATTAAAAATTGGAATTATCAAGTACTAATAGAAGATTTCATGTGATTATTTTCTTTTTTGATAAAAGTTTCAGATATCAGGGAATGCAATTGCTCTGCCACCACTCAATAGAAATGTCATGTACCCGAACTACAATGCAATAGGCACAGATACCTCTCAGGAACAGGCTCCTCCGGTGAGCGATGAGTCGGTTCCCAAGAGCCTATCCAGCCTCCGCCGGAGTTGGTTCAGCAGGGGACAGTTGAGGCGGGTGATTACCCGGCTATTCCGCTATTCCAATGAAATGTTAAGTTAACAGTTATTTTTAACTTTTGAGTTAGCCGCTAACCTCGCTAATCTCACGATCCATCCATACGCACTGATACATGTATTTGGAGCATAGAGGAACAGTTATAGAGATGTGGATATTCGAATCCGAATTATCAATTTTTAATTGTGAATTTCAATTCTAAGAGCACCTACATCCCGGTATTATTAGAGTTTCTAATATGATGTGGCAGTTTCTAATTCAGTTTCAGATATGCAGGAGAGTTTCTTATTTAGAAATTATACAGTAAAGTTTCTTATTAAGAAACTGTTTATAAACTTCATGTTGATCAAATGATTGGCTCAAATTATTTCTCTTTTTTAATTTGTTACTGACGTGGCTTAATAGAAACTCTAAAATTAATTTCAGAAATGTAAGAGTTGGAAATTTTAAAAACCTTAATTTCTAAAATGTGGTTAACAGTTATTTAGAAACTCATTTGAGTTGCTGGGATGTAGATGCTCTAAGTTGCCAACTTCTCTTTTCTTTTTGTTCAAATACTCTCATAGTTTTTTGTTTTTTATTTTTGTTGCTTCACAGTAGGGCTGCAAACGAACCGAACCGAATCGAACTTACCCTCAGTTTGAGTTTGGTTTGAATTAATTTCGAACTAAGTTTGGTTTGAAATAATTTCGAACGAACTCAATTTCGAATCGAACTTTTTATGAACTTTTTCGAATCAAACTCGAATCGAATTACGAACTACGAATTTTTTGTGCAGCCCTACTTCACAGTGATAAATTTTTATTTATAAAAAGTATTATTAAATAATAAAGAAAAATCAGAGAGAGTGTTAGATTGCATAGATGGATTTGAAAATAATTTGGGATTCAAACATTGAAGCCAAATTTTTTTCTTCGAACCCAAAGTATTTTTTTTGTTTTTCTTTATTATTTAATAATAGTTCCTAAAATAAAAATTTCTCATTCAAAGTGGTTAGAAAGTGATCCACTGACTCACATGCTTTACAGCACATATTCAGCAAATGTTTACCAAACTTTAAGCCTTTGTCATCAAATTGTCAATTGTTAGAATTTTATTCAAGACTAACGAGTAACAATCAGCCGAGCACCTTCATATATTTGTATATATTTATAAATATCAAATTATATTTGTAGTCTTGTTATCAGTTTTGTTATTTGAAATATTTATTATACAGAAGGATTCAAATGTCTCTCTTTTTTGTGCCTCCACCATGTCTCTATTTTTAAAAACTTTAATAACTCAAAATTTAAAACTAAAAAGTCAAAATAAAACCGTTAGATATGATCTATATTATTTTCTCTATGTGCTCATAAAAAAACTATCACATTTCGATTTTGTTTTTATTTGAATCAATAAGTTGAAAAATCAACGTCTAGAAATTATCCAAATTAGTACGTTTTTTACAAGCTCTTGATGACAACCAAAACAAAATTCAAATGCCATAATTTTTTACACGTGCATAGATAAAATGATGTAGATCATATCCAACGGTTTTATTTTGACTTTTAAGTTTTAAATTTTCATTTATTAAAGTTTTTAGAAATGGAGGCATAGTGGAGGCACAGAAAATGAAGGCATTTGAACCCTCCTGTTTATTATATTATTTTAAAATACTTATTTTTATTGTACTTGAAAAGTATTCTTTATTATCTCTTTCAAATTCATATACATCGAATATTTATTTCGCGTCTGTATACTCTGTTTGCTCGTGAATTTAAGTTTGATTTTTGAATTTTGACATCTGTTTAATTACAATTTATTTTATATTATATTTATGAGTAAAGTAATTAGCGCGTTATAGGTTCATGAAGAGGATTTAATAAGCATAACTATGTTGTTTTCGGATTGGCATTACGACTGCCACATGTTTGATCGCTATGATAAATGTGTTTATTCGTGCGGATTTCGATCAAACGGTTCGTCAATATGAATTATGCAAATATTGGTTTGGAGTACACAAAGCTAGAGAGAAGGCAGTCGTAGATTAAGAACATTAACAAAGATATTTTTTCTGAGTTTTATGATTTTTCAGTCCGGTGTTTTTAACGTTTTTAAATAACTAGTAAATTTTTTGATAACTTTTAGTTTTTATAAAAAAAAAGTTGACTTGGGAATAGGGGTGCAAACGGATTGGATAGTTGTAAAACCATATCCTTATCCGCTTTTATTTTTCGGATATGGATACGAATCGAATATTTGACGGATATGTACGGATACGAATATCGGATATCGGATATCTGTAGATATGTACATAAATATTTTCATAATATATATTAAATTATATGTTATATATCTACTTATTCGGATCGGATAATTAAAATTCAAAACCATATCCGTATCCGCACGGATATTCGGATATCGGATATCCATATTTAATTTTCGGATATGGATCCGGATACGGTCGGATATTATCTGATCCGTTTGCACCCCTACTTGGGAATAAGTATCTTGGGTATACAGAGAAGAAGAGAAGAAGAAAAAAATGTTTTGCATGATCAATCACACGTATCTTGTTTTAAATACCTTATGCATTATATAAATAATGTTAACTATCATTTATTGTATATAGAAAACGAATAACATGTCTTTACATTATACTAAAAAGTTGATAAAACATAGCTTTGGTAATTATATTAAAAAATTTACATGAGTTCATAAATTTTTAAAATATAATATCAGAGAAAATCAATAAAATCTATCTTTATAATTATTATTATGTCCAAGGAACCGATCTATAAATCTATCTTTATAGATCTATCTAAAGCATGCAGAGAATAAGTATCTTGGGTATTTTGCACAAGATACTTATTCCCATGATACTCTTTTCGAACGATCCGCTTGATCTTCTTCTTTGTATACTTGAATTTGTTCCTACATGTTTTATTTTCAATTCACCATTCTGTACTCTTTCCTTTCCTTTACCTTAATTTATTTTAGCATTATTCCATATTCTAAATGATACATCATTAAGATCTTTCATATCTAAATTCTTTATCAGAAAGTTCTTAGTTTTTTGCAACATATTTATATTAATATTGGCAAACAATATGATATCCACATAGAAATATAAACTTACTCCTACAAAACTTAAGGTGTATAAATTCATTCAATAAATTTATTTCAAAACCAAAAGAGATAATCTCACTATGAATTTTGCAATACCATTGTTGAGACACTTTCTTTTGTTCATAGATGAATTTCTTAAGTTTGCACACCATAGATTTTGTGTCTCCTGACACATAGTTTTCTAGTTTCACCATAAGATTGTTTCATTAATGTCACCATTTAGAAACGTTGTCTTAATATCCGTCTATGAAAGCTCCAAATTAAAATGCGTAACTAATGCCAATATAATATTTAAAGAGTCTTTCAAAAAATAGAGTATTGATGATTCAAATGACATATAAATCAATATGTTTTTCTTTGGGCCGACAATATTGATTATATATAAAATATAATAATCATCATTATACTCTATGTACACATAATATTAACAATCATCAACCTTCTTTTGAGACGATTAATGCTTGCATTTATTAAATGAAACAAAAGAGAAAGTCTCTAAAATCTTAAGCCACAAGACGAGCTTTATATTACTCCTCATTACTTTTCAAATCAAGATACTTATTCTTTGCATGCTTTTGAATAAAAAGATCAAGCGGCATTTTCAATTGCATGATGCCGGGAGTAACATTGTTACATTAATGGAAGCGAAGTCCGATAGATATCAAACTAAATTTGATCTGATGTTATATATAGATTGTTCGAATTGTGTTTAGATGTACATAACTATTTATAATTTTAGTTTTCACATTAATCTTAACGCAAATTGAACGGTTTAAACTGAAATATCCAAGCAGATTTAATTTGATTCCCATCAAATACACTCTATTCCCTACACTAATGAATATAAAAAATAGCAAAATAAAATATAAAAATAAAATAATTGAATTGCTAGTTATTTAGTAAAGACTGGTGGTGGTGGTGGTGATGGTACCTTACCTTATCAGTTTGGGTAACTGGGGGCACTACAATTTTTTCTTTCTTTTTTTTATTTTTTTCTTTATTTTTGTGTATATATATATGTGTTCATTTGATCATGAGAGACTACTATTGGTGGTTTCTTCCATTATGGGTTATATATTTTTAATTCTACGAGTTTGCGTATATTTGTATCAAAATTAAAGTAATGCAAAAAGTCCATGACTTCCAAAAATTATTATAAGAATCTGCTTTTATCTGTAAATCTAAAAAATGACTGTTGTCGAATTGAAAATATCACTACTACCATCTGAGAGTATTTACCGACGGGTACGTAAGAAATATATATGCTCTTTTCAAAAGTTGCTATATTTGCTCCCAAATTGATAATAACATGAAAGAATGCTCAATTAAAATATATATATTATTGCTATGAAACTAATGGGATTTTTGCGGTTAAAATTACTAGAAAAAGAACATTATAAAATTTCTGTGAATTTCAAAGCTTAAAGGAAAAAAGGTCCATTTTTAGGCTGATTTGTCTTTGTTTATCTCTGTGAAAGAATGCAAATTTTATTCAAGGAAAAAATAATTTTAAAATAAAACAATTTGTCAGAAAATTTAAAAAATTTGTGCACAAATAAAGAAAAAACATGATACAAGACAAGAGGCATCCAATCAAAATATAAAAAAAAAAAAAGACATTGAATCGAATGGATAAAAATATCAATGATATGGCATTGCCAGAAAAATTGATGGCTTAATACCTCTTTATGAAGTATCAAATACAAATCAATGTCAAATATCATTCCAGCCCAGTCCAACTATAAAATTCTGGTGTTTCTCCTTGCTGGTACCAGTTGTACCAGCACACCCCTCATGTACTGGTACAGGTTATTATCTTTTCTGGTAAACTGAGGACCTATCTGTGAATTCAAATATATTGTCATCCTTTTAGTAAAATTGGGAAAACTGAGGACCTATCTGTGAATTCAAATTTTTACCCCCTTCTTCTATAACTTATTTCCCCAATTTATCATGTTTCAACAACAATTGTTTTCCCAAGAATTATAGAAGGGGGTAATAATTCCTCATTAAACACAGAATGGAAGTAAAATCCCATGGAAATTAATTAACAAAAGCAAGAACTTGAACAAATTGTCAATTCATTCACTATTCCATCAAAACAAAAGAGATACATATTCCTCAATCCAACCATCATATACACAATCTGATACACTCAGTTACCAGATCAGATAACACCTTCAGTTCCTGTTACTAACATAACATCCCCATAATACCCTTGCACAAAAAGAAAATTAAAGATTCCCCTAACTACCCCCAACTAGGAAACCTATAATCAAACCCTAACCCTAAAAACTTACACTCTGGTAAACTTAGTAACAGCCTTGGTCCCTCTGGAACAGCATTTAATTTTTTTTATTTTGAGCTGATAAAGGAACTTATACTGTTTCAATAACAAAGGAAAATAATAAAATAATTTGCAGTAGTCACAGTGAATAATGAAACAATATATCAGATAATGAGAACACATAACAAAATATAAAGGCACATTAACAGTTTACATGTTTTCAGGGATAAAATTAAGTTGTTTCTTGATGCTGGTACCAGTTGTACCAGCACATCCCTCATGTACTGATACAGGTCATTATCTTTTCTGGTAAACTGAAGACCTATCTGTGAATTCTGAGAAAGAGTACATACATATTATGTTTTGCTCCTCTAATTTTCATAGTGGCAAAAATTAATAAAAGATATTGCAAAATAAATAACAAGAAATCAGCCAAGAAAAAAAGAAACAGTAGCTATGACTCAGAAATTAGTATTGTTTAAAATTAATATTATCTAAGTAAAAACCAAGGTTCTAAATAGCGTTTATAGCGTCGTAGCGGGAAGGCTAAAAAAAAAGCTATAGCGAATAGCGTCGCTATAGCGGAAGCTATTCCAAATAGCGTATTTTTTTTTACATTTCGTATATTCAATATTTGTACTAAATATCAACATTATCTAAGGTCTCATAGAACAATAAATAACTCCAAAGTAATTAAGAAATTATAATATTCATATTGAACCCGTACAAAGTCCAAATTACGGTTCAAAATATCCATAGTAATATCATAAACTATCGATTTTTTCTATTAAAAATATCTTAAGTATCATGATTCATGACATAATCTATTTTTTTTTTCTATTCAAATTTTAATTCCGGTTTGGACTTTTTTTCTATTCAAATTTCAATTTCTATTCCCAATTTCAAATTGATTTATTTGTAGCAAGTAGCAACAAATTCAATTTCGGTTTGAGATTTTTTTTATCTTAATTTAAAACCCATATAAATTGCTTAAAAATAAAAAATAAAAATAAACTCATATTGTATAGCGCAAATAGCGCTGTAGCGGACTGCTATAGCGTTGTAGCGGCCGCTATAGCGGCCGTAGCGCAAATAGCGCATTTTGATGTCGTAGCGTAGCGTTTGGGGTCCAAAAACGCTATAGCGGCGCTATAGCGCGCTATTTAGAACACTGGTAAAAACAAATGATTATCAAATACCACAAAATACCATCTAGATTTTCAAATAATTCAACAGTACCAGCATTTATTTTTTTATTTTGAGTCTGATACAGGAATTTATCTTGTTTTGGCAACAAATTATTTTCCCAAGAATAATAGAACAGGGTAATAATTCCCATTAAACACATAAATTAAAGTAAATTTGAATGGAAATTAAATAACAAATCAAGAACTTGAACAAATTGTCAATTCATTCACTATCCATCAAAACAAAAGAGATACATATTCCTCCAATCCAACCATCATATACACAATCTGATACACAGTTACCAGTTCCCCTAATTGCCCCTTACTAGAACCTCTAATCAAACCCTAACCCTAAAAACCCTAAGCACTGGTAAACTTAGTAACAGCCTTAGTCCCCTCTGAAACAGCATGCTTGGCCAATTCACCAGGAAGAACAAGTCTAACAGAGGTCTGGATCTCACGAGAAGTAATCGTAGGTTTCTTGTTATACCTTGCCAATTTCGCCGCCTCAGTGGCGAGTTTCTCAAAGATGTCGTTGATGAAGGAGTTCATGATCGACATGGCTTTGCTAGAGATGCCAATGTCGGGATGCACCTGCTTGAGCACCTTGAAAATGTAGATCTTGTAGGTTTCAGTGCTCTTCGCCTTCTTCTTCTTCTTCTTCTCACCTCCAGCGCCGTCTTTAGAAGGGATCCGCTTCTCCGCCTTGGGTTTCTTCTCCGCCTTCTCCTCTGCGGGTTTCTTCTCCGCTGGCTTCTTCTCTGCCTTAGGCGCCATTTGTGATTTTTTCTAATTCGAGAGAGAGAGAGAATTGTTTGGAAAGATGGGATGGGGTTTGGTCTTTTATTAAGGAGCGGGTTGGGTTTTGATTGGTTGGATGGAAATAGAGCGGATCTAGCCGTTGGTAGAATGATAGATCCAAGGGTCTAAAATTTGAGGTGATCGGATTGCGGAATTTGTGAGATCAAAATTTGAAATTAGTGGCTTGAAAAAACCCGGCCTGTTCAAGACCGGACCGGACAATCCGTGGTTTGAATCCGGACCGTGCCTCAAATTTGGACTGGACCTGACTAAAGTTAGAGACAGATCTAGGATGAGTCTAGCACGAGTTTGGTTCGATTTTTTTCTCTAGACCTGTGTAGGACCGGATCGTGGGGTCCCGTGAACCCGTGCTGGATCGAACCCAATATGCCTGGACCCGCTCCCGGACCCGGACAAGACCGGACCGTGTTAATTTGGACCACAGTCCAAGCACGGGTTTCGGCCGACCCTCAGGAATTGAACCCGCACGGACCCGGACCGTGTAACCCGCCCAACCTGTGTGAACCGTGGACCGTTGAAACCGTGTCCCAACAGGGTCTGGACCGGCTCGGACCGTTTTCAAAACCCTAGATCAAATGCATAGAGTCAGTCAGAGGGGTAAAGATTTTAACAGAATAGATTTTACTTCACTCAGCACACTAACCATAAAACATTCTAAGGATACCCTTGATTAAGGTATGTAAAACAAAAACAATTAAAAGTAACTGAGTGAATTAAAGAAGTTAATTGCAATTATTTTTATTTATCAAACAATTGTAAATACCAAATTTGATAAATGTTTAAATAATGACAGTGTTATTATTGGGCCATCTCATGTCTTCATCAAACAAACAAAATAAGGACCCGTTTGGATTTTTTACTATTCACATGGAAAAAAAAAATTCATTCAGAATGAATTCTTTTTTCCCACATGAACAATAAAAAAAAAGTTCAAATTTATCCATTTTTGTGTCCATTCTCTCGAGCCGAAGAGGCCCTAAAAGATATCCAAAGCCCAATGCATGATACATTGGATTTAATAATTGATTCCTTCTGGGTTTCAGCCGCACAAATTAAATGACTAAAACCCTTTTCTCTAGGTTGAAATTAGTTCATTGAAACTTCATGCTCATACCTCTTTAGGTGAAAAATTAAAATGATATGATCCAATGAGTAACATGAGTTCCTTGCTGACTTTATCTATACAAATATCCCAAGTATCTTGCAAAATTTAAATCATTTTTATTTAATAAATTAGGTTCATTTTTTAAGTAATTAAGTTACTAATAAATTTATAAAAAGATATATAATACATGTCATGAAAAATGTAAAAGATAATATGTATTGATTCGTTAAGATATTCGAGGAAATCAATAAAGTTCCTACCCAGAGATGGTACATGGGACGTAAATTCCGTAATATGTATGGCAAACAATTGCAACGTACATATTTACATAAAACCTCTTTACATGTCGATAGCATCATCTGTCTTAGCAAATTTTTCTATTCAAGAGCTTAGATTTCTCGGCCTCAGAGAATTTTCTGGCTTGGCAACATTCTTTGTAGTCGTTATGTATGTCATATCTCTTGAAAGTGGCTTTTCTCAATAAAATTGCAGTTCAATTTGGGTCTAACAATCTTTAAAAAAAAAATAGTTCTTCATACCGTGATCAATGATTAATTAATTAGTATATACATTTATGTTTAAAAAAAACTGATATATTTTTCCTTTATTTTATTTTTTAAGCAGGTGAATGAAAACATAGTAGAGCATTGTATGTCGGGGGACTCGAACCACTACTAGTTCAATTATCTCACTCAACGGGGACTCGAACCACCACAAGATATTGACCCATGACGGGAAGTCCAACTAACGCCACGTTAACGAGGGATCTAGTCGGACAATAGACCCAATGTATACATTCCAACATGCGTTCAATGCATATTGGCCCCTTTCCTTTAACTTACCCATTTCATTCCACGTTCGTTTCATTTAATCACACAAAGTCATACACAACACAACACGTCCTATAAGTCCGTTGATCAAACGAATAATCCTATCATAATATTGTCTAAACAAAGTCAAAGGGATTGTTCGATTCAACATACATAATTCCATAAATAAATAAATGCAAACAAAACGGTAAGTAACAATTTGACAATGTTCAGGAAACCCGTACCTGTTGTCGTGGTGTAGTTCACTCTTGTCTCTATGTTACTTTTTACTTTAGAACTCAGACCTAGAGCATGTTACACGGGTTCTAAATTAATATTTATACATGTTTCTATTTATCTGTTGTTAAACTGATTGTTGTTAAGTATACATTCCGAATGTCATTCAAGATAGAAACATAATATAATTGTTACCATATAATCACACATATAATGGAATTTGTTTTCGACCGAATATATTTCCTAAGATTTAAACATAAATAAATTTGTTACTGTGCAATCATACAAATATAATGGAATCGGTTTCTCATGAGAAATATGATAAAATTATTGATAAGTTTTTAGAATATACTTCTTTGTAATAAAAATAATTTCAGGGTTATTGGTGAATAAATCTCTAAAGTTATCGGTGAAAAATTACCATCTAAGAACAATTCAACCTATGAGATTTGATTATCATTTAATAAACTTCTGACAATTGTGATTATCAACATAATATACCATTCTAAGATTAATTATCATTCAAGAACAAATTGAAACTATGCAATTCATGAAATTTCAGGAACTACTGAACTTTTAAATAATTACTAATTTTCACCGGTTAACAAGAGAATTTTAACAAATAATATAATAAATCCTATTTAAATAAATAATTTTCAGAAATTATATAATTTAAGGAATTTTTATCAATATCAAGTAACTAAATATAATCTAAAGATTATATCAGCAAATAAAATAGAGAAATCTTATCATCAAATTGGTGAATTTAAGAAATTGTCTAATCTATTTACAAAGTAATAATTGATTATAAGATTAATTACCTTATTTTCTCAGTTTGGGCTTTCGACAAGAATTACGAATGAAAGAAAATTTTCAAGTGTAGATATCTAACCTTTTCTCTCTTTCTTAACCTTCTGTAAAGAATTAGCAGAGAGAGAGATACGGATGAGGGTTTAATTATATAGGAACAATAGAGGCGGCATTTTCCAATCAGTTATTTTGGAGGTTTTGAAGGTTTAATTATATAGTGTACATTGTTGTTTTCATTTGTACCAGTACTAAATATATTTTATTTTTCACCATTAGTACTAATGAGTTATTGAAAAAATTTGTAAAGGTGTCACAAATTAAAACCAATAAAGAAATTATTTAGGTTGTAATTGGATGAGAGTTAACTTTCCAATAATAGCGAAGACCCTTTCAAATTAGTACAACACGTTCTAAATAAAAATGTGAGCGGAAATCAATAAAATCATAAATTAAGTGAAATTAAAAATTGTTGTTTTGAATTTAATTAGTTAAACTTGTCAGATGTGGTATACAATAACAAGACAAGATATACTTATTGATTTTCTCTGATATTATATAATAAAAATTTATAAATTCATATACTTTTTTTAATATAATTATTAAAGCTACATTTTATCGATTTTCTTAATATTTATAAAAAACGTGCTTATTTGTTGAGAAGTTTTTACTCTTATTCTATATATAATAAATTATATAGCTAACATTATTTATATAATTCATAAAGTGTTTAAAACAAGATATGTATGATTGATCATATCTTTTCTCTCTTCTTCTCTGTACAAGATACTTGTTGCAAAATCCATTTTTTTTTTTTTATAAAAACTAAATGTTATCAAACTTTTTACTAGTTATTTAAAAACACTAAAAACACCGGGCCTAAAAGTTATACATGAACCCGAATAAATATAATTAAAAAGGCTCTGTACATTACATGTGTGGTTTGGATTAACTCGAATTCTGATCGAACCGTTCAGAAATAAACTTAAACAGTCCGTTAATGTAGAGACATTTATTGAGAACTTAGCAGAGACATTTATTGAGAACGAAGATTTATTTAAAATTAGTTTTTTTATATGTGCAAAAATATTATAAAAATAGTGATGAGTTTAAGATCACAAGCCCCTTCAATCTAACAGCGATGGACCAGATCTACATTATTAATGTTTTATAGGGAGCTATTTGAATATAAAGTTTTTCGTAAGTTCTAGTACAAATTATTAAGTTCAATTAATATTCACAGCTCTGACTCTGAGCATCTGACCTCAATCCGAATTAATATCCCTAAAGTAACTCAAATTTCAGTTTTAAATTATGACCGTGAGATCTGTTTTGGCACGAACTGTTACGGGACCGGATTCTGATCGGACGGTCCGAATGTATACTTAAAATTGGAGTTACTTCAGAGTATACGGATTACCTCAAATTTCAGACCCTTGGATCTATTCTTCTACCAACGGCTAGATCTCTGCCACCTCATCGATCCGCTCCCTTTCCATCCAACCAATCAAAACCCAACCCGTTCCTTGATAAAAGACCAAACCCCATCCTATCTTTCCAATCAATTCTCTCACTCTCTCTCTCTCGAATTAGAAAAAATCACAAATGGCGCCTAAGGCAGAGAAGAAGCCAGCGGAGAAGAAACCCGCAGAGGAGAAGGCGGAGAAGAAACCCGCTGAGAAGAAACCCAAGGCGGAGAAGCGCATCCCTTCCAAAGACGGCGCTGGAGTTGAGAAGAAGAAGAAGAAGAAGGCGAAGAGCACTGAAACCTACAAGATCTACATTTTCAAGGTGCTCAAGCAGGTGCATCCCGACATTGGCATCTCTAGCAAAGCCATGTCGATCATGAACTCCTTCATCAACGACATCTTTGAGAAACTCGCCACTGAGGCAGCGAAATTGGCAAGGTATAACAAGAAACCTACGATAACTTCTCGTGAGATCCAGACCTCTGTTAGACTTGTTCTTCCTGGTGAATTGGCCAAGCATGCTGTTTCAGAGGGAACTAAGGCTGTTACTAAGTTTACCAGTGCTTAGGGTTTTTAGGGTTAGGGTTTGATTAGAGGTTGTAGTTGGGTATTTAGGGCAATCTTTAATTTTTCTTTTGTGCAAGGGTATTATGGGGATATTAGTGATGGAAACTGAAGGTGGTATCTGATATGGTAACTGTGTGTATATGATGGTTGAATTGGGGGAATATGTATCTGTTTTGTTTTGATGGAATAGTGAATGAATTGACAATTTGTTCAAGTTCTTAGTTTTGTTAATTAATTTCCATTCAATTTTACTTTCATACCTGTGATTAATGAGGAATTATTCCCCCTTTCTTTTATAAATCTTGTGAAAACAATTGTTATTGGAACATAATAACTCCATTTATTTTTTTGAAAATGAACACGGGTCTAGCCCTCATTTTGTATTAATGAAATGTTTACAAGGTTTGGGATTCCAATTGGAATCCTGTGATGGTGTGTGGATTGTGTTACAGATGTTAGTGAGTGATGTGAGTAAAAAATAAAAGTTAAAAAAGAAAAGAAGAGAAGAGAAAAGTGCAGAATTTACAAGTTGGTACCCCTTCTAGAATAATAAGTCCATTTATTGGATTTGAAATGAAAAATTAAAAGCTGTTTCAGAGGGTATGAAGGCTGTTACTAAGTTTACCAGTGTGTAGATTTTTTGGGTTAGGGTTTGATTAGAGGTTGTAGTTGGTGATATTTAGGGGAATCTTTAAATTTTCTATTGTAGTGATGGAAACTGAAGGAGTTGTCTAATGAGGAATTATTGCCTCTTTATTTTATAATTCAACAGAAAAAATTATATGCTGTTATGTTGTATTAGTTTAAAATTTGGATGGTATTTATTGTATTTGGTAATCATTTGTTTTTATTTTTACTTAAATTATTTATAATTTTAACAGGCATATATATAAACAGTATTAATTTGGAAGTCATGGCTACTGTATAAAATTTCAATTTGCATTGGCAAGGTAAAATCAGATGTAAGATCTAATTTGTTTGCTTTTAATTGCAATGTTGAGTTATTGTGATCTTGCTAAAAGAGAAGTATTTCCTCAAATTTGAAGACAACCAATTGTTCTTAATTCATATTTGCATAACAATGTATCGGTTGATTTCTTGGTCTTTAGTTTGATTAGAGGTTTTCTAGTTGGGGGCAATTGGGGGAATCTTTAATTTTCTTTTTGTGCAAGGGTATTATGGGGATGTTATATTAGTGGCATGAACTGAAGACAAATTTAAGTGGGAAAGGGTTCCGAGCAAAATGTAATTACTCTTTGTTTATCAGACAAATTACATACATAAAAGTTAAATTTTAGGTTTTATCACTAACCAATAATTGCATTTTCATCATAAAGCTCAAAAATACAATTTTTTTTATAGTTTTTGGTACCATAATATTCAAATCTTTTACAAAGGACGACAACAGATAGGTCCTCAGTTTACCAGAAATGATACATGAGGGGTGTGCTGGTACAACTGGTACCAACATGGAGAAACACCAGAACTTGATTTGTACTTGATACTTCATAAAGAGGGTATTAAGCCTTCAAATTTTTTAGCAATGCCATTTTGTTGATATTTTTATCCATTCGCTTCAATTTCTCTCTTTTTATATTTTGATTGGGTGCCTCTTGTCTTGTATCATGTTTTTTTTTTATAAGACAAGTATTTGATGCATCATAGGTTTATAACTTCTTAAATAATATACTTTTTTTGTGTGTTCCTCTATTGAGTTATTGCACTGTTAATCATGGTGCCTATTCGGGGATAGCGCAGGTAGGGGTGTTCATTGGTGCTGGTTTGTTAGGTTTTTAACCGAACCGGAATAGTTCGGTTCAAATGATTCGGTTTTTTGGTTTAATTGGACTGGTTCGGTTCAATTTTTTATGTTATTTGGTTTATACAGTTTGGTTCGGTTTATAATTTCTAAAAACAACAATAACCGAACCGACCAATCTCTGAACCCAAAGTAAAGTGCTGAGCTGAACCCTAGCGTACTGAAAATAATGGAACCGTATCCTCCTGGGTACCCCACGGAACAGTAAATCGCTTTACGGCCCAGATTTACTCTCAACCGGTACCTATTTGAGAGATGGGAAGGGGCAGTATTATTTGTGCTTTGAGATTCCTGCAAAGTTAAAAAGAACTGGCCGGATTCACTAATTAGGGAATCATTCTACCAGATTCCCTTGTGCGGTATCCTACTGGATACAAATTCGAAAATAATCCCGTCCCCATCATTCCCAGCCACTCTCTCTCGCTCTCTCTCTCTGCGTCGTGCAGTACCACGTGCTCGTATCTGTTTATGCTTTTTTTTTTCATTAGGAAGATTTCTTGTTTGTGCTTTTGCTTGTGAAGATTGATTAGCGAATTGAACCCCTTGACTTGTATTTTTTTTTTTAAATTTCTTGTTGTGATATGTGGGTTGAAATCCCCCTCTTCATTGCTTGATGCCGTATTCTTACACATGGTTGTATCTGTTGATTATGGGCTGAGCCCCGTTGCGATTTGGTTCTGTTGCGTGAGAATTAAATTGGTGAATTGAACCCTGTACCGATCTCGGGCAACCCTATACCGGTGGTTCTCCTTGTTAATTAGGTGTTGTTCCAGTTAATAGATAATAAATTAAAGGTTGTGATGCAGTTTGGGGGCTGGTACCAACATCCTTGAGGTACTGATAAATCAGTACAGTTTACCAGGGACCAAATTGTAAAGTTTAGAGATGCCGATGTTGTTTCAGTAAAATTTAGAATTTTCTCCTTGGTTGGTACAATGTTGGTTACTGATCAATGTTGACCGGTAAAATTTTAAAGAGTGGTACAATGGATCATAACATTGGGTACAATGGATCAATAAACATTACTATAAATGATAGGAACCGATCAATAAAGCAATGAGATAATTACTTGGAATAGCATATGACAAAGCATGGGTGGTACAATGGTTCATAGCATGACTTTCGTGTGGTACAATGCCATATGTTATATGAACTATTGTACCATATGTGGTAAATACCAATATGTTATATGAATCATTGTACCCATGCTATTGCATTTTAGCATGGTTCATAGTATGGGTACAATGGTTATTGACATGGTACAATGCTGAATTTATTCTATTAATATCAACTTGTGAATGTTTTGTTTTAAAACAGTGGTTGGCTGCTGCTGCAAATTAATACTTTGGTTTGAACCGAACAAACTGAAATGGTTGAGACTCGTGCAGTACGTATTTGAACGGTTGAGACGGGACAAGTATCCTCTCCATTAGGTTTGAGATTAACTCTCAGCCGCTTTGAGATTCGGGCTATGGGGCAGTATTATTGGGCTTTGAGATTCGTGCTAAGTTAAAAAGAAAGGTCCAGATCCAGTAATTGGAAAAGATTCCCTATTACGGGTTTCTTTTTTGGGCCTTTTTTTGGGCCAGAACCAGGATTTAAGTAGAAGCATGAAACTTCACTTCTAAACCCCAAAAAGAATCGCAGTTCACTTCACTTCACTTCGACACTTGATTCTCAAGCAGGGATATTATAATCGAAATAACCTGTGTCTCCTACAGGTGAGCTTTCAATTCCTAGCTAGGGTTTATGATTTTGCCCAGTCTGTTCATCTTGGGCACTGGTTGATGTATAGTTTAGATTCTAATCGCCAAAATTGAAGTAGCGGGACTGTTAAATCTCACTTATGTCTTTGATTTTAGTTGCCATGGTTAAGTTTTTGTGCATTTCTCTTGTTACAGTAATCTTGACTTAGTTGAAGTTCTTATTGTGCCTTTGTTTTTTTTAAGCGAGTGAAAGGTGTTCGAGTGAATGCCTCTGAGACAGCACAGGCTCACTTATGTTATGTAGAGGCACAAAATTTAACCACAACTGTGTGTTAAACTTGTAAACTGTTCTATTTCTGAAACAACTAGACCGATACCTATACATACACACATAGAGGCATGTTTCTCCTTCATTACTGGCATTTCAATCAGATTTATTTCTAATTTTTGTTACTAAGGCGTTCTATCTGAATAACATAGCATCTAATAATCTTCTTCATTGTCAATAAAAACGAAGAGGCATTTGCCTCTTAATTAATTTAGTAAAAACTAAGAATCTGTTTCTTTCTCACAATTAATCTTCTTCACATTGCAGCTAGGGTTTATATATTATATCTAGTTTGTTCATCAATTTACACACTGCTTGATGTATCTATCAATAACTTTATTTTGTTTTTATTTGTTTTTGTGTTTAATTTTTGCAATAATACTGATAATTTTTATCGTTTCTATATCCGTCTAGTGAATGCTACCCTAATTGTGTGTTTCTTTGTTATAAAAAGGAAGGCGCACAACAACTGCTCGAGTGGATGCCACTGAGAGGTGCTAACCATGGCAACAACTATTGCCCCAAGTAAAAGAAACCATGATTTCATAAGCAGTTTACCCAACTCGATACTTCACCGTATCTTGGGATTTTTGATGACTAAGGAGGCCGTCCGGACATGTGTGTTGTCAAAGAGGTGGGAGCACCTTTGGATGTCTATACCATCCCTCAACTTCAAACTTGACGATGGCAGGAGAGGGTCGTTTGTCAAATTTGTGAATGCAGTGGTGATAAGGCGTAAGCCCTTGGATTTGGATGTGTTTCGCTTGTCCTGTCATAAACTCTGCTCAATGTATGAAGTGCATGAAAGAGACTGGATCCGTTATGCCGTGAACCATAACACTCGAGTTCTTGATCTTTTGCTCTTTGGTTCCGTCCCGGGGTACATCTACACCTGCACATCATTAGAGGAACTGTACCTCAATTATCGTAATAGATATTCATCTGTCAAGATAGTAAATCTTCCTAACCTTAGAAAACTAAGCATTTCTAATAGTACTCGTCAATCTTATGTGAAAAACCTTCGTTCTGGATGCCCAATACTAGAATTTCTTCGGGTAGATACTTGCAAATTCACTGATTGCGTAATTATTGATGAAAGGTTAAAGTATCTAGCTATTTTAAAGTGTCAGATACAAAAAGAAGCCCAACTGTTTGTTAGTGCTCCTAATCTCCTTTCATTTTCCTATGAGGGCGAACTATCATTACCATGTAAAACAACTCTAAACATGCCATCTCTATCCTCTGCATGTTTAACGAGTTGTGATTCTTCAATGATCAAATGCTTTGAGGGGATGACTACTTGCCTTCGTTTCCTTACACATGTTGAACTTCTAGAGTTACATTTTGAGTTTTGTAGACACAAGGTATACATCTCATATTCTCATTTTGCAAATAATGTTAATTGTAATTTCTTTATATCTTAGCATGGCAAAGAGAATGTAGAAAATCTGTTACTATATAGTTTATGCCTTAAACAGGTCTTGAATAATTGTAATATGCAAAATAGCAAACTTCTAAAAAATGCATAATTAAATAAAAATTAAATTAAGTGTATTTATGAATTTTGTTTTTTGCTGACTGCACTTTGAAAGTTATCAAATTCAAGGCTTGACTTGATTCTGACTTCTAACCTTGTGTTTATATTTTTCTAAATTTAGGAATTGTTGGCATCTGTTTTGTCGCTCGAATTGCCAATATTTCCGAATCTCAAGAATGTGACTGTTGCTTTTTGTATGTTTTCTTGTTTCCAAATGGTAACTTGGATCCTAAAAAGTTCGTCAAATTTGGAGAAGCTTGCAATACTACAAAAAACATGTGTAATGTTTTTTTCCCATTAGTACTAAGATTTTGATCTTAGTCTTTTCACTTGCATAGTTTAGTAAATATCTCATTTGTTATTGATTGCAGTTTTTTCATGGTGAAGAGGGAGCTAGTACAAATGAGTTGACTAACCTCTCATCGACAATTGCAGCATCTCCATACAAAAAACTAAAGATAGTTGAAGTCAAGTACTGTAGATATAATCAGATGGTACGACAATTGGTAAACACTTTGATGGATGGTACAAAGGAATTTGAAAATCTGAAGATCCATTCGTCCAAGTACAAATACTGGAAACAATATTTGAGTTGAACTGTCTGATATGATATCCTGAACTATAAAAAAGAAAGAACAATTGAGTTTTTAATATGGAGTTGCTATGTATTTTGCTAGTTGCTACTTCAAAACCTAACTTTTATTAGTAGTAATATGGCTTTGTAAGTTAGGTTTCTTTTGTGATGTAATATTGTTCATGTTTGATTTAAATAGCTTATATGTTTTGTTGCCTCAACTAATTTATTCAGATGTGTGATTTTCTATTATTTGAAAGTCTTTTGCATCAGGGACCCGTATCAGGTTCAATTAATAGGCTATGGGTTATCTCAGGTTGTATTGAGATCATTAATATTATAATTAAGAGCAATTTCAGGATCAATCACCATTGGGGCATTTTGGGATTTTTCACATCCTTTGCAAAGCTTCTGACACTTATTAGAAACCAGGCTTTGAACAAATGAACTTAATTTCTAATGATAACAAAATAAAGTTAAACTACCTCTGCTTAGTTTCCATACAATTAATTTTTCTAATTGTCTTAATCTATTCCTTCCTCTCCACTGTTTTAGGAGGGATGACAGGACCTTTTAACAATTTATGGCATAAGTTACATGTTTTGTTTCCTTACAACTAAACCAAGTACCAACCTTTGCTTGTCTCAATTTGAGAAAATTTTGTGTCATCATGTTGAGTCTTGAAGTATTTTTTTTTTTTTTAATTCTCAGTATTAAATATGTAAATTGTAAAAGAATAATAGTGTAAATTATGTCTACATACAACAAAGAAAAAGAATAATAGTGTAAATTATGAACTATTTATGTTAGCATCAATGTTATTAGAATCAACCATTTTTAACCATAAAAAAACATTGAAAATCTGATTATTAAAAATCATACTTTATATAGTAATTAATATTGTTTCAATACAAATTTAGAATCATGTAACAATCCATGTCTGTTGGCTCTCGCATTATTTTATTTATTTTGTTAGTTATAATTAATCATTGGTTAATGTGAAAGAAATCTCAATTCTCATGATGTTTCTACTCTGTATAAAGATGGAAATACAATTTGTATGACTGAACTATGTATAATTGATCATCTTATATATTCATGTTGTGTGCTTATTTAATATGGGTCTTGCAATTCCCATCATTTCTTTAGTTTAAAAATAATTAATCATTGTTTTATAATTGAAGCAAAAAAATATCCAACATAATAAAATATAAAGTTTTAGAATTAAATATTAGAGGAAATCAACATACCAAAACTATGAGGAGATTTTCAATTGGTCACTGATGGTCTTGAGCTCAAACCGTTTGATCGAGCTGCCTATACGGTGTTCGATCAAACGTTAAGTCAATTATGTCAGTAAACTCAGTGCACGTACGATTCTCTTAGATTTGAAATTGTACTGTTGTGTATGTCTCTCATCTCATCATATATTTTCATCAAGTTTGATTTAGCAGGATGTCAGAATAGTAGACTATGTTTGACATGCTATATTAAGGAAGAAAAATTTAGTATTTTAATATATGATATTTCAGAAGGTGTCATTTATAGGATTCTCTTTTTAGAGATTTATGTAAATATATTTCATATGTACTCTATGTAATTATGAAATTGAGAAATACAATTAAGCTTCCTCGTAAAATTTCAGTTTTTTGTTTTGAACCTATTTTCTTTCAAAAACCCTAACATGTACCATGGTAATGAAAGTACTTGATCCTACCCTCCGTCTTCTGCAAGCATTGTGGGACAAAAAAGGAGGTTACTAAGTACAACCCCTTTGGTTCGTAATGCTGTAAATATTAGTATTTTTATATGCTAATTAGGCATAGCAAGTACAAGTGGGAATGGCATTTTTGGTTATTAATTTTTTTTCCATGTTGTAAAGATAAACAATTCAACTTCATACATGGATGTTGTATGAGAAACCTTTAGGCCCTCATTTTACAACACTGTTAACTTCAATAATAAAGTTTAAGATTGTGATTAAGTGCATGAATTAATATGAAAGAATCAAGTCTATCTCAAATGAACCAGTATCCTCTGTGTTACTCGAGAAAATAAAATGAGCTCTCAGCCGGTGGATATTCGGGTGATTGGAGGGGGCAGTATTATTTGTGCTTTGAGATTCGTGCAAGTTAAAAAGAACGATCAAGAATGATCCGGATCCTCACTCTATTTCCTGTGGTTCTCAGAGGATACGAATTCTATCTCAAATAGGGTATATTATAATGGAAGATTAAATTGCAATATTTTTCATGAAGATTAAGTGAAGCTTTGCATGGAAAACACTTAGACCATTAGCTAGCTTTGCATAGAGAACACTTAGACCATTAGCTATTTGCTCCAAAAAAAAATGAATTGCAAAAGGGGCATCAAGTTCTCTATTTTAATTGGCCAGATCCGTATTATGTCTGGATACAATATAATAAAGAAAAAGATGTAATAACTTTAGATATGTATATACATTTGTCAGGTATCATGTACCAGTGGTTTGGTACTGGTATTCTCTGTGAATAGTTTCATATTAATGAAATTGATGGAGTTCACTGTTCACCCACTACTTCTAAAAATAAAAATAAAGAAAAAGAATAAAAAAAGAATAATTTTCTACACACCCTTCAAGACAACTCTAATTTCTTATTTACCTCTCAAGTCTTAAATTTATCTTATTTAGCCTTTGACTCTAACAATAAGAACCTTTCAAGAAATTCCAGTGTTGTAAAAAATGTTTGTTTAGGCCGATTAATTGGCCGATTAGTTGTTGGCGGTGACCAAACTGTCAAAAAAATTCCCGATTAATCTGCCGATTTTTTCCGATTACGACTGATTATTCCCGATTATTTCCGATTAATCGCTTGGCGTTACCTTGTCCGTCCGACAAGTGCATACCGTTATTTACAACACTGAGAAATCCAATTTACAGAAAAATCCAAACAACCATTGAATGAAAAAAAGGTTAAAATTTCTTCTATATCATATCAACGAAAAACACTTCTAGATCAAACTATTGCCAAAGTTACAACAAACTACAAGGATTCCTAACTGAACACTCTGTAAAAGGGAAGTTTCGAACCAGAGAGCAAAATCAACTTGCAAAGAGAGAAATTGAGAGAGAAATCAAACAAACGAACACCAGAGTTTACGTGGGAAACCCTCGAAGGGGAGAAAACCCACGGCCGTCGCCTCGCGCACAAATCCACTATTGTTCAAAGAGTTAGGTTACAGCGATATCAACTAGAATACAAAACAAAAGAGGAGATCGCTAATGTATAGTGTTAAAACAAAAACAAGCCAACAGTAAAAGGCCTAAATCTGGGCCGTACATACAGATCATGAATTTGGCTAATCTGGACCGTCGGATACAAGGATTCATATGCAATTGACTTTTCGAAAATAATTTTCGCCGAGCTCGACAGAGCGGTGCTTCGTAGCCTCAGACACCCCTCGCAGGGGCTGCCGCCCCCCTGCCACCCCCCGCATAATCCTTGAATCAGGCCCACATACATAACACACTCCTCGTACCAAACAAATTTCACAAAAAAGGGAATAAAAAATGAGGAAATAGAAATAAAGAAAAAAAGAAAGGAGAAATTACTAAGCCTTCAATTTGTCTCCAACCCCTCTCTTACCATCTTCTTATAGCCCTACATCCTTGGTTAAAGACTTATAGTAGTCATGTACAGTATAACACAGTACCAGACCAGTACCAATACCATCTTCTTATAGCCCTACATGAAGAGACAATAGAAGAGGGGGTAGAGGACGACCGCGCGGTCAGTGGGACCGAGGAGGACGGCCGTGGAGATGTCTTTGAGTTTGTTTCTTTGGTTCTGACGCGAGAAAGAAAATTGGAGAGAAGAAAGTTAGTGAATTATGGTACGGGTATAAATTCAATTCGATTATCCAACCCGTTAATCAAAAGATCTATCTAACAATGAAAGTTGAGTGGTGTAGATACAGAAAAGAAAGAAAACAAGCAGGACAATTTTGTCTTTTATTTTTTAATTAAAGTTTATACAAATTCTTTATAATTTAATTAGAGATAATTTAGAATTAAAGTTTATACAAATTTTTATATCACGAATTAAAACAATTAATTTTATATTAATATGTTCCGTGCATGAATAGAAGTTACTTATATAGAGGTTAATTACTTGTAAAAATATAAGGCTTAATTTGTCATAAAGCAAAAAATAGAAGTTACTTGTTAAAATATAAGGCTTAATTTGTCATAAAGGAAAAAAATAGAAGTTACTTATAATAATATAAGGCTTAATTTCATAATTTGTCATAAAGGAAATTAATCACCAACTCACCGCTGCCATATAACCGCTGCCATAAAATCACCAACTCACCGTTTCTTTTCCTCAATATATAAAAACCCAATTGATTGTTTGCTTCATTGAGTTGTAACAATTTTCTTGGGGATTAAGATGAGAATGTCACCACCACCTGCCGCTGCTCTGTCTTCCTCGTCTTACGATGACTCTTCGTCTGATGAAGCACAGTACATTGTACAGTGCAACCCTCCCCGTACCAAGCGTGATGATGACGGATCAGATTCTGATTCCGGATTCCAGACCGATACCGACCCGCTGACCAAAACACAAAGAACGGAGGATTCTTCTGAACAAGACGAGGAGGAGGAGGAACGAGAGGAAGTGGAGAAGCAGAAGTTACCAGCGAAAACCCTAAAGCAAAAGGAGGATTCTTCTAAAGAAAACGAGGAAGAGGAACAAGAGCAAATGGAGAAGTCGAAGTCGCCGACTAAAGAACCTGAATCTCAACCTAACAAGAAGAAGATGAAGCTTTCGGCGTCAGATCAGGCTACCTCTCAGAAGAGAATCTGGAGTCTGGATGATGAGATGGTACTTCTTCGAGCCTTATATGAGTTCCAAATCAGAAATGGTAAACTTCCTCCTAGAAAGGATTACGCTTCATTTCTCTCGGGTATAAGCGGGTCAATCAGCTTCGCTGCCAATGAGACACAAATCTTTTACAAGATTCAACAATTGAGACATATCTATAGTCAGAAGAAAAAGAAAGGATTTGATATCAATTTCTCACAACCTCATGAAAAGGTTATGTTTGATTTGTGCGCCAAGTTGTTTGAAGGTAGCAGCAAGGTATCAAAAAAACGGGCTTCACCGGAAACCAACCGTGATACCGAGTTGGAAAGTGGCGGTAAACAAAAGAAAAGAATCACAGAGCAGGGATCACTAATGGCAGCAAACAGTGGTGAGGTGGCAAGGTCCCATTTTTATCTTGAAGGGCTGATCAAGGACATGATCAGTACACAACAATATCCGAGGTGGCTTTCGACAGTTGAGGACGTGGTTGCGCAGATTGGGGAGTTGCGGGCGAAGGATTTAGAGGTTAAGACCAAGATATTGAGGATCAATGAGATTAAATTGCAAGCAAGGAAAGAGAAGATCATGGCCGAGTTGTTTGACATGATTGCCGATGAGATGGTGCGCGATTAGTCGGTGATAATGTTGTTCCATTTTGTAGAGAATATCTACATTTCAAATCCACTAGTTGGTTATGGTTTTGGTACCAGTAATTAGTGATGGTACAAATATAGTAGTTGTTAGTACAAATTTTGGAGCATGCCAGTGTGTTATCAATGCAGTAGTTATAGTGCATAACTAATTGCTATCATAGCATTGTGTTTTTCTATTTATCAACTGGGTTTTACATAAACTAATTACACTGTCATTCTAAAGTCTAATGATGTCATAGCTAGTATAAGAACCATGTTATGTGAATATTGAACAAATAATCATGGGTATTTGAAGTTTTGAACTTTGTTTTTGAACTGCATGCATGCATTGTCGGTATACTGCTTTCACCAAATTTTAGTAATTTTCTAATTAGTTATGTTTTCTTTTCTTGCCTTAATTGATTTATACCAACTAGGCTAAACAAATTTTACTTTTATAAAATTTGTTCTCCTCAATGTACTAAAATTAGTATTTTTGTTGGCTAAATTTTAGATATATATATAAAAATTTATCTAATTAAACTGCAGTTTTAGGCCACACTGTAAACATACAACACCTAAATAGTTATGTAAACTAATTGCTGCATTTCAAAGAAAAGAAAAGTTTTACAAAACAATGGCTTAAATGGTTGTCAAAATATGTCCACTTTATATCCTCTGCATTAACACAATATTTTAATTAAGGAATTCCACTGTCTGATTGCACCTACGATTCAGAAACTTTTTTTATTTAGATATTTCTCCGTCTAAATAAATTACTGGAGAAAAAATCAATCTTCGCTCTACTGGAGGAGAGAAAGGGTCTAATTAAATCTGATTAAATCTGAACCGTAGATACAATCTGACGGTAGAAACTCCTTACCTCAAATACTGCGTTAATTTGATTGTAGTGCCCCAAGTTACCCTGAATTCGGATCACCGTATAATTTTTAAGTTAATGAATCTTAATTACCTCTGCATTAACTCAAAAGAGAATATTTTGAGTTAATGAATCTTAACTGTATAATTTTAAACAGAGACAATTCAGAAACTGCCTATAATATAGAGGGTCTTTCAATATTAGTGCGGATCTAATCTGCATGAATCTTAAAAGATCAGAAAGTTGAGACTCATCAATTCAAAAGGGTTTCTCTTCTCTTGTGGAAAAAAATACAGGTGCTCGTTGAGTTACAAATGAATTGTGCAGTTTAAGTATATAACATTCCGTGAAGCGGTCATCATAATTTCATTGTATGAACTTTAACACCAAAGATTACACCAAATATCAACAGAGTATCTCACAAGGGAGGGATTTTTTTTTTTTTTTTGCAAGTAATAGGAAAAGATCCTGAACTAGGGGTGTAAACGGATCGGATATTATCCGGATTTATCCGGATCCGAATCCGGAAAATAGCGGATTCGGATACGGATATTTTTAGATACGGAACCCGATTCGGATAATTTTTTAACCGATACGGATACGAATACGGTTTCGGATATGAAACCGGATACGGATAATTATCCGTATCCGTATTTTCTTTATTTCGAATATCCGAATATTTTTTAATGGTTGGGCCCAGTGGCCTGTTATTCCGATATTCTGGTTGGGCCAAATACTCTCTATTTTTCTGATGCCAACTTGCCTCTTCCTGCACCAATATCTCATCTAACTGCAATTGTATACCAGCCCACTCATTATACTCATCTAAAGAGATGTCACTAAGTTCATTTTGATTTTCTAATCGTTCAAATTTCTCCATTAACTGTTTCTTTCTTTTTTTCCCAACTAAGGCCCTTCCAATTTCTATACCAACCTTTTATCTTATCTTTTAGCCATTTACTCTTCTGAACCCAACTCTTATCTAAATCTGAAATTCATTTATTTATCCTTTTGGTGGAACTCATCCTCCAAGCTTTATTAAATAGTTGCTAGAATGTTTTTTAAGTGTTATTTTTAATTATCCGAATAGTGGAACTCATTTATTTAGATGTTATTTTTTGCTAGAATGTACAATAGTATTCATTTTTAATTATCCGAATTATAGTGATATCCGTATCAGTATCCGTATCTGAAAAATTATAACAAATACGGATACGGTATGACCACTATCCGATCCGTATCCGACCGTTTACACCCCTATCCTGAACCAACTGAAGCACGTGGCGAATACACAAAAAAATCGATCTCTCTAACTGGTTGATTCTCTGCGGACAATTAACACATTAAAATAAGAAAGGAGCTCCTTACTTTTTCTCTTGTTTTTCCTTCTCTTCTCTGTTTCCTGTTTTTTTTTCCTTGTTTTCTCTCTGTTTTTTGTAATAAAGCAGGAAATAAGTTGTTTTCTCTGGATATCTCTGTCTCGTTCTAATTTTTAATCAGCACGATCGTGCTGAGGATGAAGAACTAACGGTTCAATCAGAAGCGGAACTTGACTTTGAATATAGAAATGGCTACCACTAATAAAATGACATGTTTATCAAAATACTTAATAAATAATAAAAAAATTCAAAAAAATATAAAATTTGATCTGCAAGCACATTTTATTTAGATAATCATGTTAAACGGTTTGAATCGACAATTTGAACTTTGAAAATGTAAAAAATGAAGAAGCTAACTTTGTAATAACTCAAAAGTAGTGTAATCGAATCCCTCCTCTTATTTAATACTAATCTAATCTGATATTATATTTATTTAATACTAATATAATATTTAAACCAATATTATATTCCATTTTATACTTAATAACTACAACATGATATTTAATCTAACATTTTATTTAATATTAATCTAATTTATTATTTAATATTAATCTAATTTGATATTATATTTATTTAATACTATATTTTAAATTAATATTTAAACTAATATTTTATTTAATACTAATCTTATCTAATATTATATTTATTTAATACTACTAAAATATTTTATTTAATACTAATTTAATATTTAAAGTAACTCTAATTGAGAGGAATCAAATATTTTATTAATATTACAAACTCCACTAGCTCTATTCTTGCTAACTCACTATTTTTATGAGTTAGTAGAATAAAGCTATTCTTGAACTAACCCTATTTGCTAATTTGTGCTTTGATTACCAAGATTTAAAAATAGTGGAGCTAACCCAACATCACCCTACATATTTAGTACTTTGCAATATTTCAGATAGAAGTTAAAATGCACCTCAATTACCAATTCATCAACTACAAAAATTACCAATGAAGCATTTTCATTGGCTTTACTAGAGTAGGTCTAATCGCAAAATGGGTAAAGGCACTAACATTAAAGGTTCATGTTAAATAAAGATATAATCTATAGGCCTAAATGCAAAAATAAAAGCAACAAATGACCTCTACAACAAAATATAAACTAATGTCTAGATTGTGCAACATGAAATTAGTGGAGCCTCCTTCGGCACTCGGCTGCACCACAGTGGCAGGTCAACTTTATGACCTTGCCATCGGGCATCACCACACTATCCATTGCGTAACCGTAATCATATGTCAACTCCTGCATACAACAAAATATGAACTGATTAGGAGATCAGCAATTATTATTTCTTTTTAAAAAAAAACTGGAGACAACCATCACAATTTCTTAAAAACTGCCCTAAAATCTGATTCAGCTTTAGTACTAGGGTTTTTGTAATGTCTCAGCTAACA
The DNA here is from genome assembly GCA_025461125.1 of Carex kokanica. Classification (NCBI taxonomy): domain Eukaryota; kingdom Viridiplantae; phylum Streptophyta; class Magnoliopsida; order Poales; family Cyperaceae; genus Carex; species Carex kokanica. The sequence goes on along the minus strand of JAJGRX010001241.1, from coordinate 672,190 downwards.
AAGAAGAGAGCATCCTCGGATCAGATTGGCCTAGATTCTGATCAGACAATTTGGGTTTAAACTCAAAATTTGAGTTACTTGAGAGGATATTGACTTTCTATACAAACATCCATGCCCAAATAAACATAAACAAACAGCCACCACTGTTACAGTTGCTCATCCCCACTTATCAACCAAAACCAAGATTCTAAATAGCAATTATAGCGGCATAGCAAGGAGACAAAAAAAACTATTGCAAATAGCGTAGATATAGCGGAAGCTATCATACATAGAGTTTTTTTTCTTTTTAAAAATTTATATTCTATATTTATACTAATTATCAACATGATCAATATTAGAAAATTGGAGTAACAATCAAATGATAACTAATCTAAGTCTATATATTTTCAATTATGCAAATAAAAAGAAAAAAAAAGATCTACAAGGTAACATTATTTAATAGTTCATACTTGATAGTATTACAGATTATAATAGACAAAGAGCAATTAATTTTACAAGTGAAATGAAGTATACTTATTTGAACATTTTATATATTATAATAATCAAAATTAGCTTTCAATTAAAACAAACGGCAATAATTTTACAAGTAAATACTAGACGAAGAACAAGCAAAAGAAAGAATTAATATCTGAATATTTTCTAATATAGAATGAGAGACTAAATCACAAATAGGAACAGAAGCACATAATTCAGTTTAGAATACTTATCATAACAGACCATGTAGCATCATAAATAAGAACAAAAGCTCATGTAGCATAGCGGTAGCAATAACGCGTAGCGGAATAGCGGTCAGCTATTATAACTATAGTGGTTGCAGCTAAATTAGCGCACTTTTATCTCATAGCTTAACTTTTATGGTCCGAAAAAGCTATAGCATAGCTATAACGCTGCTATAGCTAACTATTTAGAACACTGACCAAAACTTAACAATAAACATGCAGCAAATGTATAGACTATATATAGAAATGCAATTTGTTCAAAGTCCAAACAATAGAGATCTAGAAATGTAAACAATGGTGCAGACTATATCTAGAGTGAGGCTATGGTACTATGCATAGTGCATAATGGTCCGTACTATGGATCAATATCTCCATTTTCAAAGTCCAAACAATCGATCTGAACCATTCAACATGATCTCCATATAAAAATGTACTAGTAGGTCAAATATTACAATTTTTAGAATTTTTTTACTATTTTTTTATATAGGTAGAAAATCAGTCAATCTATGATTTCTAAACCATTCACAAGTAGAGATTTTTTACCTATCTAAAATTAGTACAAAGATTTAAAAAAATATAAAACTCAGTCTAAAAGTACATTTTCATATGGAGATCACATTGAATGATTCACATTGACTATTTTAATTTTTAAAACAAAAGTATTGATCCATAGTACGGACCAATCTGCACTTTTGAGTGTGTAATACACCAAAAAGTGGTACATGTACAGTGCTCAAGGAATGGTATACATACAAACAGTAGCAGCTAGTTCGTATTGCATTTTTGGGCCTAAAAGATTGTAAAAGAAGAGGAAGAAAGGGAAAAAAGATGAGACCTGAAGGGGCGGAATGGTGTCGGCAGCAAAGAGCATGACCTTGGCAAGCTTGATGTCATGGTGAGAGCTTAGAACGCACTGCACAAAGAGATTTGGTGCACAGCTGTGGTTAATGAAGCGGGCAACATTTCCCTCCTTCTCTGCATCAATGCAGTACTCTACTGGTGATTCTGACTCGCTGTTTGGGTCCACTGAGGGAACCTCCCCTGCTCTTTGCTGTTTTTTTTAAAAACACCAATGAATGAGACAGTAAATAGTTAGTTAATGACATGAGATGTGTGAACCAAAACTCAATTGGTTGTCAATAGACACAGAATAAGAGTAGTAGCTACAGTGTTTATTGAGCGAGGCTATGGTACTATGCATAGCGCGGATTGGTCCGTACTACGGATCAATATATTCATTTTAAAAGTTCATATAGTCAATCTAAACCATTTTCATATGAAAATCTACTTGCATACTAAATTTTACATTTTTATTTTACTGTTTTTTAGGTAGAAAATCACTATTTTTTAATGGTTGAGAATCTTTAGATCAAGTGATTTTTTACATATCTAAAAAAAATGTAAAATTTGATATGGAGATCATGTTGAATGGTTCATATCGATTGTTTAGACTTTGAAAATGGAAATATCAATCCATATTACGGACCATAGTCTCACTCATGTTTATTTCCCAACAAAAGAAAAGAAAAAAAGCTAATAAAAACATAGCACGATGCTATTAAAGTCTATTACTTTAGGTACCAATATATTCTACAATTGATTAACAAACACTTGATTGTGCTTTTATCTCTTTTCAGCCTAAATGCAAATTTTGGGAAGCATATTCTTCGGGTACCACACGGTATAATGAGCTCCCAGCCGAGCCAAAATAATTTTAGTGCCTTGGATTATACAGGGATCTGTTTTAAGATCTGTGTTAGATTAAAAAGGACTATGCAGATCTCATTTCACACGGTAGGGTACCATGCTCGATCTGAAACAGGCTCCCCTTAAATCAAATATGCACTGAATAGGCATTACCTTCCAGGTTTATATGCAGTAACCAGAAAATTAAAAAATTGTAAACTACCAACCGAGCTGACAGGACATTGATAGTACAAAATTCTTTTTTTTTTCATGAACAGTGTGATAAAATTCCATTTTTCCAGTCAAGGGAATAAAAAGAAAGAAAAAAGATGTACCTCTCTTCCGTCCAATCCCTTCATTGTTTGTAGACAATCGATGTCAAAAATGTATTTGTTCTCAAAGTGGTTACAGTCAAGTTCATCAGAACGCTTCAGAATGCCGGTGTATTCACACACCGGCGCACCAGCTGGGATCGTGTCCCATGACCTAACAGCCCATCCCTTTGTCGGAGTTTTGAACACCTGGTGCAAAAGAATTTCATATTTTGGTGAGTTTTATTTCATATTTTTATTTGAGTGAGGCTATGGTAATATGCATATTACACAACAGCCTGTGGTATGGACTCATATCTCTATTTTCAAAGTTAAAAGATTCAATCTAAACTGTTTAACACAATCTTCAGACAAAATTTCAAGTTTTTAAATTTTTTAGATGAGGAGGGTTCCAATGCACCCTCTTTTTTGTGCTCCCAATGCACCCACATCCTTTATCTCCGTTTTTAAAGTCCGAACAGTCGATCCAAGCCGCTCAACATAATCTTCATAATAAAATATGCTTGGAGACCAAATTTTATATTTTTTAGAATTTATTTACTATTTTTTTAGATAGATACAAAGTCACTTTATCGAATGGTCTAGAATCTCCTTAAAACTGTGATTTTGTATCTATCCAAAAAAATAGTAAATAAATTCTAAAAAATATAAAATTTGATCTCCAAGCATATTTTATTATGAAGATTATGTTGAGCGGTTCGGATCGACTGTTCAGACTTTGAAAATCGAGATATATATATATATAATGTGGGTGCATTGGGAGCACAAAAAAGAGGGTGCATTGGAACCCTCCTCTTTTTAGATAGGTAGAAAATCACTTTATTTGTTATTATGGCCCATCCAAAACAGCGAATTTCTACCTATCTAAAAAATAGTAAAAAAAAGATCCAAAAAATATAGAAATTTGGTGTACAAAGTACATTTTGATATGAAGATTATGTTTAACGGTTCGGATCGACTAATTAAACTTCAAAAATAGAGATATGGATCCATAGCACGGGTCAACCTGTAATATGCATATTACAATAACCTCATTCTTTTTATTTTATGAAAAAGACTCAAGCTGTGGTTTGCTTTTAATACCCAAATCAAGTCAAGATTACAAACCTCAAGACGATATCTCATATCTTTCTGGGATGTACGGTTTATGCAGTCAGGTCCACATTGGCATCCGGCTCCGCACTCATACACAATTGATTTCGCCTCCACCAGCCTATGTGTGATAAAAGAAATTAAAAAAAAAAGATGCGCCTCAAAATTCAATTCTAAAAATCACGGCTTACTTGAGAAGAATACAATTTAGTATCATATTTTAGATGTAGACTTTTCCAGTAATTTATGCAATAAATAAAAACAATAGAACAAAGTGCAATATATGTACAGGTAAACTGATCTGGAACAGTACCTACCAAAACAGTATACTATTTTTTTTAACAAGCTAACTAAAATGGACAACAACTTGACCAACTATATCAAATACCTTGTGTATTTGATCTGTATAATCTAATCTAATTTAACAAATCATACATCTCCTAAGCATTTCAAAAGAAAATGAATTTATTACCTTCCACCATCCATCCTGACATAGGCGAAGTTAGTCCCATTCAATTTGGCGCAAGGGCAGTCAAGTGAACTTGCGCAATCCCCATGGCATTTGCATCCCGCTTCATTCTTTGGTATTTTTATCTCTGAAGGGATGTGGAGTTTCTTTATATACTTGAAACCTGCACATTGGTATAACAGAGCTAGTTTACCCTTTTTGAGACCACAATGTATAACCTGCACATTGTAAACTAGTTTACCCTTTTTGAAACCTGCACATTGGTATACATTTTGAGACCAATGATGTACAATTTCCACGTATTTTACCCTCATTAATTCATGTAATCTGAACAAATTTAAAAAAAATAATAGATTACTTGCCTGATGGTTCACATGGCGGATCATCAACAGTATTTGTTGCAGGAATAGGAATTGTCTCCTGACCATTACTGATGTCTTTAATAACCAAACTGATTGAACACGACAAGGGGCAAAAAGGGAAATGTTAATGTAAAATAAATAATGTGCAAGTAGCCAAGTACTAGTTTATGTTAGAGCTGCATCTACAATTTTTCTATTTTCTTTGGCCGTACTGATTTGAACAGGACAAGGGGCAAAAATAAAAATGTTAAATGTAAAATAAATGATGTGTAAGAACTAGTTTATGTTAGAGCTGCATCTACACTTTCTCTATTTTCTTTGCCCGTTTTGATTTAGTGGATAATTAATTGACTAAATCAATCTAAAAATATGAAAAATGCAACTATACCCTCGCAGATCAGCAGTGGACTGGGGAACATCTTCACGTATAAATCGAACCTACAGTTAACAAACAAGAAAAGATCAGACAGAGAACCAATAATCAATGTCTTTTGTGAAACTTGGAGCATTTTTGGATTAGTTAGGATTAGATATGCATCTGAAAAGTAAATACTTGAAAATAACGGGTATAAGAACCTGAGAGGTAGTAAGTTGCTTCTGTCCTTCGAGCCTCTTAAGCTTGTATTTGTAGACAATGAACTTTTGAAGCCCTTTCTCAGGCCAATAATCAGTAACCTACACAATAGAAAATGAAAGATGTAAAGCTATAACATAATGTTGGCAAAAACATAGAGAGAGAAAGAGAGACATTCTAAATCAAACCATGTAGAGTCCGTCATAGGTATAGATCTTCCCAGTGTAGCTATTAAGTGCTTTGTGTCCCCGTATGACCCGCACTGGCACTTTATTGTCAATGCTATTCTGCAATATTTAGTTTACAACGTTATCAATCAAAGATAAACCTTCAGTACCAAGTTAAAAGAATTAAAAAATTCTTTTAAAGTTATATGAACAGCTAAAAAAATTCTGTAAAGAATTAAATGAATTGTATGAAGAACTAAAAAATTAAGTAAATACAAACCTTGAGCGCCAAGTTGCCACGCTCCAACTTTTGGTCACTGATTTGCTTCTTGTTTCCAAGCAAATCATGCCCACCTTGCCCAGTATAGGTGATTGTATCAGCGTTGTCAAGGTCATCCTCATACTGCCCTGACAACACTATACAACTCGCCAATGGGAATGTGTACTCCTGATACTGATCACATTTAAACAAAAAATAAAATTCTCAAAAACGTTTTGCATAGGAGAAGCAGAATGAATGGTTCAAATAGTGTGTATTGTTTTGTTACTTGAATATCCTTTAAAAACAACTATGTAGATCTTATTGAAGTATGAGGCACTAAATAGCGTACAGTACCATCTAGTGGCAGGGGGGTCATTTAACTGTTAGCATTTTAATATGATATAGTGGACAATAAAAGCATGACATTGGGATGGTATGTAAAATCAATTTGTTCCTCTAAAGCCCAAATTATTACTAATTTCTAAGCATAGGAATATTGCAAAATATCAATTCCATTACACTTCAGTACATTACATAATTTGTGAAGGTAATGTAAATAAAGTATAACCATAGAAAGGCAAGTGTGGTAAGTAATTTAATATATAATTGTTTTAGCAGCAAGGTTCGAAAACGTGATATACTATGGAATTGCACACTATATCATGATATTTAAAAGCTTGATAGGTTGAGATTATTCATATATTTATACGAACACTTACTAATGAAAATATGTTGTTAATAACTTTTATAATAGGCTCTCTAATAAATAATTTCTAAATCAAAAGAATAGAGGTTTTCTTAAAGTGAAGCAAAGTTGAAGACAATTCACAGAAAGTTCATTTGCACCCACAAAATGGCCCAATTGTTATTGTTAACATCATTATATCTGATGGCTTAGTAATACTAGGTTAAATAATTCAGAACTGCAAAAAGAATATTTACCACTTGCTTGTATTCTTGGCCCATATAATCAATCCCGTTAAGCCAGTGACTGTGAAGACCCACCACAACCATCTCAGCTCTGGAGAAAAATTGATCCCCCACTTCAATACCTAAAACATATAATAAAACTGTTACAAACTGAAAAGAAATACTGCAATTTATGCAGTGTGCGTTGTTTTGGTTAACAAGAATCAAGTTATTCAATTAAATCTATTTAGTTTTATTTACTGGTAAACCCAAAATTGACTTGAATGATATGTACTTCGACCATTCTCATTTGTGGCACAAAGCATGTAAAGATTCTAAAACTCGTATAAATCATTTTAAGGCCGCTCACTAGCATATAAATCTTTTTATGGCCCCCACTTCAATACCTAACATATAATACAACTGTTACAAACTGAAAAGACATACTGTAATTTATGCAGTGTGCACTGTTTTGGTCAACAAGAATCAAGTTTTGATTCAATTAAATCTATTTAGTTGTATTTACTGGTAAACCCAAAATTGACTTGAAAAAATATGTACTTGACCATTCTCATTTCTGGCGCAAAGCATGTAAAGATTTTAAAGCTCATATAAATCATTTTAAGGCCGCTCACTAGCACAAAAGGCACAGCCTCATCTGACCAGAATTCAATTAATGCAAATACAAAATTAAGATTTTGCTTGGTTTACTAGACTAGATTTGATCAGACCTGGATTTTGATTCAATAATGAGTCTGGTCAATAAAGAGCAAAAACATACCTGGTATATGGCCAAGTCTTTTTACAGGGTTTAGAACCATCATTTCCTCCTGCATCTGTCGACAAAAGAATTACAATCACTTTTCACAGCACATCACAATAAAGAATTCATATTCAATGGCTTGACCAAAAAACTAAACTATAATCAAAGTTTGTGATCTTCTTTTGTAAATTTATTCTGGTGTCAATGTACCTTAGTAATCGCTTTCAAATCGGGTCGCTTCGACGGTCTCTTTACATCTTCCTCTTCTTCCTCAGCCTTCTCATCCTCTTCTTCCTCCTTACCTTTCTCATCCTCTTCTTTCTTCTTAGCATTCTGGAGAAATGATAATAACAAGGGCCGAATATTTAAAAAGGTAAAGACAACAACTAAACAATGTCATACATCACATTAGTGTATTGCAAATGGTCCGGTCCGAACCCGGCTGGGCCACAGTTCGCATGGTTCACGGGTCTACATGGTTCGGGTCCGACGGGTCCGATTTGGAATAGTTGGCCCAGACCCGTGCTAGAAGCCTAGAACCATGGTCCCGTTGACCACAGTCCGGTCCAGTCCCAGGTCCGATCCAATCCAATTTTGAACTTTTGAATTCTTTTTTCGGCGAGTCCGAGAGGGTTTTGTAGGGGTCCGGTCCGGGTCCTGGGCGGGTTGGTCCGGGTTTGGCCATGGGTCCACAAGGGTTCAAAAGGGTTCACAGGGGTTGGTCCGGGTTTAACCATAGGTCCACACGGGTTCAAAAGGGTTCACACGAGTTTACAGGGGTTTGGCCACGGGTCCACACGGGTTCACACGATTTCATACGGATTCACACGGGTTTTATCACGGTCCACACGGTTTTATCAAGGTCCAGTCCGATTTTGCCACGGTCCGAATTACCACAGTCCATGGGTCAAGACCCGCCGGTCTACTAAAGGTCTAGTGGAAAACACCGACCAAGACCCGTGCTAGATCCGGGTTTAGTGACGGTCCGGTCCACCACAAGTTTGACTCCAGTGTCCGGGTCGTTCCAGTGTCCGGGTCGTTCCAGTCCAAAAGAACAGGTTGTCCGATCCAGTCCTAGACCAGACGGTTATTTTCAAACCACTACATCACATCACCTGCATTTTCTTTATTTAAATTGAACATAAATATAAGTTTTTACCTTGGATGTTTTCTTTTTTTCTTTGGCATCCTCAATTTCTTGAACTCTTCTTTGTTCCGCCTAAATACCAACAAACAATAATAACATTTATAAGAAAAGAGATATTTCAAGAAACTAAATAAAGTACGATAAAAAATATGGTGGTACTTCAAAATACAATAAAGTACAAAATATTGTAGATAAATCACAATAAAAGACAAATAATAACCTGAACAAAGTAAAGATAATGACTAGTGAATGCACGAAGGGTCTCCTTAACCCTAGTTTTCGAGCTCTTCACAGCTACCGGTAACAGGTCGAGGTTACTATCACCCTCTGCCAGCTCCTCTGTGATCAACCCTTCTAGAATGGGTTTCCTAACCAATCTAGGTTTCTTCTTTGGAGGCCCACTTTTCTTTTTCGGCACACTTTTCTTCACCTTTTTCTCTGGGCGTTCCTTTTTTTTAGGACTCTTCTTGGGAATTATCTTTGGAGGGGGTTTTTCTCTCTTAGGACGGGCCCGCTTTTTCAGAGAAGCAATTTCATCCGTTACTGGTATTTTATCCATGTAAGACGGCTTCTCTTTGCTAGTGAGCCGCGAACTCCTACGCAGCTCGCTGTTGAGCAAAGGTGAAACCTCAACGGCTGCCATCTGTAAATAATAATAGTGTAAATCAATCATGAGATGAAAAGTAAGAGAAGAAGAGGTAAAAAGTAGTAGGGGATGGTAATAAATATAACCTTTGAGAGGTTAAAAGAGATTAATTAACCTTATCCTCCTATTAGCTAACCAACTAATCAAGAATCAATTGAGAAATTTTCTTTCATTCCCTTTGCCCCGTTCCCTTCACTGTCCAAACAATGAAAATTTATAACAGAGATGTCGCATTTCAAAAATTCACCAAAATTAAAAAAAAAATTGACACTATTAATACCAAAACTGCCTTATCAAGCAAACTCATGTGCAATTTCTGTATGAATAATACAGAAAATTAAAATAGGGTTCACACTTTCACGAAATTTGCACATGTGGCTTCCCCTGGTTTGTGGGGGGGTCCAGAGGAATTATCCCTTTCATCCTAAATTAACTCTATAAAACTTTGATACCAGAATTACCTCATCAGGCAAACACTTTCAGAATAAGGGAGTTGCTCCTAAAGCAGTCAAATATAGTCAATCCAGCTCACTATGTGAACTCTTATGCAAATAACACCAATGAAATTAAAATTTGCTTATTATATATTTATTGCAAATGACACTCTCTATTAATACCAAAACTGCCTGGTCAAGCAAACTATCGCATGTACAATTTATGTGTGAATAATACAGAAAATTAAAATAGGGTTCACACTTTCATGAACACAATTCCTAAATTAACTATAGAAAACTTTTGACATTTTCTGTTGATATCAGAATTGCCTCATCAGGAACACTTGCAGAGTAAGAGATTTGCTACTAGAACAGTCAAATATAGTCAATCCAGCTCACTATGTTAACTCTTATGCAAATAACACCAAAAAAAATTAAAATTTACTTGTTATATATTTATTGCAAACAAGGGTTCTTTAGTCAGAAAATTATAATAAGAGAATATCACAGTAGTAGGGTTTATGGAGAGTATATGCTCAATTGCACACTAAATCTTCCCAGCAATAAAAATTATTGCTTAATAGAAATAGCAAGCCACAGTGCAAAATTGAAAAAACAAAAAACATAAGGAACGAATTTGTTCTTTTAGAAGGGGTGTACGGGAAAAAACGCCCAAAATAGATTTTTCGAAAGACGCAGTTAATAACTAAGTTCAAAAGTATTTGAATCTAATTAATGAGGCGAGAATAAATCATTTATAAGTTCAAAAAAAAGGAGGGAAAACGAAAAATCTACCCTCGCATTGATAACAAAATAGATTACAAGTTTAAAAAAGTTCACAAGAACTAAGTGCAATAGCGCAATCTAAACAACAAACGAAGAAAATATACTTTAAATAAGCAAAATCGCGATATAATCTATCTTTTTACCTCGAAGCAACGGTCGACGACGAGAAGCACTAACCGGTTGATGGCAACTTTACTAGAGGCGATTCAAACGGCTCGATGTCAGTCAAAACCTAGGAAAAGTTCGATAGATATACCGAGATTGTTAACAAAAGAGATTCTAGTTCAAAAATTCTACGAACAAATTAACCAACGAGAACAGCGCATCTAAACAAAAAATGAAGAAAATATACCTTCAAGCAACGACGTCAGAAGACGAGGGAGCAAATCCCGGCGGGTGGTTTTAGGAGGAGAAAAAAGGGGGGAAAAACTAAAAGGCGGGATGAGAGAGAAAGAGGGAGGAACGATTTTAAATTTTTTTGAAACCCAGGCAGAAGCTGCCTTGGATGAGGAACGATTTTAATGGTTTACTTGTTACTTGAAAAGGCAAGAGCTCCAAGCCTCCGAGTGCGTATCCTCTGAGATATCTTATATTTTGCGTGACCGACGTGTCCGGTGTCTATTCGAGGATAGCGCAGGGCCCAGTATTATTTGAGCTTTGAATCCGTGCGAAACATATATGAACGGTTGTGATTTTCCCAAAAGTGACGCAAAGTTTGGAATACCTCAGAGGATGCGAATTCAGACGCGGAGTGTAAAAGAGTGAGGTCAGGTGAAGAGCTGAATTGGCGGACTAGGCGTGAAATTTGATATTCTATATCCTCTCCAGTAACTGACCACGATCTCAGAACTTTTAACTGTTTAATTTTAGTTGAGATTCGTGCTTCATGGATCTTGAGGCAGATGAATGGCTAAGATTAATCAATTTGTAATATGATACCTGAGAGGTTGTGGCCGCATGTTAGGGTAGCCCCTTGAACTACTGCCCCACTTTTAATTGTCTGGATGAACCAGGTTTATGACGTACCTGGTGCACGAATATTGTCAATAATTAAATTAATAATTTTACGATTTTTTTAAACAAATTTAAATTTAAATTTAAAAAATAAATTTATATGCATAATATTATATGAGAAGGGTTCAAATGCCTCTATTTTTTAAACGTTAATAACTCAAAATTTAAATCATAAGCATTAAAATAAAACCGTTAGATGTGATATATATATAATTTTCTCTATGTGCTCATAAAAAATTATCACATTTTGGTTTTGTTTTTATGTGAATCAATAAAGTTAAAAAATCAACGTCTAGAAATTATCCACATTAGTACGTTTTTACAAACTCTTGATGACAACCAAAACAAAGTTGAAATATCATATTTTTTTTTTACACATGCATAGATAAAATTATGTAGATCATATCTAACGGTTTTATTTTGACTTTTAAGTTTTAAATTTTGAGTTATTAACATTTTTAAAAATAGAGATATAATGGAGGCAAAACAAAATGGAGGCATTTGAACCCTCCTCATATTAGATATTCTAGAATTAAATTTTATAAACTTGAAATATGGGTTGTGATGCATCATTAATCATTAATTTTAAGTCATATCGAGACAAAATAAAAAATAATACGTATGATATGTCTACATTATAAAATTTAATTTGAAGATTCTCAAAATTGTTCGAGAAATGATTGTTAAGTGAATTCATATCTTCTATCTATTAGCTTGTACAAAATAGATTACATTTTTTTTTAATTTGTGTACATCGTTATTTTAATATGAACTTAATTAAATAGAGAACAAAATATCAAAAATGGAGAAAGATATATCTTAAGATTCCACTACTTGGATTTGCCAGATAAGGGTGACTAGTGTGGATTTTGGACGAGTACTGCAGGGATAGAATAACTCGTAGCTGATCAAAATATTTTCAGTGTCGAGGAGAGATCCGATTACCACAATTTTGAGTTATCACAAAGTTACTACAACTATTTTTTACATTTTCAAAGTCCAAGTCATCGATCCAAACAGTTCAACATGATCTCCACAATAAAATGTGCTTGCAGATCAAATTTTACATTTTTTTGAATTTTTTTACTATTTATTAAGATGGGTACAAAATTCAATGGTCTGAATTTGACTAGTTTTTGTAAAATACTTAATAAATAGTAAAAAGTTCAAAAAAATGTAAAATTTGATCTGCAAGCACATTTTATTATGGAGATCATGTTGAACGGTTTGGATTGGTAATTTGGACTTTGAAAATGAAAAAAATTGTCGTGGTAGCTCAAAATTGTGGTAATCAGATCCCTCCTCTTTGAATTATAGGGGTTCGCTTTGAGATACTTGTCAGGTTAAAACATAACATGCAAATCACACATCGTATATGAACCTGTGAATTTTAAGATTTTACCTCGTGTAGAGCTAAGGGGAGAGAAAAAAAAAAGTATCTAATAAAGTGGTGCATCCTTAATATTAGAAAGGTCATGGCCAAATGTTTAAATAGCGTTTATCGCGTCATAGCGGAACGGTTAAAAAAACGGCGCTATACTTATATAGCACTGCTATAGCGCTAAATAGCGCGCTATAGTGCCATAGCTTTTATGGTCCGAAAACGCTATAGCGCGCTATTTAAAACCCTGGTTATGGCACAGGATCACCAAATATAAATTGCTGGAAGTGGAAGGAGAGTTCATTATTGGTTTCATCTGGAAGATGATTTGAAATGTTGGTAGAGAATTTGAAAATGATACAAAAATTTAATAATTATTTTCAAGTTGAAAAGTCAATAATTTTATTCTCAACTATATAAAATAAAGAACCCATAAATGATGCAAAAAATAATTAAGAATTTAAAACTAGTAAGTACTATAATACAAAAAAAATAAAGTTTTTGGCCTCATCCAGATAAAATTGCTGACTCATTGATATTCATCTATTAAACAAAATAATATATAATAAAATATAGGGAAAAAAATAAAAAATAATAGAAAATATTTGACTTTAGTACTTGATATAAATCATTTATCAAGTATAAAATATTTTGAGCTAATTTTTTCCAAAATATTATCTTAAAAAATTAGATAGCAAATAAATTTTTTATACAGCACGTTTGAAGTATCTACTAATTTTTTCGTGCAATTTTTAATTTATTTGATCAGCTAGAAATTTTCCATGATCTTCATTTTCCGTGATTTTTATTAATACCCTCCAAAAATAAAAATATATCAAATTTGCTCTCAATTTTTATTTTTTTTAAATCACTTTAACCGTCTCATGATTGGATGGTCCACTATTCGTACTAGACCGCCCCCACAGATGTAGATGCTCTTAGGCGTGAAATATAATTTGGAATTCTACATCCTCTCCAATAACTTATCACGATCTCATAATTTGCAACCGTTTACTTTTAGTTAAGATTCGTGCTCCATTATGGATCGTGGGGCAGATGAACGGATGTAATTAATCCGTTCGTGCTATGTTATTGAGAGGATGTGGGGTCGGTCTGATGGGACCCTCTGACTTCCCTTTTATTGGTCTGGATGAACCAGGTTTACGACGTACCTGGTGCAGGAATACACATGGAAAACAGCTAAAAGGAATTTACCAATCACAACATTCACATGAAAACACTCGTCAATAATAAAATTAATAATTTTAACAAAAAAAATTAAACTAATTTATATGTATAATATTGAACATATAGATAGTATGCATCTCGTATATGAAATTAAATTAATATTAAATTAAATCACTGCCTCACTGGTATAGAATTAATAAAAAAAAAATAGTATGTATCTCGTATATGATATGTCCCCAAAATCAAATTTCAAATATAAAATTTAATTTAAAGATTTGTCAAAATTGTGAATAAATGATTGTTAAGTGATTTCATATCTTCATTTTATTATTTTTTATTTGTGTACATCGTCATTAAGATATCTCTTAGGATTCCAATTTGATGTAGGGTTATTTTTATCATTATTATCTACTACTTAGATTTGTCCATACAAGGATTAGGGGTGTGGATTCTGAGTTAGTATACTTGCGGTATCACAGGAATAGAATAATTTCTAGCTGATAAAACTAATTTTGATGCCTATTTGGACTACTGGCTAGAGTCTGAATATCTCATAACTTCAATCTTTTCCACTTCGGAAACTGACTTCACCAACCTCGGCCTGTCACCCCGAGGCAGAATGAGCCCAACCCAATTACTTTTCTCACATACAACCTACTCTCTCCGAGATATGACGTATCAATAGGAGTCTGTTTTGAGATTCATGTCATGTTAAAATGGAAGATGTAAATCTCATTCTACAAGGTAAGGTACCGCACTGTATATGAATCCGTAGATTTTAACAGCGGCAATTTTAGCTCGCATAGAACTAAGGAGAAAAGGAATCTAATAAAGTGGCGCATCCTTAAAATTAAAAGATTATGGGACCAAATCAACCATTAATTTAATTGTTGGGAGGGGAGTTCATTATTAGAGCATATCTAACAATGATTTCTTTTAAATTGCTAATCTGATTTGTTAATTGCTAATATAATTGCTGGATCGTAGACCGATTTCTAAAAAACAAATTTGCTTATAAAACAAACAATTTATTTTGGATATGCTAGTACTCTCTCTCTTTCCTATTGGCTCTGACCCAATTTCTGAATTGGAGGGGTTAATAAATTAAAAGGACTTAATTTTTAAGTAGTGTTTTACAACTGTTTTTTATTTTTTATGGATTGCTGGGTTCGAGATGCTCTTAGTTTGACTTGCGGGAGGATTTGAAACATTGGCAGAGGATTTGAAAACGATACAAAAATTTAATAGTTATTTTGAAGTATTGGAAAGTCAATAATTTTATTCTCAAATATGAAATAAAAATCCATAAATAATACGAAAATAATTAAGAGTTCAAAACTAAGTACAATAAAGTTTCTAATGTTCAAATAAAATTGCTGACTTATTAATATCCATATATTAAACAAACTAATATATATTAAAATAAAGAATAGAAAATTGTTTTGCGTTAGTACTTGATATAAATCATTTTTCAAGTATAAATTTTTTTGTGTTTCTTACCGTTCATGTTGTACTATAATTTTATGGGGGAATTTCACGTATAATTTTCAAAAACTTCAAAATTATGTATTTTTTCCTCCAAAGTTTGAAATTACGTATTCCCCCCTATAAACTTCAAAAACTCACAAATTTACCCATTGTATTGTCTTTCATATTAAAACTCATTCTAAATTTATAAAATATCCATTTTACCCTTTATTAAACGCATAAAATGCCCATCATACTTAAATTTGAATCTGAAAGGTTCTTCTACTGTCCAAACTGCTTTAAGATTTGTGCATGCTAGATTAGCACGAATCTTAAAGCAAAGAACACAAATATTGAAGTGTCGTGCACAGATCTTAATGCGATACACGCGTATTGAAATTGCTTTAAAATTCGTGCACACTAGATAAGCACAAATCTTAAAACCAACTCATACATATATTGAAGCTACACGCACAGATCTTAATGCGATGTGCGTGGATCGGACGGCAGAGGAACTCTTCATATTCAAATTTGAGTCTGATGGACTTTTTATGCTTTTAATAAAGGTTAAAATGGGTATTATATAAATTTAGAATGAGTTTTAATATAAAAAACAATAAAATGGGTAAATTTGTGAGTTTTTGAAGTTTAGAGGGGGGAATACGTAATTTTGAAGTTTTGAGGGGTATACGTGAAATTCCCCCTAATTTTATTATCATATAGCTAAATTTACTTTTTTCAAAAAAATATCTAAAAATCTGGATAGTAAAGAAGATTTTAGTGTAGCATATTTGAATTATCTCCTAATTCCTAACAACATAAAATACTGAATAACTTCATTTAGTCCAGTCAATCTAATAAAATAAAGTAATTAATTTTTTATTTGGATCAAGAGTTCATACTGTAATTTCATTGGCGTGTAATTGTAAATTTTAATGGTTTACTTAAAAAAGGAGAGACAACGGCCAAACCGTGATTTTTATTAATATCCATTATTAATTATAAAATAATAAAAATGTCCACCTTAGCTGGGTATTTTTAAAAATGCCCACACCGGCCATTAAATAGTCGGTTGGAACTTTTTAAAATTTTTTTTTGTTAGATTACTTCTTTCGCTGTATAATTAGCATAATTATACTAAAATAAGCTAAATTACAAATATGTTAAATTACGCTAAAAATGGTAAATTACGCTAATTATATTAAAACTAGTACCGTGCTTGTGCGTTGCAACGGGAATATTATAAGATTGAATAGAATATGAAGAGATTTTTTTTATTGACATTTCACACAGAAGTAAGAAAAAATATATAAATGAAAATAAAAAACGCAAATGACAAAAAAAACGGAGAGATAAATAATAAATAACAGTAAAAGAAACAACAACAAATGAAAAAAATGAATCAAATATAACATGAAAAAAATCTTGAAGTATCATTGCTAGTGTGATTCTCTTCGAAGTCCACCATTTCTGAATATGAACATAAAAAATATGAAAAATAGATTATAATTGCTCCAATTGAAAAAATATAATAAAATTAGAAAAGTAATATTTCTATTCTTGATTTTCTCAATTCCAGGTGTGGGGTGATTTGTATAGAAACAACTCCAATTAAATATATTCTAGATTTTTCTATTATGTCGTTGAGATCTATATAGAAATAAACAAAGAAAAATATGGAAACAAAGAAAAAATTGATTTTCATTTTCTGTCGTGATAATTTGTATAGAAACAAAGGAGATATAGGAAACCAAAAATAAGGAAACGAAGAAATTGCTAAACGTAGGAGAAATAAGGAAAAAAAATGTCGCTACAAGGCAGTATAATCAATTTTAATTATAATATATTGTGTGACTGTACGTGTAGCGAATATGTTTTTAACTAAATATAAACTTCTGCACTTAAATAAAGATGCATTTAATCAAAACAAGACATATTATTTGATTTAGAGGGTTGAAATTTAATCTGAAATTTAATCTTTCAATCATAGTCGTTGGCGGATTGGACACCCAACGTGCTTAATAATGGAATGGAGATACGCTAAATTACGCATAAAAGATTCCCTTTTCCGGTAATGAAGAGAATGTGAATTCCGAGACAGGGCGGCGGGTCCCCTTTAATAATCGTGCCAGAGCAGATTGACGGTCTGGATACAAACTCAAAATTTGAGTTACTTTGGGGATCCAAATTTCTTGGTATCATGCTCTCATTAAGGATCCGACTCTGTTGCTTTTCTTAGAAAAAAACAGAGTCTTGCTTTTTTGATCCCAACCATTCAAAATTTTTCATTCGCGTATCTCAATAAAAAAAAAATTTCATGCACAAATCTCAACGAATTTGAATGGTTAGAATCTGAAAAGCAGAACCCTGCTTTTCTCAGCAGAGTCTGTTCCCTCATTAATTGATCTATAACTTTCTACTTTTTATTTATAACATCAATTAGCATGTCTAATTGTCTACAAAAGAAAAAAAGTTATCCGCTAATGAAAGAACATAATCAAAGTTAGAGGCCTGAAAAGGCCCAAAGCCCATTATTAGGGGAGGTACATATTAATCAAATCTATGTTAATACGGATAAACAATTGCTGTTTTTTTTAATCCAAAAGCAACCATTTTCAATACGTAATTAAATATTATGTCTAAAAAAACAAAACAATAAAATAAAGCAAGTGTTTTACCTGTACTTATAAATGAGTACAGGTAATTACCTGTACTTACCTGTACTTATAAATACTCATCGCGAAGTAAAGCAAGTGTTTAATTTCACGTCTATATCTTTAATTTCAAAGTTCAAAATGTCGATCCGAACCATCCAAGTTGATCTTCATATTAAATTGTGCTTGGAGACCAAATTTTACAATTTTTAGAAATTTTTAATATTTTTTTGGAATTTTTTAAAATCACTTATTTTCATAAAATTGTGGACCATAAAAAAATAAGTGATTTTAAAAAATTCCAAAAAAATAGTAAAAAATTTCTAAAAATTATAAAATTTGATCTCCAAACACAATTTAATATGGAGATCAACTTGAACGGTCTAGATCGACATTTTGAACTTTGAAATTGAAGATATAGACGTGAAATAAAACACTTGCTTTACTTCGCGAAGTACCGTAGCCCAACTCTCTCTCTCTCTCTCTCTCTATATATATATATATATATATATTTAATGAGTGAGGCTACGGTACTATGCATAGCATGGTTTGGTCCGTGCTACGGCTCAATATTTGAGTTTTCAAAATCCTAACGGTCGATCCGAATCGTTCAACATGATTATAAAATGAATATATACTTGCAAACCAAATTTTACATTTTTTAGAATTTTTTTACTATTTTTTTAGATAGGTCGAAAATCACTTGATCTGAAAATTCTGAACCATCCAAAAACAGTGATTTTCTACCTATCTAAAAATATAGTAAAAATTTTTGAAAAAAAATGTAAAATTTGGTTTGCAAGTACATATTCATTTTATAATCATGTTGAACGGTTCGGATCGACCATTAAGATTTTGAAAAATTCAAATATTGAGCCGTAGCATGGACCAATCCGTGCTATGAATAGTACCGTAGCCTCACTCATATTTAATTATATTATGCAGTTAATCGGATCGGATTTTAACTGATGTGCTCAATGGGAACTAATCAAAAGATTGACAAGTTCTACTTACTGCACCAACTTTTCTACGTGGCACATTTTTGACTAGTAAATGGTTAACTCTAAGCAAAGCAACATACGTGATGTTACATACGAAAGAGCCAAATCATTAATTAAAAACACTTTGTTAATTAGATTACATACCTGACAGATTGACTTAAGTTGTCTACATCTTTGATCCCATCCCATCATTTCCGTATAATTTAATGCCCAAGTATGCTAACTGCGTCCCTTATAATTGGTAGCTTCTACGTACCAAGGTTTCAAAAAAAGTATGCTAACTGCTAAGATAAAAACTTTAGCCCTTGACCAATTCACAGAGAACATTTCAAAGATAGACTAATTAGCCAACAGCTTCACTTATTTTATTTCCAAATTATGAGGAACATTTCAAGCACCCGCTACTACAAATTAATAACCATACAAGCTTTGGACATTGTATAACCAAATAGCAATTGGCAACTTATTGAAACGAATAATCCACCCAATATTAGTAGAAATAAACTCAAAGTAGTTAATTTTAATAAAATTTGATGTATATAATTGGTCATTCAATAGAAATATACAGTGTTCTAAATAGCGCACTATAGCGTTTTTGGACCCGAACGCTACGCTATGACATCAAAATGCGCTATTTGAGCTACGGCCGCTATAACGCTATCGCGGTCCGCTATTTGCACTGTACAATATGGTTTTTTTTTAAGCAATTTATATGGGTTTTAAATAAAGACCCAAAAAAGCTCAAATCGAAATTGAATTTGTTGCTACTTGCTACAGATAAATCAATTTGAAATTGGGAATATAAATTGAAATTTGAATAGAAAAAAAGTCCAAACCGAAATTAAAATTTGAATAGAAAAAAAAATATATTATGTCATGAATCATGATGTTTAAGATATTTTTAATAGAAAAAATCGATAGTTTATGATATTACTATGGATATTTTGAACTGCAATTTGGACTTTGTATGGGTTCAATATGAATATTATAATTTCTTAATTACTTTGGTGTTATTTATTATTCTATGAGACTTTAGATAATGTTGATATTTAGTACAAATATTGAATATACGGAATGTAAAAAAAAAAAACGCTATTTGGAATAGCTTCCGCTATAGCGACGCTATTCGCTATAGCTTTTTTTGTAGCCTTTCCGCTATGACGCTATAAACGCTATTTAGAACCTCGGAAATATATATAAAAGTAGCAAATATTATAAGATTGAATTTGAGTTTCTTTTTTATACCAGATCATACTTTCAAAGTTACAAGTATAATATATTCGCACCTTTTCATGGTGAAGATGTCATTAGCTTTTCGGACCATGTATATTTGCGTTTTCTGTACTAGTGTGAACAAAACCTCAGTTTTTGTTCTTTTATATTTTACTGCATATCTAAGTAACAAAAATACAAAAGAGGAAGCATATAGGCTTTAATGTTTATTTGGATTTTAAATCTGCGATCCCTCGCAAAACGGATTTGCATTGACTGCTATAATCATAATATCATATAATTACCATAAATTTAAGAGGAAATAATTTGTATAGACTGCTATGAATTTAAGGTCGGATTTGTTTAATTACATGTTATAATGTTGCATGCAGATGCAGGCTTATTTAAGTCTGTTTATCATTTTCAGTGTATTTCACGCTGTTAATCGGGAGATATATAATGAGTGAGGCTATGGTGCTATGCATAGCACCAATGGCTAGTGTACTATGGCTCAATATGGTACTTTTTAAAATCCTAACGGTCGATCCGACCGTTCAATGTGATATTCATATGAATATGTACTTGCAAACTAAATTTTATATTTTTTCGAATTTTTTTACTATTTTTTCAGATAGGTAGAAAAATCAGTGTTTTTTGAAAATTCTGGACCATCAAAATTCTACCTATCTGAAAAAATAGTAAAAAAATTCGAAAAAATATAAAATTTAGTTTGCAAGTACATATTCATATGGTTATCACATTGAACGGTCGGATCGACCGTTAGAATTTTAAAAAGTACCATATTGAGCTGTAGTACACTAGCCATCCGTGCTATGCATAGCACCATAGCCTCACTCATATATAATTGCCCCATTGTCATTTAACAAAAAAAGTATATATTTTTGTTTTTTGTTCTTCAAATTAAAGCCCGTATGCATATTACAACTACATCAAATTCCTCAAACATTTCATCTTAACAAAACAAAAAGTATAGTTAAATGTTAATATCTTTTTTTTTTTGAAGAAAAATGGGGGTCGTGCCCGCATTTAATTGAATAAAAGGATCCCACTGCGACAGTAATTAAGCTTAATTGAATAAAATGTTAATATCTGATTAATTGTAGATTATCTATTAAATACTGCATTTTCAGTAAGCTTAATTGAATGCTCTGAGCTTGCTTCGTAGCAAAGAAAGCATATGTGAAACACAATTCATAGATCAGACGGTTCCAATATCGCTTACTTCTTACTTAAATTTTCGAAATTCAAGACTGTTTGGTACACTGTGCAGAGACTGAAATGATTTTCTTTTTTGTCCATTACGGTGTCCAATAATCTTTAACAATATACATATTGTTAAATAATAGTCGATCTGAAGTACTCTTCATATTTTTCATATTAAAATATGTGTATGTATATATGTAAGTATTTTCTAATACAAGTATTCACAAGTTATACTAAATTCATGCGTTTGGCCTAGGGATATAATTAAATGGATCGGATTGCCCGGAAACAACATATATATACAAGAATTCAGGCAAACACTGTCTCAAGAGAAACAAGCTAATAATATCATAAACTGCCTCTAACAGCCGGCAGCTGCATCCCTCACCAACCGCCTCCTCCACCGCCTCCACCGCCTCAACCGCCTCAACCGCCTCCACAGCCTCCACCGCCTCCACCGCCTCCACAGCCTCCACCGCCTCCACCGCCTCCTCCACTGAAGCCACCGTCACCGCCAAAATGGTCAACATGGCAATGGTGTTGACCGCCTCCATCGCCTCCATCGCCTCCATTGCCTCCATCGCCTCCATCGTCTCCATCGTCTCCAAAGCCTCCACCCCCTCTACCGCCTCCACCGCCAACATGGCCTCGGCGACCGCCACCGCCACCGCCACTACCACCTCTGCCAAAAGTATATATAATTTTTAATAGTATACTAAAGACTATCATACATACGACAGCTATTATAAATATTTTATAAGGATCCATGCTGTCGTAAGTTTGTGTGTGTGCTGGGGAGGACTAATTTTGTATATGTAATTATATATATGATCTCTCTCTCTATATATATAACTAGTGTACCACCGAGTTGAAATTTCCATGGTTCAATTTGCATTCATTTCATTCTGCAATTTCCAGGAACTTACATTAGATTAGTTACAAGGTCGGAAAGGTCAAGAGCAAAATTAATGTTTGCATACTTACTTCGTAAGAAAATTAAAGGAGTAATAATTCATCAATTAATATGCGTCCAAGAACGATTACGGCAAATAGTAGATTTTTTTGGAAAATTAATTGACAGCATAGTTCATCTAATCATCAAATATAATTTGAATTATATGAACAATAATATTATATTATGAATGCAATGATCGATCGACCGATGGTTACTATATGATCGGCTATTGAGCTATTTGAATTAATGCATATCTAATTTGCATCATTATCGATCAAAATTTGGGTGGTAAATTATAAATTATGATATTCAGTGTTATATATTAATTTTTTGTAATTTTCTTATGAAATGTATTGTCATCATCATATATATTCAATTGCTGATAGGTCTCACTTTGATTTGTTCAGTGGTTCAATTTTTTCATGAAGTCGTATAATGATGGGATTCTTATCGTCTGCATTAACTTAAAATTTGAATTAACGTAGAATCAATCCGGATCGTCTGATCTGTGTTGGGTACTTTAGTTTTCTGCTTGGAGGCCTGTTGGGCCAATTTTTTCATTTCACAAGTCAAAATAGGATATCCTATTTCTGTGAGGAAAAAGAAAAGGTATATATGAATATTATTTTAAAGGCTATTTTGAAAGTGCCTAGCGTGTATTGGCTCTGATTAGGTCAATATATATTTTTTTAACTACTGAGCTGATAATTGTATAATATCGTTGACAAATTGTAGGTACAGCACCAACTTTTCTACTTGGCACATGTTTGACTAGTAAATGGTAAACTCTCAGCAAAGCAAACATATGTGATGTCACATACGAAAGAGCCAAATCATTAATTAGATTACATACCTGACAGATTGAATTAAGCTGTCCACATCTTTGACCCCATCCCATCGTCTCCCATTAATTTAATGGCCGAAGTCAAAATAAAACCGTTAGATATGATCTACATCATTTTATCTATGCACGTGTAAAAAATTGAGACATTTCAACTTTGTTTTGATTGTCATCAAGAGCTTGTAAAAACATACAAATGTGGATAATTTCTAGACATTGATTTTTCAAATGATTGATTCACATAAAAAAAATTCTAAATGTGTTATTTTTTTGTATGAGCACATTGAGAAAATAACATAGATCACATTTAACGATTTTGTTTTAACATTTAAGTTTTAAATTTTGATTTATTAACGTTTTAAAAAATAGAGACATGGTGGAGGCACAAAAAATGGAGGCATTTGAACCCTCATCTTGAAACAATGCCACAAGATTTGAAAATGATACAAAAATTTAATAATTATTTTCAAGTAATGGAAAGCTAATGATTTTATTCTCAGTTTTAAAATTAAAGAACCCATAAACATATGGGGAAAGTACCCAAGGTTAAAACTAAGATCTATAATGCAATAAAATAAATTTTATTTGCCTCATATTTGGATAAAATTTCCGACTCATTAATATTCATCTATTAAACAAAAAATATATATAATGAAATAAAGCAACAAAGTAAAGAATAGAAAATTGTTTGACTTTAGTACTTGATATATATAAATCATTCTTCAAGTATAAAAAAAAGTTGTGTTTCTTAGCGTACATGTAATACTATAATTTTTTTATCAAACAACTAAATTTATATTTTCAAAAGATTTTAATTGTTTTACTTCAAAAGGTCAACTGAAGAACTGAATTGGCGGACAGTGTGTGAAATTGGAATTCCATATCCTCTCCAGTAACTTATCCCGATCTCATAAATTTTGACCGTATACTTATCGTCAAGATTCGTGCTTTTATGGATCTTGAGCAGATGAATGGATGCAAATAATGATGGGATTCTTATCGTCTGCATTAACTTATAATTTGAGTTAACGTAGAATCAATCTGGATTGTCTGATCTGTTTTGGCACGAATATTAAAGAGTCTGCGCGTGCATAGTCGGATTGATCCGTATCCTAATCGGAAAGTTGAGATGATTAACTCAAAATCTAACTTAATGCAGAGGATATGTATTCATGTTGGAGGGGGGCCTTTCCACCAGTTTTTTTTTTATTAATAGGAGAATAAATAAATAAATATTGAGAAAGGTGAATGATTTTAGAAAATTTGGAAATCTAAGAAGATCGTCATGATTTATAACATCTACGGGATGTTATGGACTATAACGTCAAGATAATTAAACCTTAAATCAAGCCTTGAATTTTATACATTAAATCAATTGGGCCAAGTTGGTGTTAGTGAAACTGAGCTTTTGTACATATACATTAAATCAAGCCTTGAATTTTAAACTCTAAACCCATCATGCATTTTACTTATTGCCTACATCCACCAGCAATTTTGTATTATAAATTACGCTTGTAAGACAGAATTTGAGAGAGTATTATTGGGTACTTTAGTTTTCTGATTGGAGGCCTGTTGGGCCAATTTTTTCATGTCACAAGTCAAAATAGGATATCCTATTTCTGTGAGGAAAAAGAAAAGGTATATATGAATATTATTTTAAAGGCTATTTTGAAAGCGCCTAGCGTGTATTGGCTCTGATTAGGTCAATATATATATTTTTAACTACTGATGAGCTGATAATTGTATAATATCGTTGACAAGTTCAAGGTACAGCACCAACTTTTCTGCTTGGCACATGTTTGACTAGTAAATGGTAAACTCTCAGCAAAGCAACATATGTGATGTCACATACGAAAGAGCCAAATCATTAATTAAAAACACATCTTATCATCTTTGAACCCATCTTATCATCTCCTATTAATTTAATGGCCCGAGTATGCTAACTGCTCCCCTTGGTAGCTTCTACCAAGGTTTCAAAAAAAAAAATGCTAACTGCTAAGATAAAAACTTCAATTAGCCCCTTGATCAATTCACATAGAACAGTTCAAAGATAGACTAATAAGCCAACAGCTTCACTTATATTATTTCCAAATTGTGAGGAACATTTCAAGCACCCTCTACTATAAAGAACCATACATGCATGCTTTGGACATTAATTGTATAACCAAATAGCAATTTGCAACTTGACTACACAAATCACAAGCTAACACAAGCTAAGATCGATACTTCAAAGAAATGGCTTCCTGTACACTTCTTCTCCTCACTTTGCTTGCCTTGGCCTGCTCTCAAGCAATCGCTTCTGACCCTAGCCCACTTCAAGATTTCTGTGTTGCTGACACTAGCTCTACAGTATATGTGAATGGTTTAGTTTGCAAGAACCCTGCTGATGCGAAACCAGAAGACTTCTTCTTCTCAGGCCTCGACAAGGCTGGCGACACAAGTAAAAATCTCGGGTCAAACGTCACTCTAGTCAATGAGCAAAGAATTGCCGGACTCAATACCCTGGGAATTTCCATTGCTCGTCTCGACTATGCACCCAACGGCGGCCTCAACCCACCACACACCCACCCCAGAGCAACCGAAGTGCTCACCGTTATCGAGGGCACTCTGTATGTCGGATTTGTTACGTCAGCCCCAGACTTCAAGCTCTTCTCCAAGGTGTTGAACAAGGGTGATGCATTTGTTTTTCCTGTGGGACTCATCCACTTCCAGTTCAACGTTGGACATGTCCCTGCTGTTGCATTTGCGGGTCTGAGTAGCCAAAATCCCGGCTTGATCACTGTTGCAAATGCAGTTTTTGGGTCAAACCCACCTATTTCAGATGATGTGCTATCCAAGGCATTCCAACTTGATAAGAAGACAGTTGACTGGCTCCAGGCTCAGTTCTCCAATACCAACTAATCAAATGTGTCACCAACATGATATGTGACAACTTGTTTACAATTCAAATTTAGTGTGTAATATGTTATTGTCAATAATAAAACCCTGCCTTCTAGGCAGGTTTGCATTAGTCAATACAAGTTTCGATCAGTCATATATATCTTATAATTAATATTTATTGTCTTTGCCTCTGGATTGAGGCGACCTTCTCGAGAGTTTAACCTTTAAAATACATGAAATCTTCCAGGCTCCAGCACATCTGATCCCCTTCTTTGTGAAGGTGGAGAGAGGACTGAGAAGTCTATGATTACTGAGTGTACTACCATCACCTTTGTGAATACTGGGTTTAGCGAGAAGTAGAAAATTGGTTACACTATCGTCGGTGTCCAATCAGTACCAGTAAGGTACCAATCCTTATGTTGTCATTCTTTGGTTAGAATTTCATGGTTATTTACTCGAGCTCGAAAATTCAGTTTTCCCTACTCGCCCCCTGTCTGGAAACTTCTGCATCTTTCTCCACTCTTATTAAAGTGAAAGATGAAATGTATGAGAGGAAACCCTCTTCTCTCTCTTGTGAGATTTGTGAAGCCAGAAAAGAATCAAACCAAACAATCCACATTCTTCATCTTCTGATTTGGGGCTCGACCAAGATGAACTCTTTGGCCATCTATTGATTATGTATTTTTGCCACTTCAACAGTATACCACTCGCAAGCGTCGGGCCCCTCATTTCTTTTCTTTCGGCTTTTAACATCATGTATTTTTATTAATCATGGTGTACTGTACCATATCAGGTATGTGTTGTACCAAAGAACAGAGTACTGGTAATCTATATATTTGGATTTCCGAAAGTAACTCAAAGTTTGAGTTTGAATCTGAACCGTCAGATCAGATTTTGCACAAATATTAAAAGGGCCTGTTGATTCTTTTGCACGGTACTTGTAGGACATCTACGTTTTGATAATTTGGAACTAAAACTTAGATTTTTTACTTGTAGCAATCATCTACCTTTCGATTTACCGGACCATCACCAGAAAGCATGTCCACTTGTATGCAGTTGAAAAGCCTAAGGTTGGCCAAAAACGGGTTTATGGGTCAAGTAACCGATAAATATGCAAACCTGTCTTGCTCTCTCTCTCCTCTCTCTATCTAATAATAGCATTTATAACATTTCTGGTGCTATAATTTCACTGCAAAAATGTAAAAACCTGACCACTCTTATATTAACCAAGAATTTCCATGGGGAAGTGATACCGAATTCTGGTTTTGCCGGGTTTGAGAATTTGGAGATACTGGCGCTAGGAAAGTGTGGCTTAATGGGTCAGATACCTGATTCGTTAGCTCAATGGTTCCAGGGAACTTAAAAAGAAGGAATTCAAAAGGTACATTATTTTTGTCATACGTCTACTAATTGAGATACCGGGTCTTATGTACCAGTTGACCGCTGTGGTGCTCAAAAAGGTAGTCGACAATGGGCCAAAATGGGCTAATATTCTAATAGATTAATGGGCCAAAATGGGCTAATATTCTAAAAATGGATCATTACAATTTGAAAATCAAGAATTAGAACTGTAGTTGATCAATCGGCTTGCTTTTCCCATTCTATTTAATATCAAGGTCTAAACTATCAGTTTGTTTCAAATGTGAACTGCCAGGTCTGAGAGGATTCATCAGTAGGGGATTCATCAGGATTGTCAGAGAGGTCTTGCTCAAGAGGCACTTTACATGGAAGCACGAATGTGAATGTGGACCCCACATTCTCTCTGCTATTCACTGTTATAGTCCCCTCCATTAGCTCCACCTGTTTGTTTTTCATACTATTAGAATTTAGAACTCAGATTGTCATTTTGAGAATTCAACCCAAAAAAGTTGATATTACATTCTTTCCTGTCAAATTCAACAATAATAGTAAGCTAAAAAATTTGATTATTTACTTATTTGTTATTTTTTCTTTATTTTTATTGTTGTGGGGGTGGGTGTTCGATAAATTAAATTGGTTAAAAAAATTTGATTGGTTGCTTACTAATTGTTTGTAAATGGCAAGTCCCAGTCCCAGTCCCAGTCCCGTACCACCATATTTCCATGCATGATCGGCACTTGCTTGCATGTATCTTTTAAACAGAGTTGGGATGGCATTTTCTGTGCATATGCATAAACACAATACTCAGTCATTTTATTTTAAGAGAGGAAAAGTATATAATATAATAAAAGAGGGGTAAATCCAAACCTGGAATTCCAATTCCAGTGTCATACACTTCATATTGCAACTACACAATTTCTTCACCTGTATTCTAAATTTCTTTTCCGACTTTGGAAGAACAGGATGTCTCAGCACAACTTGACTGCATTACTGTTGCATTTGCAGTGTATGTATGATGAGAGTTTAGTTTAGGCACCACTTGAAGATTTATGCCAACTTCGCCTTTATGTGTGAACTTGACTGCATTACTGAAAGGTAAAAGAAATAATATACTTAGCACTCACCATCTAGCTCTTGTACTTGAAACAGCACTCACCATTATACTTGGATGTTAATGGCTTACATAAGATAAGGGTCAATGTTATATAGCAAATAAGGCAATTGTTTGCAAAAAAAACCACAAAGAACTCTAAGCACATCCCCCCATCACCTGAAATTGTATTTAATCCAATGTTAACAATAGAATGAATACAGGTGATGATATGCCTTTTTTGTTTTTATAAAAAAATCGACTATAATTCAAGATAGTTATTATTTTGAAATTTCAATTGAAAGATAGATTTTATGTTTACATTTTTTATTTGTTTTTGGGCTAAATTTGCATTGTGAGAGAATACTACGTACGGAAAATTTTAAACAAGGAACGTAATTAATAAGAAAAAAAAATTCAAAGAAAGATACTTTCAAATCTTTTTTAATTCTCAACGATAGTGCAACTCTAGTTTTAAATATCGTGAAATATTATTTTGGATGTTAGTTTTCAATAATTGATTACAATATTACTAAGCAAGCAACTAATTTATTCTCTAATAACCTTACTAAAATTCTCTAACAATATTTGTATTCTTGGTTCAACAGATAGTCTCTGAATTCTTCAGTTGCTTATAAAAGAAATATCTTGATCTGCATAGCTAACACATATGTAATTATGTATAAATTTTACATACTATGATGTCTAATTAAACTATAATAGTAATATAATTCTTTGATAAAGAGAACTAATATAAGTTTCTTACATTTTCTTCCATTTTATTTTATTTTTATTTAGGCAAGTGTGTGTGACTGTTGATTTTATTTTCTTCCATTTTTCTTAAATTCTGGACCACCGGATCAGCAATTTTCAAAGTGGCTTAATAAATAGTAAAAAAATTCCAAAAAATATAAAATTTGGTCTCCAAGCAGATTTCAATATGTAGATCAACTTGAACGGTTCGGATCGACCGTTTGGACTTTGAAAATCCAATTTTGAGTTGGAAGCATATCGGCCCATATGCTACTAAAAGCATATTAGCCTATCTCTCTATCTCTCTCTCTCTCTCTATATATATATATATATAGATAGATAGACTATGGTGAGTTGTGAAGTAAAACAACTTTGAAAATCCAAACCATCGATCCGAACAGCTCAACATGATCTCCATATTGAAATGTACTTGGAGACCAAATTTTACATTTTTTTGGATTTTTTTACTATTTATTAAGCCACTTTGAAAATTGCTGATTTGAGTGAACAGTAAAAAACAGTAAAAACTTTTGAACCATTGGATCAGCGATTTTCAAAGTGGCTTAATAAATAGTTAAAAAATCCAAAAAATATAAAATTTGGTCTCCAAGCAGATTTCAACATGTAGATCAACTTGAACGGTTTGGATCGACCGTTTGGACTTTGAAAATCCAATTTTGAGTTGGAAGCATATCGGCCCATATGCTACTAAAAGCATATTAGCCTCTCTCTCTCTCTCTCTCTCTCTCTATATATATATATATATATAGATAGATAGACTATGGTGAGTTGTGAAGTAAAACAACTTTGAAAATCAAAACCATCGATCCGAACAGCTCAACATGATCTCCATATTGAAATGTACTTGGAGACCAAATTTTACATTTTTTTGGATTTTTTTACTATTTATTAAGCCACTTTGAAAATTGCTGATTTGAGTGAACAGTAAAAAACAGTAAAAACTTTTGAACCATTGGATCAGCGATTTTCAAAGTGGCTTAATAAATAGTTAAAAAATCCAAACAAATGTAAAATTTGGTCTCCAAGCACATTTCAATATGGAGATTATGTTGAGCGGTTCAGATCGGTTGTTTAGATTTTCAAAATGAAAATATGAGCGTGAAGTAAAAATCACCTCTTACATCACAACTCACCATAACCCAACTCTACACACACACACACACACACAGACACACACACATGCATATATATTTTTTTGAATTTGGTCTTGCCTCCTCAATTTGGAATTTTTTTTTTTTCAAAAGACCGCAAGGGCCCATTCCATTACTGAAACTGAGTTTTAAATACAAAATATTTTCTAAGAGATAAATCTCCTAGAGTCTTTAGCCAAAACTAAACCAGCAACTAACAAAAAGTTCATACATCAACCACATAATAACTAAAGCTAGGTACCAAAAGTATGAAATGTTTGCTATTACTAAGCCACTTTTTAAAGGGCTGAGGTTAACTACATCAGTAGCACAAAATTGGTATTCAGTCTTCATGGCATGTCAAGGCAGCACAGTGCCTGGCTCTCCAGATTCTGGTATAAAGGCCACCACTTCCATTGGCATGTATTGGTTGAGGGGAATGACATCTTCTACAATTGGAAGCCATCGGCCCATGTCATCTCTAAGCTTTTTGCTCATAGTACCTGCCCAATACATGCAAAGAGATTTAATTTGTAGAATTAAAATACGAGCAGTTTTTATTGGACATTGGTTAAAACAAAGATCATTACGATATTTCTATAAACTCCAACTAACATCACTAAAGACAATTAAGAAACTAGTTTTATCTATATTAGTAAGATAAATAGCAAAAGTAATGAAATCATTCCAAGTATGCCACATGTTCATCACTTCTTGACTTTTGTCTAGCCAAGACCACACTTGTTGGACTATATTGCAATGGATAAACAAATGGTGAACTGATTCAGGACTATGACAAAGTTGACATTCTAAATCTCCAACCCAACCTTTTTTAGCCATATTATCTTTAGTTAAAATTGTGTTATGTGAGACTAGCCACTAAAGATGCGTATTTTTAAAGGTATTGGCATCCTCAATTTGGAATTGATTTGAAAAACATTTAATAGAGAACTGAAATTATAGTCCAATTCGACTGAGAGCTCAAAGTTCCACGGCTCCACTGGACCAATGACTTTGAAACGTATGTTCATTTTTCCTGCAAGGCTTTTTGATGAATTGGGCCAAGTTGGTGTTAGTGAAACTGAGGTTTTGTACATATACATTAAATCAAGCCATGAATTTTAAACTCTAAACCCATCATGCATTTTACTTATTGCCTATATCCACCAGCAATTTTGTATTATAAATTACGCTTGTAAGACAGAATTTGAGGGAGTATTTAGTTTTCTGCTTGGAGGCCTGTTGGGCCAATTTTTTCATGTCACAAGTCAAAATAGGATATCCTATTTCTAAGAGGAAAAATAAAAGGTATATATGAATATTATTTTGGGACTGACTAACTATCTCCCACTTCATTTTATCTATTATTCCCTGGTCAATAAGTGTCTTTGTTGACCACTAATTAAGAGGAGGACCATAACTGGACGCAAATATTTGTTAACAAGAGCTACAAAATATACAAAATTGGACGCAAGTATTCATACCTAAGATACAAAACTTTCAGCGCTAAAATACAAAACTGGACGCAAGTATTCATATCTAAGATATCAAATATTTCGGAAAAAAAAAACTGGACACATCACACATCTATCTTTTACACGTTTTTAGAGGTGGTTTTTTTTTCTCCGTTAAATCTTGCCAATATTTCTGACAATCTGTGAGAAAATTGCGAATATAAAACCACGAATGTCTTATACGCAATTTTCTCTTTCAAATGAAATCCATGATGACATACTTTCAGATTTTCCGTTGTTCAAGTATTCATACCTCGCAATACAAAGATTCATATCTCGTCGTGCAAGTATTCATACCACGTCGAGGAAGTATTCATACCTCGTCGAGCAAGTATTCATGCCTCGTCGATCAAGTATTTATACCTAAGATATCAAGTATTTCGGAAAAAAACAAGCTGGACACATTACACACCCATCTTTTACACATTTTTAGAGGTGGGCTACCTCGTAGTGCAAGTATTCATACCTCATCGTGCAAGTATTCATACCACGTCGAACAAGTATTCATACCTCGTCGAGCAAGTATTCATACCTAAGATATTAAATATTTCGGAAAAAAAAACTAGACACATCACACATCCATCGTTAGAAATATTGGCGAGATTGAACGGAGAAAAAAAATCCACCTCTAAAAACATGTAAAACATGGGCATGTGATGTATCCAGTTCCATTTTCATAAATACTTGATATCTTAGGTATGAATACTTGCTCGACGTGGTATGAATACTTGCACAATGAGGTATGAATACTTGCGCGATGGAGAACTCAAAAGTACTTCATCATGGATCTCATTTGAAAGAGAAAATTGCGTAGAAGACGTTTGTGATTTTAGATTCGCAAAATTTTTCATAGATATATTAGATGTTAATACATACATGCATAAGTATACATATTTGCGCGTGTCAGTTGTAAAATTTTTCGAATATAAGCGGTCTCCCCAGTTAATTAGCGGTCCCTCACGTAATTAATGATTGATACGGATTTTCTTTTGTCGTTTTGTGTTCGAAGTTGTGATTCCAGATAATTAATAATTGGAAGATAAATAAAAAAAATACACCAGGGAAATAAATCTTTTCCCTATTATTTTAAAGGCTATTTTGAAAGCGCGTAGCGTGTATTGGCTCTGATTAGGTCAATATATATATTTTTTAATTATTGAGCTGATAATTGTATAATATCGTTGACAAGTTCTAGGTACACCAACTATTCTACTTGGCACATGTTTGACTAGTCAATGGTAAACTCTCAGCAAAGCAACATATATGATGTTACATACGAAAGAGCCAAATCATTAATTAAAAACACATCTTATCATCTTTGAACCCATCTTATCATCTCCTATTAATTTAATGGCCCGAGTATGCTAACTGCTCCCCTTGGTAGCTTCTACCAAGGTTTCAAAAAAAAAAATGCTAACTGCTAAGATAAAAACTTCAATTAGCCCCTTGATCAATTCACATAGAGCATTTCAAAGATAGACTAATTATTAGCCAACAGCTTCACTTATATTATTTCCAAATTGTGAGGAACATTTCAAGCACCCTCTACTATAAATAACCATACATGCTTTGGACATTAATTGTATAACCAAATAGCAATTTGCAACTTGACTACACAAATCACAAGCTAACACAAGCTAAGATCGATACTTCAAAGAAATGGCTTCCTGTACACTTCTTCTCCTCACTTTGCTTGCCTTGGCCTGCTCTCAAGCAATCGCTTCTGACCCTAGCCCACTTCAAGATTTCTGTGTTGCTGACACTAGCTCTACAGTATATGTGAATGGTTTAGTTTGCAAGAACCCTGCTGATGCGAAACCAGAAGACTTCTTCTTCTCAGGCCTCGACAAGGCTGGCGACACAAGTAAAAATCTCGGGTCAAACGTCACTCTAGTCAATGAGCAAAGAATTGCCGGACTCAATACCCTGGGAATTTCCATTGCTCGTCTCGACTATGCACCCAACGGCGGCCTCAACCCACCACACACCCACCCCAGAGCAACCGAAGTGCTCACCGTTATCGAGGGCACTCTGTATGTCGGATTTGTTACGTCAGCCCCAGACTTCAAGCTCTTCTCCAAGGTGTTGAACAAGGGTGATGCATTTGTTTTTCCTGTTGGACTCATCCACTTCCAGTTCAACATTGGACATGTCCCTGCTGTTGCATTTGCGGGTCTGAGTAGCCAAAATCCCGGCTTGATCACCATTGCAAATGCAGTTTTTGGGTCCAACCCACCTATTTCAGATGATGTACTATCCAAGGCATTCCAACTTGATAAGAAGACAGTTGACTGGCTCCAGGCTCAGTTCTCCAATACCAACTAATCAAATGTGTCAGTGTCACCAAAATGATATGTGACAAATTGTTTACAATTCAAATTTAGTGTGTAATCTGTTATTGTCAATAATAAAACCCTGCCTTCTAGGCATGTTTGCATTAGTCAATACAAGTTTCGAATTTAACCCTGCCTTCTGTGTGTATATATAATTACTAGTATCGTGGCCGTGCGTTGCAACGGGACATTATAAGAAAAATATGAATAGACTTTTTTATTGACATTTCACCCGGAATTAAGAAAAAATATATAAATAAAAATGAAAAACACAAATGACAAAAAAAACGGAGTAAAAGAAACAAAGTGGATCAAATTAATATAACATGAAAAAAAATCGTGAAGTATCATTGCCAGCTAGTGTGATCCTCTTCGATGTAGTCCCATATTTCTGAAAATGGAAAAAAAAAAAATGAAAAGTAGATTATAAGTGCTCCAATTGAAAAAATAATAATAAAACATTTATTTGCAATGGAGTCTATTTACAATGGAGTCTCTGAAACTAATAAAACATTTGACCTCGAAAGAGCATTTGGTATTGGATTATTGCTACTCTCTCCTGTTTTGAGTTGCTTATTTGCACGATTTTTCATTAGAAGAGTTTGCTTCTTTTCCCAACTCATTTCTTGATATGCCCTCTTGTTGTACCTTCTCTTGCCATCCAGTCTTATTCTATTCTATAAAATAAAATAATAATATAAGTTTGCTTCCTTGAGAAATGTACATCGATTAGTTATAGGCAAACAAAAATATATATTTTTAAAAAACCTAATGTTCTTGGAGTTGCATAAGAATCCTCAGTTCCATTAGTTATACTTTCTTGAACTTTCTTTCCTGTGTGATGTCTCGATATGTAACAGAGCTAAGATAATTGAATAATAGGTGGTTCTCGTCTAAGGCATAAGCAACAATCAAAATTAATCTAAGACAAAACAAAATTATTTTGTGTTCCAATGCAAGAAAGGAGTAAAAATGGAAATAACAATTTTATCTTTTTGTTTTACTGCCAGTTTTTTTTAACGTTCACAAAAAATGAAACTCACAAATTGAGTAAGTGCACATGGCGCCAAATTAAATAGCAAATGTTCTAAATCTCAAGCGCCACAATTCTTTCTTACCTAAAATAAGTGATTTTTTAAATCATGTCACATGGATGAAATA
Organism: Carex kokanica; assembly: GCA_025461125.1. Lineage (NCBI taxonomy): Eukaryota > Viridiplantae > Streptophyta > Magnoliopsida > Poales > Cyperaceae > Carex > Carex kokanica. Next base: position 636,664 of record JAJGRX010001241.1, on the reverse strand, counting down.
AAGTCCAAAAGTAATTCCTTTAGTAGCAAAAGCAACAGATGTACGTGCTTCTGAAATCTTGGGTCGGAAAATATATATTATTGATTTATTTTACTCCTTATTTGGAAAAATAGTAATTATAGCGGACAAAATAAGTAATTTGTATTGATTCTGCTGTACTGAAAACTACTGTATATTCGATCAAATAATGTATTACTACTAAAACAATTTTTTACAATAAAAGTCTACTTTCTGCTGGTCTTTGTAATTTGATTCATCAGTATAAGGGTATTATGGTAAATCTGCTCTAGATTTTATTTTTTGTCTCACTGGTCCATACAATAATAACTTGAATTAAGCCTTTTAAAGCAAACATAATAAACAGAAATTAAAGCAATAGATATGATAGGGAAATTTCACTTTTCACGCATACTGGCATTAGGTTAAAAAACCAGAAAATTTAAATAAACCTTGTAAAATTCAATTTCCTTTGAATTGTCTTCTAAAAATGACATGACATGTAGGGAATAATTAAACTGAACATTTGAAGCAAAACTTGATCAAATAGATATACACATTCCTGCTCTAATTCTAATAAGATGATTCCTGCATAACTTACGAAATTAAATTAAAATCATAACACATAAGACCAGGGAAGCACTAAAAAAAGTATGAAATTGGTATTGGTACCAACATGGTACCAGGTACCATTTAAGGAAGCCTACAATGCTGAGGCTTCTGTGCAATTACAGTAAAAAAAGTTGTTGTAGTAGGAATTAAAGTAGAATAGTTACTATGTACAAGTTCGTTACTATAAAACTATAAATACAATGGTCTTTTAGCCTTCTTTTAAAAAAAAAAATCAAAATCAAATCATATTAAAAATTGTTTGAATTAGAAATAAAAATGAGATCAATGCTTGCATTACTGAGATTGGCATAGTCCTTTGAACTTATATCCAAATAAAGGATTGACATAGAGAACATGATCAAAGATGACAGAATGACACTAAGCAGCTAAAGAAATCAACCAAGTTAGAAAGACTGATGGATGGAGCCCGCACGTCACAGTTCCATAATGAACCCTTTGCGGTTTTTCATTATAAACCACCATTAATCACAGAAAAAGATGCAAACTTTGTTTAAAAAATCACCTTGAAAAACTGAGAATGAAGTTGAGTTATGAGAGAAGGCGTCGGAGCTCCAATCGATGCTATCGGGTAGCATGGTGAAGGAGGAGAAGAATCTGCAATTAGAAGCTATTAAAATTATTTGTTCTGAGGAAGAAGCGTCAGATCTAGGCCGAAGTCGGAAAAGGGTTAGGGAATTGCTTGCTTACTGTTTGAACGATTCTAGTGATTTGTTTAGAAACAAAATTGGAAATGTGTATATAGAAACAATATTGATCCATTTAAGGGAAAAAGAACAATATGGAAATCAATATCGTACTGTTTGGACGATTCTAGTGATTTATAAATTTTCTATTCATTATTTTATTGGTTCATTTAAGGGAAAAAATATTGATTTCCATTATGCTTATTTGAACAAGGAGAATAAGGAATCATATTTTTGTAGATAGATATCATAAACATTATTGAATTGCCTTAAATTTAATTGTAACATATAGTGTGGCTGTACGTGTGGCCATTCTTTTTTTAACTAAATATAAATTTCTACACATAAAAGAGATGCATTTAATCAAAAGATGATAGATTATGTGATTGGAGGGCTGATATTTAATCTGAAATTTCATCTTTCAATCGTAGCCGTTGGCGGACCGGACACCCGGCGTGCTTAATAATGGAATGAAGATATTATGCAATCGGATCGGATTTTAACTGATGCGCTTAATGGGGAACTAATAAAAAATATAGTATTGTTGCTAACAGATTGACAAGTTCTACGTACTGCACCAACTTTTCTACGTGGAACATGTTTGACTAGTAAATGGTAAACTCCCACCAAAGCAACATATATATATAGGGATGGGCTATGGTGAGCTATGGAGTAAAACGAGTTTGTACTTCACGCCATATTTCCATCTTGAAAATCCAAACAACCGATCCGAACAGTTCAAGTTGTTCTCCATATTGAAATGTGCTTGGAGACCAAATTTTATATTTTTTGGAATTTTTTTACTATTTATTAAGCCACTTTGAAAATCGCTGATCCGGATGAACAGTAGCAAAACAGTAAAAAATTCTGGACCAATGGATCAGCGATTTTCAAAGTGGCTTAATAAATAGTAAAAAAATTCCAAAAAATGTAAAATTTGGTCTCCAAGCACATTTCAATATGGAGATCATGTTGAACGGTTCGGATCGGTTGTTTGGATTTTCAAAATGGAAATAATGAGGCGTGGAGTAAAAACTTGTTTTACTCCATAGCTCACCATAGCCCATCCCTATATATATATATATATATATGGAAGCGGCTAACAGTTCTCGAACACCAATTCCCGGATTTATGAGATTCTATAAACTTCAATACTAAATTATGTAAACAAATGCAACAAATTTTGCAAACATAACTTTCCATTAATGTGTGGTTCCCAAAAACATACACTTTAACCTCCATTTTAAATTCCACTTTAACCTCCATTCTAACTGCTTTGATCGGAACGACTTTTAGACCTTTGACCAGGACTACTTGGACCACATGTAGAAGATCTCTAACAGCTTTTCTAAACTACACTAGTACAAAAAACCCCTTCACTGACCCTTAATCACTGACTGTTTTAATATGTAACAGTCAGTGTAGAGACTGCGTGGCAAAATCGTAATTAAGAAGAACTTCAACACTGACTGTTTAATTGTAAACAACCGTCAGTGAACCAACACTGACTGTTTTCTTAATAAAAGGGTCAGTGTAGAGTATGAGCAACACCGACCCTTCTATTGAAAAACCGTCAGTGTTGAGCAGTTCACCAACACTGACTGTTTTTTAAGCGAAGCGTCAGTGTTGCTTATACCTACACCGACCCTTTTTTTAAGAAAACCGTCAGTGTTGGTTCATACCCTTCACCGACCCTTTTTTCGAAAAAACAGTCAGTGTTGCTCATACATACACCGACTCTTTTTTTAAGAAAACCGTCAGTGTTGGTTCATACCCTACACCGACCCTTTTTTCGAAAAAACAGTAAGTGTTGCTCATACCTACACCGACTCTTTTTTTAAGAAAACAGTCAGTGTTGGTTCACACCCTACACCGACCCTTTTTTTGAAAAAACAGTCAGTGTTGCTCATACATACACCGACCCTTTTTTTGAAAAAACAGTCAGTGTTGCTCATACCTACACCGACCCTTTTTTTGAAAAAACAGTCAGTGTTGGTTCATACCCTATACCAACCCTTTTTAAAAAAAAAACAGTCAGTGTTGCTCATACCTACACCGACCCTTTTTTAAGAAAACAGTCAGTGTTGCACATATCCTACACCGACCCTTTTAAAAAAAAAACAGTCAGTGTTGCTTATACCTACACCGACCCTTTTATTGATAAAACCGTCAGTGTTGAGCAGTTCATCAACACTGACTGTTTTTTCAAGGGAAGCGTCAGTGTTGAGCAATAATTAAGTTTATTTGAGAATAAAAATGTATAACTATTTGAGAATGAAAATTTATACAATGTGTATATTTTGTAAGATATTTAATAATTAAGTTTATTTCTTTAAATTGAATTTATAGATAGCAATAAGTATTTTATCGTTGTTATTCATTAAATAGGATTGAAATTATATATGGTAAGACGTTCGTTGTATATATAGTGTTTAAAAGTTTGTTAATGATGGAATGAAAAACCTAAAACAATAAATTACTAATTAATTGTTCCATCGAAAAATTGCAATGTTTGTTTATTAGAATGAACATATTCTATTTAATAAGTATGATTAGTACTTTACGTGATGAGTGAAATTTAGGCAATTAACATCAAATTTTGACTTTAATTTTAGAAAATATTTTGTAATGAAAATTATATTAGTAATATTTATACAATAATTAATGTTATGATATGTTTATTGCTTAATTAAATGATTTGAACACATTAAATTATATAGCATTACATGCATGTTGCATATATGACTCACATCTTCTATGCATGAACACGAAACATAAACTCTTGTTTCATGAGTTAATGAAGACACACGGGAATATGTCGTCTGTGAGTCGATCGAAACCGTTTAAATTAAAGAGCACTGCATTTATTGTCTTGCATCCAAGTTTGATCAAAAATTGTTTTTATTTACCCATCCATCTAGTTGACCGAAAATTGAAGCATCGTATGGCCATAAACACTTCGTGTTGGATCGAAGCTCATATACAAAATAAAACTTCCAAACTTTTATGTTGGTTACGTTCAATGTTCTCCCTTGATCATTTTAAAAAAGATTTGAAATGATTTGACTGCAAATCGACCGTTGATTTTCCTCGTGAAAATGAACGGTCTGATTCCAATATTCCTTTTATGTTGATTTTATTGTCATTTTTTTTTGTAATTTTTAATCACTGACTGTTTTTATTCTGAAACCGTCAGTGATTGTATTCTTTACTGACTGTTTTTTTTAATTAGCCGTCAGTGATTCTATTCATTCACTGACTGTTTTTTTCAATTAACCGTCAGTGATTCTAATCATTCGCTGACTGTTTTACTGAATGAACCGTCAGTGATTATATTCATCACGGACTGTTGGTTTCGGAACCGTCGGTGATTTTCCATCCGAAATTTTCCTTTCCCGGTTTATCTCTTTCGATCAGCCGCGCGAAGAATTTCATTTCCCTTCTGAATTTCATTTCCCTCCTCGTGATAAACCCTCCATTTCCCTCCTCGTGATAAACCCTCCCAACATTTCAAATTTCTCTCTCTCTCTCCACCTCCAAGCGCTATGCTGTCTCTTCGTCTCCTCCGCCTTGCCGTCTCTCTCCGCCTCCGCCTTGAGCACAAACCATCTGTCTCTCTGCCTCCGCCTTGAGCACAACCCGCCCCCGATCTGCTGCCTCGCCCCTCCGTCTCCTCTGCACTGCTGCCTCGCCCCGAGCATAAACCCGCCCCCGATCTGTTGCCTCGCCCCTCCGTCTCCTTCGTCTCCTCCACGCTGCTGCCTCGCCCCGAGCACAAATTACCCAAATTAAGTCTGTTTTCCACCTCAGCCTCGCCCTGCTGTCTCACGGCGAGCACACCTCGACCTCAGCCTCACCCCGCTGTCTCACGGCAGCCTCTTTTTCTTGCCCCTCTTTGCGACTGCGCCTCCCTCGGGTAATTACTTGAGCACACCCTTTTTATGGTTGTCTTTAATTGATTGTAGTGGTTGAAAATATGTCCTTGTTGGTTGGAGTACTGCCGGTTTTGAAATTCTACTAGTTCTTCTTTCGTTCAAATTGTTTAATAGTTTGGTCAAATTTCACAAAGGGTGATTTTAATAGAGAGAAATAAAGAGAAATATAACTCCACCATGGTGCAAGGGTTAAAAGGAAGGGTTTTGAACTTGGAAGCATAAATAAATAAAGAGAGTTTTGAACTTCCTTTTTTCAATATTATAAACTCCACTGATCCTGAGGTAACAAAAATAAAATGTAATGAACTTCCTTTTTTTCAGTTTGTTGGTTTAAGAAAATATATATTCCATTGGCCTGTTTCTATTATCTTGCTAATCAATATATGAATGAAGTTGACTCCTTGGACTTTGTCTCATTTGAAAATATACAGTTAAGACTTTCTTTAGCAGTACTAAAGGTAAGCTTGCAATTGACCTAAATCAAACTAGTAAGTGTAAGTGTAAACTTGCAATTTAACAGTTAAGACTTTGTCTCATTTAGGGACCGCGTGCTTGAGGTCTTGATAAATGCTGGGGAAGACATCAAGCTAGTAAGTGTAAGTGTTTTAATATTTCTGGCTTGCAAGACGAGTATTATCACAATTGTAAGTGTTTTATAATGTTAATTCATGTCAAGCTAGCATTAAAGAAGTAATTTCGAAGGAGCACGAACTAGATGAATAGATAAGGTTTGGACATGATCTAATTTTATTATGTGGTTGTTAGTAGCTGACTTGTTGTTCAAAAGATACTGGTACAATACCTGGTCCATACCAAATTTGTGTAATTATTATATTTTTAGGTTCTTTATGACTTATTTACTGATTAAGATGTATCTTGTATAAACTCTATAATTTTATTGATCCTGACCATTGTTATGATATAATGCACAGTACTATTTCCCTTAACACTGCTTCATCTCTTTTATTTTTTAACCTTTTAATTTTCAGTGAAATGCAAGGAAGGATAAAGAAGTTTATCGAAGATGAGAAAGCTCAAAAGTAAGATGAGAATACTGTTATGTTATTACTTTTGTTACAATTTTGTAGTATTCGATTCTGTTAATTTCAAGTTTGCCCTGTAAAAGGAATATTTTTTCTAAACTAAAATTCTGACATGATCACAGATTTTGCTTTTCCTAACAGAGAGTGACTTGAAGGGACTACTTGGTTTCAAGGTACTCCTACACTTGTTTTCATTAGATCTGCTTGTAAATTGCACTAACCATTTTGCTATTTTGCAAGTTAGGCCCATTATTTATCTAATTTGCAAACTGGTCTTAGTTTCATTTATTCTGGTGTTATTCAAAGTAACTATTTGATATTTGGATTAAAAGTCGGGTAACTAAAATGAGTTGATTTATAATTTGTTGTTTCTTTTGCAATTAACTCATGCATCTTTTTAGTAAATTATTGAGATTGGGTTATATGGAATTGATGATTTTTCTTCTCCTTTTTTGAAATTAATATAAGTGGCACTGAAAAATATGAATTCAATCCCTGCTTTGCCTTCTAGCTACATTTACATTTTTCATATAGCTTGGATAAAATTAACTTCTCAATTTGTATTCATGCAGTGTGAAAATACCGACAGAGAAATATACGTCGACGCAACTTCATACAATAACATGACAATGGTGTACATTTTTCTTGGAAAACTTCTAAACTATTTATAAGAAATGCAATGTTGTTAAGTTCATATGCATATTTTGTTAGTGTTATGTAAATTTTATTATAGTGTTTTTTTTGTGAATGAATAAGTTATGTTGTTTATATTGTGTTGAAATTATTTGCATGATATTTTATTTAATGTCAATGAATGTCGAATAGTAATATATTGCTAGCAAAAATATGGAGGCTAGCCCCGATACAAATAGAATCATGCCAAAATTTTATATCAACACCGACTGTTTTTAGGATCGACACTGACTGTTTTTAGAATTAATTATGACTGTTTTTTCAATAAAACAGTCGGTGTAGGTACCCAACAGTGACTGTTTTAAAAAAAAAACAGTCGGTGTAGGTGTCCAACAGCGACTGTTTTTAAAAAAAAACAGTCGGTGTAGGTGTCAAACAGCGACTGTTTTTTCAAAAAAACAGTCGGTGTAGGTGTCAAACAGCGACTGTTTTTTCAAAAAAACAGTCGGTGTAGGTGCCCAACAGCGACTGTTTTTTCAAAAAAACAGTCGGTGTTGGGTACCTACACTGACGGTTTTTTAAAGAAAACAGTCAGTGTAGGTAACAAACACTGACTGTTTTCTTTTAAAAAAACAGTCAGTGTAGCTACTCAACACTGACGGTTTTTTGAAACAGTCAGTGTTGGATATGTACACTGACTGTTATTTATCCGTCAGTACAGAGATACCTATACTGTCGCCGCCATCACCGACGCCTCAATAACAGTCAGTGTAGGGGTATTTTAACAGTCAGTGTAGGGGTTTTTTTGTACTAGTGCTAGTAACTAACCGGGACCACATTAAAATTCCTATACAGTACAAGTAATTTTTTTTTCAATTTTTTTTTTCAAATCTGCTTCTAGATGCTACTTTCAATTATTTTGAATTCTGTAAACCTTATCACATAACTCGGTAGACAGTTTCATTGAATACTGTAAACCGGTAATTTTTTTTCCAAATTTTAATGTTTTTAATTTTTTTTTTTAAATTTGCATCTAGATGCTACCTCTAATTGTTTTGAATTATGTAAACCTTATTACATAACTCTTTAGACAGTGTTGTTGAATACTGTAAACCGGTAAAAAAAAAATTAAAATTTTAATATTTTTTGAAAAATTTATTTTCTTTTTGAAAATTTTATTTTATTTTTTTAAATTTGTATCAAGATACTACTTCCAATTGTTTTGTATTATGTAAACCTTATCACATGACTCTCTGTAGGCAGTTTTGTTGAATACTGTAGACCGGTAAAAAAATTTCTAATTTTATTTTATTTTTTACATTTTCATCTAGATGTACTTCCATATTTTATTTTCCTGCAAGGCTCTTTGATGAATTGGGCCAAGTTGGTGTTAGTGAAACTGAGCTTCTGTACATATACATTAAATCAAGCCTTGAATTTTAAACTCTAAACCCATCATGCATTTTACTTATTGCCTATATCCACCAGCAATTTTGTATTATAAATTACGCTTGTAAGACAGAATTTGAGGGAGTATTATTGGGTACTTTAGTTGTCTGCTTGGAGGCCTGTTGGGCCAATTTTTTCATGTCACAAGTCAAAATAGGATATCCTATTTCTGTGAGGAAAAAGAAAAGGTATATATGAATATTATTTTAAAGGCTATTTTGAAAGCGCATAGCGTGTATTGGCTCTGATTAGATCAATATAAATATTTTTTAACTACTGAGCTGATAATTGTATAATATCGTTGACAAGTTCTACGTACAGCACCAACTTTTCTACTTGGCACATGTTTGACTAGTAAATGGTAAACTCTCAGCAAAGCAACATATATATGTGATGTTACATACGAAAGAGCCAAATCATTAATTAAAAACACATCTTATCATCTTTGAACCCATCTTATCATCTCCTATTAATTTAATGGCCCGAGTATGCTAACTGCTCCCCTTGGTAGCTTCTACCAAGGTTTCAAAAAAAGTATGCTAACTGCTAAGATAAAAACTTCAATTAGCCCCTTGATCAATTCACATAGAACAGTTCAAAGATAGACTAATTAGCCAACAGCTTCACTTATATTATTTCCAAATTGTGAGGAACATTTCAAGCACCCTCTACTATAAATAACCATACATGCTTTGGACATTAATTGTATAACCAAATAGCAATTTGCAACTTGACTACACAAATCACAAGCTAACACAAGCTAAGATCGATACTTCAAAGAAATGGCTTCCTGTACACTTCTTCTCCTCACTTTGCTTGCCTTGGCCTGCTCTCAAGCAATCGCTTCTGACCCTAGCCCACTTCAAGATTTCTGTGTTGCTGACACTAGCTCTACAGTATATGTGAATGGTTTAGTTTGCAAGAACCCTGCTGATGCGAAACCAGAAGACTTCTTCTTCTCAGGCCTCGACAAGGCTGGCGACACAAGTAAAAATCTCGGGTCAAACGTCACTCTAGTCAATGAGCAAAGAATTGCCGGACTCAATACCCTGGGAATTTCCATTGCTCGTCTCGACTATGCACCCAACGGCGGCCTCAACCCACCACACACCCACCCCAGAGCAACCGAAGTTCTCACCGTTATCGAGGGCACTCTGTATGTCGGATTTGTTACGTCAGCCCCAGACTTCAAGCTCTTCTCCAAGGTGTTGAACAAGGGTGATGCATTTGTTTTTCCTGTTGGACTCATCCACTTCCAGTTCAACATTGGACATCTCCCTGCTGTTGCATTTGCGGGTCTGAGTAGCCAAAATCCCGGCTTGATCACCATTGCAAATGCAGTTTTTGGGTCAAACCCACCTATTTCAGATGATGTGCTATCCAAGGCATTCCAACTTGATAAGAAGACAGTTGACTGGCTCCAGGCTCAGTTCTCCAATACCAACTAATCGAATGTGTCACCAACATGATATGTGACAACTTGTTTACAATTGAAATTTAGTGTGTAATCGGTTATTGTCAATAATAAAACCCTGCCTTCTAGGCATGTTTGCATTAGTCATACAAGTTTCAATCAGTCATATATATCTTATAAATAATATTTATCGTCTTTGCCTCTGAATTGAGGCGACCTTCTCTAGAGGTTAACCTTTAAAATAAATGAAATCTTCCAGGCTCCAGCACATCTGATCCCCTTCTTTGTGAAGGTCGAGAGAGGACTGAGAAGTCTATGATTACTGAGTGTACTACCATCACCTTTGTGAATACTGGGTTTAGCGAGAAGTAGAAAATTGGTTACACTATCGTCGGTGTCCAATCAGTACCAGTAAGGTACCAATCCTTATGTTGTCATTCTTTGGTTAGAATTTCATGGTTATTTACTCGAGCTCGAAAAATTCAGTTTTCCCTACTCGCCCCCTGTCTGGAAACTTCTGCATCTTTCTCCACTCTTATTAAAGTGAAAGATGAAATGTATGAGAGGAAACCCTCTTCTCTCTCTTGTGAGATTTGTGAAGCCAGAAAAGAATCAAACCAATCAATCCACATTCTTCATCTTCTGATTTGGGGCTCGACCAAGATGAACTCTTTGGCCATCTATTGATTATGTATTTTTGCCACCTCAACAGTATACCACTCGCAAGAGTCGGGCCCCTCATTTCTTTTCTTTTGGCTTTTAACATCATGTATTTTTATTAATCATGGTGTACTGTACCATATCAGGTATGTGCTGTACCAAAGAACAGAGTACTGGTAATCTATATATTTGGATTTCCGAAAGTAACTCAAAGTTTGAGTTTGAATCTGAACTGTCAGATCTGATTTTGCACAAATATTAAAAGGGCCTGTTGATTCTTTTGCACGGTACTTGTAGGACATCTACGTTTTGATAATTTGGAACTAAAACTTAGATTTTTTACTTGTAGCAATCGTCTACCTTTCGATTTACCGGACCATCACCAGAAAGCATGTCCACTTGTATGCAGTTGAAAAGCCTAATATTGGACAAAAACGGGTTTATGGGTCAAGTAACCGATAAATATGCAAACCTGTCTTCTCTCTCTCTCTCCTCTCTCTATCTAATAATAGCATTTATAACATTTCTGGTGCTATAATTTCACTGCAAAAATGTAAAAACCTGACCACGCTTATATTAACCAAGAATTTCCATGGGGAAGTGATACCGAATTCTGGTTTTGCCGGGTTTGAGAATTTGGAGATACTGGCGCTAGGAAAGTGTGGCTTAATGGGTCAGATACCTGATTCGTTAACTCAATGGTTCCAGGGAACTTAAAAAGAAGGAATTCAAAAGGTACATTATTTTTGTCATACGTCTACTAATTGAGATACCTGTTGAGATTACATCACCAACTTTAAAATATGGCCCAATTAATATTTGGAGAAGGCCCAAACCCAATTCTAGATTCTTCAAGAAATGGGAACCGACTTCTATGGTTGATTATAATGGAACATACTAGAAATTACTACTATATAATATATTGTACTTGGAAGATTCTATACTTTTGTATCAACATACTAGAAAAGTCATAACCGACATTGTTATGTATAAATAGGTAAATGATCATGTAGGTTGGTGAATTAGAATCAAAGTATATAGTGAGGCGTGAGTGAAAAAATATATCATAGCCTTGTAAAATCTCTTATACTCCTTTAAATAAGAGATCAAGTTATATAAACTCCTCTCTTCTACCATCCACAATCCGATTACAATTTCCAACATTTGGTATCAGAGCTCCAGGTTCGAGTATCAAGTTAGCGAAGTAGACAAGGGCGTTCGTGTAATATAAGAAGCATCCTAAGATGATGTCTTCTGGTATTGACGTAACTATGGCGCAATCGATGGTTCCTGTATTTATGGGAGAAAATTATGCCATGTGGAAGATCAAGATGCGGACGCTGCTACTCTCGCAGGGATTGTGGGATGTCGTCGAACAAGGTTTTACGGTGCCAACAGGAGAATTGACACGGGAGCAAAAACAACAACAAATGAAGGATGCTAAGGCCCTGTTTCTAATTCAACAAGGTGTTGTCGAAAGTCTATTTCCACGAATAAGTGGAGCAACTACATCTAAGAAGGCATGGGAGACTTTGAGAGAGGAGTTTGAAGGCTCCGAGAAGGTGAAAGCGGTGAAGTTGCAAACGCTAAGAAGACAATTTCAAAACCTTCAAATGAAGGAGTCGGAGAAGATCAAGGAGTACTTCTCACGAGTCGTCGAAATTGTCAACCAGATGCAGACTTATGGGGAAGATATCTCCGATCAGAAGGTAGTCGAGAAAATTTTAATTAGTCTCACTGACAAGTACGACTACATCGTTACTGCAATCGAAGAATCAAAAGATCTATCAACGCTTTCGATTCAACAATTGATGAGCTCTTTGGAGTCACACGAAGAGAGAAAACTCCAACGCGAAGCAAATTTGGTAGAAGACGCATTCCACTCCAAGCTGAGCTTCAAACCTCAATATAACCCCACGAGTCAACAAAATATCCAGAACGAAGGCGGTGCGAGACAAGATGCAGACAAGCAGTCGTCGCAAAAGGAGAAAGCACCAGGTTCGAGTTATTCAAATTTATGGTGCGATATACACAAAAGGTCGAACCATAGTACATCTGAATGTTGGTCAACAAAGAGATGCAACAAATGCAAGAAGCATGGCCACATCGCAAGAGTATGTAGATCAAGAGCAAGCGACCTAGCGAACTTCATAGAAGAAAAAGAGAGCCACGAAAGTATTTTCTATGCGTGCCACTCAGCCAAAGAAGAGAAGGGCGATATATGGTTCCTTGACAGTGGCTGCACGAACCATATGACTGGCAACCATGAATTATTCCAACATATCGATACTTCATATGAGACAAAGGTACGCATGGGAAATGGCTCAATTGTTCAAGCAAAAGGAAAAGGAAGTATTGCCGTACAAACTAAGATGGGTCTGAAATTTATCCGAGATGTACTATTGGTTCCGGACCTAAAACAAAACCTGCTGAGCGTGGGGCAATTAGTGCAAAACGGGTATGCAGTTTATTTTGAAGATGGAGGCTGCAAAATTTTCGACCGAAGAAATAAAAATCAAATAATAGCAAGAATACAAATGGAGAAGTCTAGAAGCTTCCCACTCCGCATAAGCTACGCTCCGCATTTGGCACTAAGAAATAAGGTGATCAAGTCACGAGAGAAAGGTGATACACAATGCCAAGACAGGTCAAGTTCAAGCACTACTTCAAGTCCAGGATCAAACCCAAGTGCTAGTCGAAGTGCTAAAGAAGTGACTACGATATCAGAGTCATTCCCTAAGCAAGTAAGATTCTTACCCAAAATTTATGAGTCATCCAATTTCTCAATAGTTGAACCTCAAAGCTTTGAAAAAGCCGAGAAGCATGGTAATTTTAAGAAAGCTATGGAGGACAAAATCCACATGATTGAGAAGACCAACACTCGGAAGCTTGTAGATCGACCAAAAGATCGTGAAGTCATTGGTGATAAATGGATGTACAAGATGAAGTTAAATCCCAACGGCTCATTTGAAAAGCATAAATCCGGATTGATGACAACAGGTTTCATACAAAAATCCGACATCAACTATTGGGAGACATATGTTCCGATGAGAAGGCTAGAAGTTCAAAAGAAGTGGCGATCATATCAACATGCCGTTAAATCGACATTTCTAGACACGAAATTCCAGATCAAGGGGGAGAGTATGGAGGATATTAAAAATAAAAAAAAATCAATCTTCAAATTAAAATTTAGAGAGAATCAAAGTTGGTGCTGAGGGGGAGTGTTGAGATTACATCACCAACTTTAAAATATGGCCCAATTAATATTTGGAGAAGGCCCAAACCCAATTCTAGATTCTTCAAGAAATGGGAACCGACTTCTATGGTTGATTATAATGGAACATACTAGAAATTACTACTATATAATATATTGTACTTGGAAGATTCTATACTTTTGTATCAACATACTAGAAAAGTCATAACCGACATTGTTATGTATAAATAGGTAAATGATCATGTAGGTTGGTGAATTAGAATAAAAGTATATAGTGAGGCGTGAGTGTAAAAAATATATCATAGCCTTATAAAATCTTGTATACTCCTTTAAATAAGAGATCAAGTTATATAAACTCCTCTCTTCTACCATCCACAATCCGATTACAATTTCCAACAATACCGGGTCTTATGTACCAGTTGACCGCTGTGGTGCTCAAAAAGGTAGTCGACAATGGGCCAAAATGGGCTAATATTCTAAAAATGGATCATTACAATTTGAAAATCAAGAATTAGAACTGTAGTTGATCACACACAACACTACAACTCTGATTAATTGGCTTGCTTTTCCTATTCTATTTAATATCAAGGTCTAAACTATCAGTTTGTTTCAAATGTGAACTGCCAGGTCAGAGAGGATTCATCGGTAGGGGATTCATCAGGATTGTCAGAGAGGTCTTGCTCAAGAGGCACTTTACATGGAAGCACGAATGTGAATGTGGACCCCACATTCTCTCTGCTATTCACTGTTATAGTCCCTCCATTAGCTCCACCTGTTTGTTTTTCATACTATTAGAATTTAGAACTCAGATTGTCATTTTGAGAATTCAACCCAAAAAAGTTGATATTACATTCTTTCCTGTCAAAATCAACAATAATAGTAAGCTAAAAAATTTGATTATTTACTTATTTGTTATTTTTTCTTTATTTTTATTGTTGTGGGGGTGGGTGTTCGATAAATTAAATTGGTTAAAAAAATTTGATTGGTTGCTTACTAATTGTTTGTAAATGGCAAGTCCCAGTCCCAGTCCCAGTCCCGTACCACCATATTTCCATGCATGATCGGCACTTGCTTGCATGTATCTTTTAAACAGAGTTGGGATGGCATTTTCTGTGCATATGCATAAACACAATACTCAGTCATTTTATTTTAAGAGAGGAAAAGTATATAATATAATAAAAGAGGGGTAAATCCAAACCTGGAATTCCAATTCCAGTGTCATACACTTCATATTGCAACTACACAATTTCTTCACCTGTATTCTAAATTTCTTTTCCGACTTTGGAAGAACAGGATGTCTCAGCACAACTTGACTGCATTACTGTTGCATTTGCAGTGTATGTATGATGAGAGTTTAGTTTAGGCACCACTTGAAGATTTATGCCAACTTCGCCTTTATGTGTGAACTTGACTGCATTACTGAAAGGTAAAAGAAATAATATACTTAGCACTCACCATCTAGCTCTTGTACTTGAAACAGCACTCACCATTATTATACTTGGATGTTAATGGCTTACATAAGATAAGGGTCAATGTTATAGCAAATAAGGCAATTGTTTGCAAAAAAAACCACAAAGAACTCTAAGCACATCCCCCCATCACCTGAAATTGTATTTAATCCAATGTTAACAATAGAATGAATACAGGTGATGATATGCCTTTTTTGTTTTTATAAAAAAATCGACTATAATTCAAGATAGTTATTATTTTGAAATTTCAATTGAAAGATAGATTTTATGTTTACATTTTTTATTTGTTTTTGGGCTAAATTTGCATTGTGAGAGAATACTACGTGCCGAAAATTTTAAACAAGGAACGTAATTAATAAGAAAAAAAAATTCAAAGAAAGATACTTTCAAATCTTTTTTAATTCTCAACGATAGTGCAACTCTAGTTTTAAATATCGTGAAATATTATTTTGGATGTTAGTTTTCAATAATTGATTACAATATTACTAAGCAAGCAACTAATTTATTCTCTAATAACCTTACTAAAAATTCTCTAACAATATTTGTATTCTTGGTTCAACAGATAGTCTCTGAATTCTTCAGTTGCTTATAAAAGAAATATCTTGATCTGCATAGCTAACACATATGTAATTATGTATAAATTTTACATACTATGATGTCTAATTAAACTATAATAGTAATATAATTCTTTGATAAAGAGAACTAATATAAGTTTCTTACATTTTCTTCCATTTTATTTTATTTTTATTTAGGCAAGTGTGTGTGATTGTTGATTTTATTTTTATTTTATTTTCTTCCATTTTTTTAAAATTCTGGACCACCGGATCAGCAATTTTCAAAGTGGCTTAATAAATAGTAAAAAAATTCCAAAAAAATATAAAATTTGGTCTCCAAGCAGATTTCAATATGTAGATCAACTTGAACGGTTCGGATCGACCGTTTGGACTTTGAAAATCCAATTTTGAGTTGGAAGCATATCGGCCCATATGCTACTAAAAGAATATTAGCCTCTCTCTCTCTCTCTCTCTCTCTCTCTATATATATATATATATATATATATATATATAGATAGATAGACTATGGTGAGTTGTGAAGTAAAACAACTTTGAAAATCCAAACCATCGATCTGAACAGCTCAACATGATCTCCATATTGAAATGTACTTGGAGACCAAATTTTACATTTTTTGGATTTTTTTACTATTTATTAAGCCACTTTGAAAATTGCTGATTTGAGTGAACAGTAAAAAACAGTAAAAACTTTTGAACCATTGGATCAGCGATTTTCAAAGTGGCTTAATAAATAGTTAAAAAATCCAAAAAATATAAAATTTGGTCTCCAAGCAGATTTCAACATGTAGATCAACTTGAACGGTTTGGATCGACCGTTTGGACTTTGAAAATCCAATTTTGAGTTGGAAGCATATCGGCCCATATGCTACTAAAAGCATATTAGCCTCTCTCTCTCTCTCTCTCTCTATATATATATATATATATATATATAGATAGACTATGGTGAGTTGTGAAGTAAAACAACTTTGAAAATCAAAACCATCGATCCGAACTGCTCAACATGATCTCCATATTGAAATGTACTTGGAGACCAAATTTTACATTTTTTTGGATTTTTTTCTATTTATTAAGCCACTTTGAAAATTGCTGATTTGAGTGAACAGTAAAAAACAGTAAAAACTTTTGAACCATTGGATCAGCGATTTTCAAAGTGGCTTAATAAATAGTTAAAAAATCCAAACAAATGTAAAATTTGGTCTCCAAGCACATTTCAATATGGAGATTATGTTGAGCGGTTCAGATCGGTTGTTTAGATTTTCAAAATGAAAATATGAGCGTGAAGTAAAAATCACCTCTTACATCACAACTCACCATAACCCAACTCTATACACACACACACACACACACACACACACACACACACACACACATACATATATATTTTTTTTGAATTTGGTCTTGCCTCCTCAATTTGGAATTTTTTTTTTTCAAAAGACCGCAAGGGCCCATTCCATTACTGAAACTGAGTTTTAAATACAAAATATTTTCTAAGAGATAAATCTCCTAGAGTCTTTAGCCAAAACTAAACCAGCAACTAACAAAAAGTTCATACATCAACCACATAATAACTAAAGCTAGGTACCAAAAGTATGAAATGTTTGCTATTACTAAGCCACTTTTTAAAGGGCTGTGGTTAACTACATCAGTAGCACAAAATTGGTATTCAGTCTTCATGGCATGTCAAGGCAGCACAATGCCTGGCTCTCCAGATTCTGGTATAAAGGCCACCACTTCCATTGGCATGTATTGGTTGAGGGGAATGACATCTTCTACAATTGGAAGCCATCGGCCCATGTCATCTCTAAGCTTTTTGCTCATAGTACCTGCCCAATACATGCAAAGAGATTTAATTTGTAGAATTAAAATACGAGCAGTTTTTATTGGACATTGGTTAAAACAAAGATCATTACGATATTTCTATAAACTCCAACTAACATCACTAAAGACAATTAAGAAACTAGTTTTATCTATATTAGTAAGAGAAATAGCAAAAGTAATGAAATCATTCCAAGTATGCCACATGTGCATCACTTCTTGACTTTTGTCTAGCCAAGACCACACTTGTTGGACTATATTGCAATGGATAAACAAATGGTCAACTGATTCAGGACTATGACAAAGTTGACATTCTAAATCTCCAACCCAACCTTTTTTAGCCATATTATCTTTAGTTAAAATTGTGTTATGTGAGACTAGCCACTAAAGATGCGTATTTTTAAAGGTATTGGCATCCTCAATTTGGAATTGATTTGAAAAACATTTAATAGAGAACTGAAATTATAGTCCAATTCGACTGAGAGCTCAAAGTTCCACGGCTCCACTGGACCAATGACTTTGAAACGTATGTTCATTTTTCCTGCAAGGCTTTTTGATGAATTGGGCCAAGTTGGTGTTAGTGAAACTGAGGTTTTGTACATATACATTAAATCAAGCCATGAATTTTAAACTCTAAACCCATCATGCATTTTACTTATTGCCTATATCCACCAGCAATTTTGTATTATAAATTACGCTTGTAAGACAGAATTTGAGGGAGTATTTAGTTTTCTGCTTGGAGGCCTGTTGGGCCAATTTTTTCATGTCACAAGTCAAAATAGGATATCCTATTTCTGCGAGGAAAAAGAAAAGGTATATATGAATATTATTTTGGGACTGACTAACTATCTCCCACTTCATTTTATCTATTATTCCCTGGTCAATAAGTGTCTTTGTTGACCACTAATTAAGAGGAGGACCATAACTGGACGCAAATATTTGTTAACAAGAGCTACAAAAGATACAAAATTGGACGCAAGTATTCATACCTAAGATACAAAATTTTCAGCGCTAAAATACAAAACTGGATGCAAGTATTCATACCTAAGATATCAAATATTTCAGAAAAAAAAACTGGACACATCACACATCTATCTTTTACACGTTTTTAGAGGTGGTTTTTTTTTCTCCGTTAAATCTTGCCAATATTTCTGACAATCTGTGAGAAAATTGCGAATATAAAACCACGAATGTCTTATACGCAATTTTCTCTTTCAAATGAAATCCATGATGACATACTTTCAGATTTTCCGTTGTTCAAGTATTCATACCTCGCAATACAAAGATTCATATCTCGTCGTGCAAGTATTCATACCACGTCGAGGAAGTATTCATACCTCGTCGAGCAAGTATTCATGCCTCGTCGATCAAGTATTTATACCTAAGATATCAAGTATTTCGGAAAAAAACAAGCTGGACACATTACACACCCATCTTTTACACATTTTTAGAGGTGGGCTACCTCGTAGTGCAAGTATTCATACCTCATCGTGCAAGTATTCATACCTCGTCGAGCAAGTATTCATACCTAAGATATTAAATATTTCGGAAAAAAAAAAACTAGACACATCACACATCCATCGTTAGAAATATTGGCGAGATTGAACGGAGAAAAAAAATCCACCTCTAAAAACATGTAAAACATGGGCGTGTGATGTATCCAGTTCCATTTTCATAAATACTTGATATCTTAGGTATGAATACTTGCACGACGAGATATGAATACTTGCACGACGAGATATGAATACTTGCACAATGAGGTATGAATACTTGCGCGATGGAGAACTCAAAAGTACTTCATCATGAATCTCATTTGAAAGAGAAAATTGCGTAGAAGACGTTTGTGATTTTAGATTCGCAAAATTTTTCATAGATATATTAGATGTTAATACATACATGCATAAGTATACATATTTGCGCGTGTCAGTTGTAAAATTTTTCAAATATAAGCGGTCTCCCCAGTTAATTAGCGGTCCCTCACGTAATTAATGATTGATACGGATTTTCTTTTATCTTTTTGTGTTCGAAGTTGTGATCCCAGATAATTAATAATTGGGAGATAAATAAGAAAAATACACCAGGGAAATAAATCTTTTCCCTATTATTTTAAAGGCTATTTTGAAAGCGCGTAGCGTGTATTGGCTCTGATTAGGTCAATATATATATTTTTTAATTATTGAGCTGATAATTGTATAATATCGTTGACAAGTTCTAGGTACACCAACTTTTCTACTTGGCACATGTTTGACTAGTCAATGGTAAACTCTCAGCAAAGCAACATATATATGTGATGTCACCTACGAAAGAGCCAAATCATTAATTAAAAACACATCTTATCATCTTTGAACCCATCTTATCATCTCCTATTAATTTAATGGCCCGAGTATGCTAACTGCTCCCCTTGGTAGCTTCTACCAAGGTTTCAAAAAAAAAAATGCTAACTGCTAAGATAAAAACTTTAGCCCTTGATCAATTCACATAGAACATTTCAAAGATAGACTAATTAGCCAACAGCTTCACTTATATTATTTCCAAATTGTGAGGAACATTTCAAGCACCCTCTACTATAAATAACCATACAAGCTTTGGACAATAATTGTATAACCAAATAGCAATTTGCAACTTGCCAACACAAATCACAAGCTAGCTAACACAAGCTAAGATCGATACTTGAAAGAAATGACTTCCTGTACACTTCTTCTCCTCACTTTGCTTGCCTTGGCCTGCTCTCAAGCAATCGCTTCTGACCCTAGCCCACTTCAAGATTTCTGTGTTGCTGACACTAGCTCTACAGTATATGTGAATGGTTTAGTTTGCAACAACCCTGCTGATGCGAAACCAGAAGACTTCTTCTTCTCAGGCCTCGACAAGGCTGGCGACACAAGTAAGAATCTCGGGTCAAATGTCACTCTAGTCAATGAGCAAAGAATTGCCGGACTCAATACCCTGGGAATTTCCATTGCTCGTCTCGACTATGCACCCAACGGCGGGCTCAACCCACCACACACCCACCCCAGAGCAACCGAAGTGCTCACCGTTATCGAGGGCACTCTGTATGTCGGATTTGTTACGTCAGCCCCAGACTTCAAGCTCTTCTCCAAGGTGTTGAACAAGGGTGATGCATTTGTTTTTCCTGTGGGACTCATCCACTTCCAGTTCAACGTTGGACATGTCCCTGCTGTTGCATTTGCGGGTCTGAGTAGCCAAAATCCCGGCTTGATCACTGTTGCAAATGCAGTTTTTGGGTCAAACCCACCTATTTCAGATGATGTGTTATCCAAGGCATTCCAACTTGATAAGAAGACAGTTGACTGGCTCCAGGCTCAGTTCTCCAATACCAACTAATCAAATGTGTCACCAACATGATATGTGACAACTTGTTCACAATTCAAATTTAGTGTGTAATATGTTATTGTCAATAATAAAACCCTGCCTTCTAGGCAGGTTTGCATTAGTCAATACAAGTTTCGATCAGTCATATATATCTTATAATTAATATTTTTTGTCTTTGCCTCTGGATTGAGGCGACCTTCTCCAGAGTTTAACCTTTAAAATACATGAAATATTTCAGGCTCCAGCACATCTGATCCCCTTCTTTGTGAAGGTGGAGAGAGGACTGAGAAGTCTATGATTACTGAGTGTACTACCATCACCTTTGTGAATACTGGGTTTAGCGAGAAGTAGAAAATTGGTTACACTATCGTCGGTGTCTAATCAGTACCAGTAAGGTACCAATCCTTATGTTGTCATTCTTTGGTTAGAATTTCATGGTTATTTACTCGAGCTCGAAAATTCAGTTTTCCCTACTCGCCCCTGTCTGGAAACTTCTGCATCTTTCTCCACTCTTATTAAAGTGAAAGATGAAATGTATTCTCTCTCTTGTGAGATTTGTGAAGCCAGAAAAGAATCAAACCAAACAATCCACATTCTTCATCTTCTGATTTGGGGCTCGACCAAGATGAACTCTTTGGCCATCTATTGATTATGTATTTTTGCCACTTCAACAGTATACCACTCGCAAGCGTCGGGCCCCTCATTTCTTTTCTTTTGGCTTTTAACATCATGTATTTTTATTAATCATGGTGTACTGTACCATATCAGGTATGTGTTGTACCAAAGAACAGAGTACTGGTAATCTATATATTTGGATTTCCAAAAGTAACTCAAAGTTTGAGTTTGAATCTGAACCGTCAGATCAGATTTTGCACAAATATTAAAAGGGCCTGTTGATTCTTTTGCACGGTACTTGTAGGACATCTACGTTTTGATAATTTGGAACTAAAACTTAGATTTTTTACTTGTAGCAATCATCTACCTTTCGATTTACCGGACCATCACCAGAAAGCATGTCCACTTGTATGCAGTTGAAAAGCCTAAGGTTGGCCAAAAACGGGTTTATGGGTCAAGTAACCGATAAATATGCAAACCTGTCTTCTCTCTCTCTCCTCTCTCTATCTAATAATAGCATTTATAACATTTCTGGTGCTATAATTTCACTGCAAAAATGTAAAAACCTGACCACTCTTATATTAACCAAGAATTTCCATGGGGAAGTGATACCGAATTCTGGTTTTGCCGGGTTTGAGAATTTGGAGATACTGGCGCTAGGAAAGTGTGGCTTAATGGGTCAGATACCTGATTCGTTAGCTCAATGGTTCCAGGGAACTTAAAAAGAAGGAATTCAAAAGGTACATTATTTTTGTCATACGTCTACTAATTGAGATACCGGGTCTTATGTACCAGTTGACCGCTGTGGTGCTCAAAAAGGTAGTCGACAATGGGCCAAAATGGGCTAATATTCTAAAAATGGATCATTACAATTTGAAAATCAAGAATTAGAACTGTAGTTGATCAATCGGCTTGCTTTTCCCATTCTATTTAATATCAAGGTCTAAACTATCAGTTTGTTTCAAATGTGAACTGCCAGGTCAGAGAGGATTCATCAGTAGGGGATTCATCAGGATTGTCAGAGAGGTCTTGCTCAAGAGGCACTTTACATGGAAGCACGAATGTGAATGTGGACCCCACATTCTCTCTGCTATTCACTGTTATAGTCCCCTCCATTAGCTCCACCTGTTTGTTTTTCATACTATTAGAATTTAGAACTCAGATTGTCATTTTGAGAATTCAACCCAAAAAAGTTGATATTACATTCTTTCCTGTCAAAATCAACAATAATAGTAAGCTAAAAAATTTGATTATTTACTTATTTGTTATTTTTTCTTTATTTTTATTGTTGTGGGGGTCGGTGTTCGATAAATTAAATTGGTTAAAAAAATTTGATTGGTTGCTTACTGATTGTTTGTAAATGGCAAGTCCCAGTCCCAGTCCCAGTCCCGTACCACCATATTTCCATGCATGATCGGCACTTGCTTGCATGTATCTTTTAAACAGAGTTGGGATGGCATTTTCTGTGCATATGCATAAACACAATACTCAGTCATTTTAGTTTAAGAGAGGAAAAGTATATAATATAATAAAAGAGGGGTAAATCCAAACCTGGAATTCCAATTCCAGTGTCATACACTTGATATTGCAACCACACAATTTCTTCACTTGTATTCTCAATTTCTTTTCTGACTTTGGAAGAACAGGATGTCTCAGCACAACTTGACTGCATTACTGTTGCATTTATAACATTTCTGGTGCTATAATTTCACTGCAAAAATGTAAAAACCTGACCACTCTTATATTAACCAAGAATTTTCATGGGGAAGTGATACCGAATTCTGGTTTTGCCGGGTTTGAGAATTTGGAGATACTGGCGCTAGGAAAGTGTGGCTTAATGGGTCAGATACCTGATTCGTTAACTCAATGGTTCCAGGGAACTTAAAAAGAAGGAATTCAAAAGGTACATTATTTTTGTCATACGTCTACTAATTGAGATACCGGGTCTTATGTACCAGTTGACTGCTGTGGTGCTCAAAAAGGTAGTCGACAATGGGCCAAAATGGGCTAATATTCTAAAAATGGATCATTACAATTTGAAAATCAAGAATTAGAACTGTAGTTGATCACACACAACAGTACAACTCTGATTAATTGGCTTGCTTTTCCCATTCTATTTAATATCAAGGTCTAAACTATCAGTTTGTTTCAAATGTGAACTGCCAGGTCAGAGAGGATTTTCATCAGTAGGGGATTCATCAGGATTGTCAGAGAGGTCTTGCTCAAGAGGCACTTTACATGGAAGCACGAATGTGAATGTGGACCCCACATTCTCGATCTCTGCTATTCACTGTTATAGTCCCCTCCATTAGCTCCACCTGTTTGTTTTTCATACTATTAGAATTTATAACTCAGATTGTCATTTTGAGAATTCAACCCAAAAAAGTTGATATTACATTCTTTCCTGTCAAATTCAACAATAATAGTAAGCTAAAAAATTTGATTATTTACTTATTTGTTATTTTTTCTTTATTTTTATTGTTGTGGGGGTGGGTGCTTGATAAATTAAATTGGTTAAAAAAATTTGATTGGTTGCTTACTAATTGTTTGTAAAAGGCAAGTCCCAGTCCCAGTCCCGTACCACCATATTTCCGTGCATGATCGGCACTTGCTTGCATGTATCTTTTAAACAGAGTTGGGATGGCATTTTCTGTGCATATGCATAAACACAATACTCAGTCATTTTATTTTAAGAGAGGAAAAGTATATAATATAATAAAAGAGGGGTAAATCCAAAGGCAAAGACTATAAATATTAAAGGTTTACCTCTCAAGCAAGGCGCCTCAATTCAGAGGCAAAGACGATAAATATTAATTATAAGATATTATCTCAAAGGACGAGAAAGGCGCCTCAATCCACTGTTCTGATACGGTCTCTCTGCATTCTTTCTGATCCTTTCCATTTTCTTAAATTCCCATGGTTCAACTGGATTCGGATTAGCCCATAGACCTCTCCCTGCATTTCGAGCCTCTTTCTGCCACTAATCAAAAATTTGAAAAGAAAAAAATATATAAATTTTTTACAGTTTAGTTCTGATCTAGGGACTTGAATTTTTTGATATATCAAAGGATCAACATATGTTACTATTACCACTATCCATGTTTTAACTAGGTGAATTTGAAAAAAAATATATTATATATATAGTATAATAATAAATTAAACATAAACCGAACAAAAACAAATGACAGTACAAGAAAAAATATTCAGAAAAATAGGAGAAACCTGTGCGAATGCAGGGCGTTTATCGTAAGCTTCATAGTGCCAAGCACAACCTTCTCTAATCAATCTCTCCTGTCATTTGCATTTTATATAAACAAGTAAATACTTTTCAATAGCTTAAAAGTGTGTATTTATGTGCACACTCCTTAAAAACCTATCTATCTTGAATGATTTGCATGTTCCTGAATTCCTTTTTATACAAAAGAAAAACAAGAATTGGTATGTGCATTTATATACAAAGGCATAAATTTAGAAGAACTGGCATGTGCTTCGACATGATTGGTTCTCTCACCAAACATTGATACACATAATAATGTTCTAATTGAATTAACAAGTTATACCTGGACAAATATGCCGTCAACGTAGACATCTCCAACCAATCTATCAAATGGGTCCTTGCCATATACATGTATTGTTAGAGGCTTTTGCTGAATTAGTTTTGTTAATGCATCCTTCGCCTCTTGGCCATATTCCATGTTCATCTCTGGTGCATCGATTCCTCTGCACATTTGTTAGTACAATTTTTTATATTTACTTGTAGCCATAAAAATAACAACTATGTACACTGTCACATACAGAAGCACATAGTAATTCGTATTGGTATTAAGACTGTTAATACAATTAGATCCAAATTTTTCATCTTTGTAAAATTGTACTTCTATATATTTGATTTTTGCAAATAACAATATCAACTATTTAGAAATATATACAAAATAACCGTTCATTTTAAGTACAAAATGCAGTTAGCTATGCCAAGTAATCATTGGGCTTTAGAAACAGAATTTAAAGTTGCCAATTTTCCCTTGATTAAGTGATCCCAACAAATTAATTAACCCACCTATATATCCTATTAAAGTAAATCAAATGCTATCCTTAATTAATCTTTGTTTCTTTTATGTTTTTTTAAATTTTTTCTTAGGTCTAACACTAATCAATATGAAAACTTTGCGTAGATAAATGACATATGAAATTATTGTCCACAAAACATTAAACGGCTAAGAAAACATTATTCCTAGATAATTAAACAAAAATTGGGACATTTAAGCAGATGAATGGCCTGAAGGAATAACACGTGACTAGCATAGTAATTAAGAAGCTGGAATTTGATTTGATTGCACAAATGAAACGAGACACAATGTAAATAAAGATGAGATGAATGAAAATATTATAAAGTAAGAAATCACATACCTGAGTCTGATATGATATTCCCGTGCGAGGATTTCTTCATTATTAATGATGACCGCCCTGTATTTTCAATAGGTAAATTAAAAAGAATGATAAAAATAATAATTAGTTACTATTATCTTGGAAATTCACTATCACATGCTTATAAATGTTGAATACCAGGTATGGCCTGTTTGATTTAATCACAACCGTTTGATTTGAATAATCATCCTATTTTCATTAACTTTTTGTTCAGTATTTGGATTGCAACTCAAGTTGACAATAGAATTGCACTGTACCACAACAGTTTCATATTGGTACAAAGATCCTTACTGAACATACTAAAAACAATTTAAATGAGTATTATCCAATCTTTGACCTATATCCACAATTGACGATAAAGTTATAAAGAACATGTGCTCGTGCATAGTCTCTATTAGCTCGGGCTTGATTTCTCTCAAGTGCTGCTTCCTGTACCACTATTGGTACAGTAGCAGACTCTCTTGGATCTGCAGCGTTGACATGCACTGTCATGCCATCACCATCGCCCACCAGTTTGGATTTTACCTATCACCATCATAGTTTATTAGTGCATTTATAACAGATAAAAAAAACTTAGGTTGTTTGGATATACATTATCAAATCCCAATAATGCAAAAAAAATTAAAAAGTAAACATTATTTAGTACTCGTATAGCACCCAGAAGGTAATTATTAAGAAGTAGTATGCAAAGTGACTCACCGGTAATGTTTGCAACTCAAACTGTACTTCATTAGACCGTGATGAAGGGCCGAGCACTTGACTTTGAATAGGTGAGAATGGAAGGCTATAAAACGGGAGAAAACTCTGAAATAATGAAAAAGAATATAAAATGATTAAAGAATTGAATGGTTAATTTCATTCAAAAACAAATATTAGAGGGGTGATATTATATGAAATTTCATGTATAACAAAGTAAGCATGCTCTCATGGATGTCCATAAGATCAAGTATTGCACCGACAATGACTACCTAATCTTTTTTCAGAAATTTCCTAAAATATCAGCCGACTATATATATATCTACCGACATTTTTATATATATCCAAAGTTAATTACAAATTAATAATTATACCCAAAAGTTGTTGGTAATTTATAAAAATATCCATCCCGGCCATTTTCTAACCGGTTTCAATTTATTTCGGTATCAGCCAGAAAATGACCGGTACAATTTTTTTTTTTTTTGTAGAGACTATAAATCAATAGCAATATGCTAAAATCTAACACTAAAAATTTAATTTTTTTAAATATTTGTTAGATTATTTTTTTGATATATAATTAACATATTTATACTAAAATACGTTAAATTACTTGAATTATGTTAAATTATGCTAAAATACGATAAATTACGCTATATTACGCTAAATTATGCCGATTTTGTGTCATCTTTCATAAATCATAAAAAATATTAAAAAAATTTCAAAAATAATGACTAGTGAATGCACAAAGGGTCTCCTTAACCCTAGTTTTCAAGCTCTTCACAGTTACCGGTAACAGGTCGAGGTTACTATCACCCTCTGCCAGCTCCTCTGTGATCAACCCTTCTAGAATGGGTTTCCTAACCAATCTAGGTTTCTTCTTTGGAGGCCCGCTTTTCTTTTTCGGGGCACTTTTCTTCACCTTTTTCTCTTTGATTGGGTGTTCCTGTTTTTTAGGACTCTTTTTGGAAATTATCTTTGGAGGGGGTTTTTCTCTCATAGGACAGGCCCGTTTTTTCAGAGAAGCAATTTCATCAGTTAGATGTATTTTATCCATGTAAGACGACTTCTCTTTGCTAGTGAGCTGCGAACTCCTACACAGCTCGCTGTTGAGCAAAGGTGAAACCTCAACGGTTGCCATCTGTAAATAATAAGGATCATGAGATCAAAAGTAAGAGAAGAAGAGGTAAAAAGTAGTAGGGGATGGTAATGAATATAACCTTTGAGAGGTTAAAAGAGATTAATTAACCTTACCCTCCTATTAGCTAACCAACTAATCAAGAATCAATTGAGAAAGTTTCTTTCATTCCGTTTGCCCCCTTCCCTTCTCTGTCCAAACAATGAAAATTTATAACAGAGATGTCACATTTCAAAAATTCACCAAAATTAAAAAAAATTGACACTCTATTAATACCAAAACTGCCTGGTCAAGCAAACTATCGCATGTACAATTTATGTGTGAATTATACAGAAAATTAAAATAGGGTTCACACTTTCTTGAACACAATTCCTAAATTAACTACAGAAAACTTTTGACATTTTCTGTTGATATCAGAATTGCCTCATCAGGAAAACACTTGCAGCTCCCTAGAACAGTCAATTATAGTCAATCCAGCTCACTATGTTAACTCTTATGCAAATAACACCAAAAAAATTAAAATTTACTTGTTATATATATATTGCAAACAAGGGTTCTTTAGTCAGAAAATGATAATAAGAGAATATGACAGTAGTAGCGTTTATGGAGAGTATATGCTCAATAGCACACTAAATCTTCCCAGCCATAAAAAAATATTGCTTAATAGAAATAGCAAGCCACAGTGCAAAAAATTGAAAAAAAAAAAAAACACAAGGAACGAATTTGTCCTTTTAGAAGGGGTGCACGGGAAAAAAACGCCCAAAATAGATTTTTCGAAGGACGCAGTTAATAACTAAGTTCAAAAGTACTTGAATCTAATTACTGAGGCGAGAATAAATCATTTATAAGTTCAAAAAAAAAAAGAGGGAAAACGAAAAATCTACCCTCGCATTGATAACAAAATACATTACAAGTTTAAAAATGTTCACAGAACTAACTACAATAGCGCAATCTAAACAACAAACGAAGAAAATATACCTTCAAGCAACGACGTCAGAAGACGAGGGGAGCAAATCCCGGCGAGTGGTTTTAGGAGGAGAAAAAAAGTGGGGGAAAACTAAAAGGCGGGTTGAGAGAGAAAGAGGGAGGAACGATTTTAATTTTTTTTGAAACCCAGGCAGAAGCTGCCTTGGATGAGGAACGATTTTAATGGTTTACGTACTACTTGAAAAGACAAGATCTCCATGCCTCCGAGTGCGTATCCTCTGAGATATCTTATATGTTGCGTGACCGACGTGTCCGGTGCCTATTCGACGATAGAGCAGGGCCCAGTATTATTTTAGCTTTGAGATTCGTGCGAAACGTATATGAACGGTTGTGATTTTCCCAAAAGTGACGCAAAGTTTGGAATATCTCAGAGGACGCGAATTCAGAGGTGGAGTGTAAAAGAGTAAGGTCAGTTGAAGAGCTGAATTGGCGGACTAAGGCGTGAAGTTTCGAATTCTATATCCTCTCCAGTATCTGACCACGATCTCAGAGCTTTTAACTGTTTAATTTTAGTTGAGATTCGTGCTTCATGGATCTTGAGGCAGATAAATGGCTGAGATTAGTCAATTTGTAATATGGTACCTGAGAGGTTGTGGCCGCATGTCTATAAATCTGGAAAGATAATGGACCAGTGACGCGCCGAACAGGCCGGAGAGAAAAAAATTTGAATCTAATAAAGTGGTAATAAAGTGGTCTATTCTTAAAATTGGAAAGATAATGGACCAGATCATCAAATATTGATGAAATTTTTTTAAAAACCATAATTAAAAAAAAAATTAGCAAACCAACATGATTAGTTTGGTTTTTACAAAAACCATAAAACCGAGATGCCAATTCGGTTCCTATTTTCTTTTCCACTGGGACCGAATTGGCATTCCCCCCCCCCCCCTTTTCACACTTTTTCCGCAGAGCCGCCACAGAAAATCAAAATTGGCTAGGGATTGAAATGCCATTTCGGTCCCCATTTTTTTTTTAGAGACATAGCTAAAATGATAAAATATCACACTAAAAAATCGAATTTTTTTTCCTTCAAATTATGTTAGCATATTTATACTAAAATACGCTAAATTACTTCAAATTATGTTAATTTATGCTGATTTACACTAAATTACTTGAAATTACAATAATTATGTAGAATTATACTAAAATATGGTAAATTATGCTAAATTACGTATGAATAGGGATGATATCTTCACTGAGAAGGCGAAAAACGATGACGAAACTTCAAATGGCCATAAAACGGCGCTCGAGTGTCCGATTTCAGCAAATGACTACTTTCTTCTGAAAATACGCATGCATCAATGCCAACAATGTCAGATTTCGAAATTCAGAATTGCCAAAAAACAAAGGGAAGATCCTTCTCAGTGAAGATATCATCCCTATTCATACATAATTTAGCGTAATTTACCGTATTTTAGCATAATTCTATATAATTATTGTAATTTCAAGTAATTTAGTGTAATTCAGCATAAATTAACATAATTTCAAGTTATTTAGCCTATTTTAGTATAACTATGTTAATTATTATAAAAAAGTAATCTAACAAATATTAAAAAAAAATTCTATTTTTTAGTATATTTCAACATTTTACCTATTTGTCTCTTAAAAAAAATTAACATAATTTCAAGTAGTTTAGTGTAAATCAGCATAAATTAACATAATTTGAAGTAATTGATAGGTCTAAAATATATACATATTCGATCAGATTTTTATCATGAAATAACACCAAATATTTTGTATTTTGAACATAAAAATGATAGAATACACCTAGAATCAAGTTGCTACATTTATTTCCTTTTAATTCGCAGGAAATGAAGAAAAATGAAGAAAATGACCCTAGTGCGG
Source organism: Carex kokanica (assembly GCA_025461125.1). Lineage (NCBI taxonomy): Eukaryota > Viridiplantae > Streptophyta > Magnoliopsida > Poales > Cyperaceae > Carex > Carex kokanica. The sequence continues at coordinate 606,111 of JAJGRX010001241.1, read as the reverse complement.
ACGCACTCAACACTTAGTCAAATCTGAAGCCCTCAGAATACAACCGGAGAAAAAGTTCGACCCTAGTGCGGATGCACGGACCCATGATGCGGCCGCACTAGCCAACTTTGGAGAAATCAATGCTTACTAGAATGCGGACGCACGGACCCATGATGCGGCCGCATTCCATACTTAGTCAAAATTCAGCACACTCCCGAGCAAAGGAAGAAAGTCCGAGCGCAGTGCGGACGCACTGAGTCCAACTGCGGACACATCCAGGACTTAGCGAAAATTCAGATGTCAACCCGACCCAGGATGCGGCTGCACGGACTAAGAATGCGGACGCACTCATATCGCAGAGGTAGAAATTGAAGCGACTGAGCGCAGTGCGGACGCACTACGGTCGCACTCGGGTCGCATTCAGCCTAAAAATTGGTTTTTCTATTCCCGACGCTTCTAAAAATGACCCGGGAGTGAAATATGGAAAGTGGGGACATGGGGAAACTTGTGGGGCAAGTATCTAATGACTCCCCACGTCCATTTGCTCCAGAATAAGTATTACATCTCCTATAAAAGGGCTAGAAACAATGCACCTTACCATCCATACTTAGCAAAATCTCTCATCTCTTGGAAGCGAATCAAGGAAGAAGAAGGGGAGTTCACAGCAAACAAAGGCAAGATCAAGGTTCTTCATCTAGAGAAGGGTGTAAACTATTTCTCTTTATTTAGCCATGTTTTGTTTTAATCTTTTGATGAATTCTTACATCTCCATGAGAAGCTAGTTTTCTCTCTAGGGGTTTAGGTCTTATGCATGAACTTTTTTAATTTTATCTTACTCGGATCTTAGTTTTTATTATGATTGTTTGATTTGATTGTTAATTTCTGTGATTTATTCTTTATGAATTTCATTAGTACTTGAATTATAAGTTCACCTGGTTAGATGAATTAAAGTAGCTTGAAATCATGTTGATCATGTCTTTCCGCTTTAGTTTATTAAATTGTAGCATTGGTCAAGGTAAGGAGAGTACTAATTGAAATTATAAACATATATCTTAGGATTTAGTTTATCTTAGGACCAATTTGATATCTAAACCGGATTTTCAGAAATTAAGGTTAGGGTTTGGTGAATGACTTAATCGTGAAGTCAAAACCTAATTAGGACACCTTAGAACAAATATTGACATATACTTTGGAGCATGTGACTTAAATATCACTCTAGGTACATTCCTAGAATTCGAGGAACATTAATCCATCCACCCAAGGTATTTGTATCAATATTTGTTCCAAAGGCTAACACAAGTTATAAACCAATTTTAAGCTTTCTTAGAATAAACATTGATATTTGTTTTGGAGCATGTGTATTAATTATTAAATATCCCGCTAGGCTAGTAAAACTCCTAGAGTTTGAGGAACATTAAACCATTCACCCAAGATAATGACATTAATATTTATTTCAAGGACAACATAAGTTAGAAACCTCATCAAATCATATATGAATTTAAACAAACCGAGTAGATAGAATTAGCAAGGAATTGTAGACCGAATGCCCCTAGACTTCCAAACCTTGAAAGCAACCAAAATTCTCTTTTACTTTTCAGTTTTTTAGTTAATTGTTACAACTTCTTCATTTCGGGTATTGAACCCAACAATTAGAAAATTAGAACAAAAACCCCCCAAGTCAACTTTTACTTTCTATTCTGAAATTAATTAATAGAGTTAAAACTAGTATTTCCCGATTTCCCTGTGGATCGATACCCAAAGTACTACAAGGATAGGTTGTGCGCTTGCATCCGACCAATCATTGAGTATTTAGGTTTATAAATTTAAAAGTTTAAAGAGTATAAAAATTAGAATAAAACCCTATATACAAAATACTCAACAGTAATATAGCGTATTTTAGTATAAATATGCTATCAAAAAAGTAATTTGACAAATGAAAAAAAATTCAATTTTTTATTGTTATATTTCATCATTTTAGCTATTTGTCTCTAAAAAAAAAAATCAGGACCGAAATCCCAATTCGGTCCCCACTGAAAATATCCTGGACCGAATTGGGATCTCGGTCCCAAGTGTTTACACCAAAGGCCAGAGCCTTTTTTGCAGAAAAAGTGTGAAAAGGGGGGGGACCAAAATGCCAATTCGGTCCCAGGGGAAAAAAAAAATGGAGACCGAATTGGTATCTCGATTCTTATGGTTTTTGTAAAAAACCAAACTAATTATGTTGGTTTGCTAATTTTTTTTTTAATTATGGTTTTAAAAAAAATTTCAGTCAATTTGATTGAGGGGATGAGCCGAAATTTTGAATTATATCATTATTAGAAAAAATAAACCAAAACACTCAACAATCTGAATTTTTCCAGATCTATCCAAGCCGCAGAACTATTCTGCGGCCTCAAATACTGGAGTCTGCACAGGCGTTCTGTGGCCCCAATTATTTATTTAATTTTTTTACAGAAAATTTATTAATACAAAAAATTGGTTTCTTGGTTTCTGTGCCCAGAAAGAAAGTTCAAAAAATTGGTTTCCTTTAGTCAAAATCTTGACATGCGCCTTACAACATGTGCACATAAATCGATTTTTTTTGTCAAAATCGATTTCCTTTAGTAAAAAACAAAATTAGCTGCAGAACTATTCTGCGGACCCCTTGCTGGGCCGCAGGGTCATTCTGCACCCTGAGTAGATCTTGGAAAATCAGATTTGAGGGTGTTTTGGTTTTCTTTAATAATGGTATAATTAAAAATTTTGGTGGGATGAGAGTTCATTATTTACAAGGTTCTAAATAGCGTTTATAGAGTCATAGCGGGAAGGCTACAAAAAAAGCTATAACGAATAGCGTCGCTATAGCGGAAGCTATTCCAAATAGCGTTTTTTTTACATTCCGTATATTCAATATTTGTACTAAATATCAACATTATCTAAAGTATCATAGAACAATAAATAACACCAAAGTAATTAAGAAATTATAATATTCATATTGAACCCGTACAAAGTCCAAATTGCGGTTCAAAATATCCATAGTAATATCATAAACTATTGATTTTTCATATTAAAAATATCTTAAGTATCATGATTCATGACATAATCTATTTTTTTCTATTTAAATTTTAATTTCGATTTGGACTTTTTTTCTATTCAAATTTCAATTTTTATTATCAATTTCAAATTGATTTATCTGTAGCAAGTAGCAACAAATTCAATTTCGTTTTGAGCTTTTATCGGTCTTTATTTAAAACCCATATAAATTGCTTAAAAAAAACCCATATTGTATTAGCGCAAATAGCACAAATAGCGGACCGTATAGCGTTATAGCGGCCGTATCGCAAATAGCGCATTTTGATGTCATAGCGTAGCGTTTGGGGTCCAAAAACGCTATAGCGCGCTATTTAGAGCACTGATTATTTATTTGATTTGCATGTGAGAGGAGAGGATCCAGAGTATTTGAAAATAATACATAAATTTAATAGTTACTTTCAAGTATTAAAAAGTCAATATAATGTTATTCTCAAGTACATAAAAGAAAAAATAACTAAGAGCTAAAAGCTAAGCACCCGATATTTTTATTAATAACCTCAAACAAATAAAAAAAATGTCAAATCTAACCCAGGTTTGAAATTTTTTTCAAAAATGCCCAAACCGCCCGAAAATGGGGCGGTCCGCACCCCCCCTAACCGCCCAAGCATAGGGCGGTCCACCCCCCCCCCATGGGGCGGTTTAGTGAAATTTTGTTTTTTTTTAATAAAACCCCCTAACCCCCCACCCCACTGCCCTAACCGCCTACCCCAGCCCCAGCCCCGCCCCCCCCTGCCGCCTCGCACCCGCCCGCCCAGCTCAGCCCCGGCCATCCCCTCCCCTCCCCTTGGCCGGCCACCATCTCCTCCCTCTACCCGGCCGGCCACCACCACCTCCTCTCTCTCTCTCTCTCGGCCACCCTCTCTCTCTCCCTCTCTCTCTCTCTCTCTCTCGGCCACCTCTTCCTCTCGATCGATCGTCTTCGGGTAAGTTATCGTAACTCATTATTTTATTTTTGGTAGGAATTGAGGTGTTAACCGTGTGCGGGTTGTTGATTTTCCCGACGCAATTAAATTGTGCGGTTTAGGTTAGAAATTAAATTACGGTTTAATTAGGGTTTAGACTTTAGTTTAAAATTTTAGCGAAATAAATTAGGGTTTAGCGAAACCCTAATAAATTTTAGTTTAAATTAGGGTTTAGCGAAATAAATTAGGATTTAGGGTACCAAATTAAATTAGGGTTTATATTTTAGCGAATTAAATTAGGATTTAGGGTACAAAATTAAATTAGGGTTTATGTTTTATAAATTAAATTAGGGTTTAGGTTTTATAAATTAAATTAGAGTTTATAAAGTAGGGTTTATAAATTAAATTAGGGTTTAGGTTTTATAAATTAAATTGGGGTTTATAAATTAGGGTACAAAATTAAATTAGGGTTTAGGTTTTAGCGAATTAAATTAGAATTTAGGGTACAAAATTAGTGTTTCGATTTAAAATCCCTACATTATACATTTTTATATCTAAAATTGTGAAATTTAAGTTATTTGCAAATTGTGCACTGCAGATACTATGGAGAGGGGCGGTAGTTCATCCAGTACAGAGGCTCCCAGTGCATCCGGTGCAGAGCCTCTCGGTGCAGACCACGCTACACATGCAGCTGATACATTCAGCCCTCTTCTGTGGATTCCACACGTTCAGCACAGGGTCGCGCTCGCATCTACGGAGGTACGTTGTTTTTTAAGCAATTCAGTTCAAATTACAGATTTTTAATATGGCATATAGTAAGTCGCTCAGACTGAAATTATTGTTAAATACAGGACGAGACGATGTTGACCGTGAGACATCGCACCTCCGGGATACCGTACGTCGGTCATCCTCTGATGGAGCAGTGCATTATGAATCTCGGATTGTACCAGCTTGCTACCATGCCACAGGGTCAGATCGATCAGGCTCTGATGAGCGGGCTCGCGGAGAGATGGCGACCGGAGACTCATTCGCTCCACTTACCCTTTGGGGAGATGACCGTGACCTTAGCAGATGTGAGCGCTCTATGGGGTCTACGGATCGATGGGGAGCCTATCAGCGGTGTCTCCGACAGTCCACTTCATGTGGGGATGATACGGCAGCTTCTTGGGAGTGGAGCACAGCATGCAGATGCCTATGCATCTGCTATATTTGGCACACCGCCTCCTCCGCCTACGTATCCATCTACCTGGGAGCCATGGGAGGTGCCTACCATGCCGCCCATCCCCCCACTGGTGGAGGATCCATGGGCCGAGGCGGATACAGCCGCACAGGAGGAGGAGGTTCACGTGAGGCGTGTACAGCCGTATAGGGACCGCCATCCACCCCGTAGGTTGGATCTCTCCGGTCGTCGCCCTCGTCCTCGTCGTTAGGTTTTTTGTTCTTGTAGTCTGATAGCTTTTCTACTATTGTATATTCAGTTTGGAGTGTTTTATCTTATGTTGCGGACATTTAGATTACGTAGTTTGGATTTTTTTTTGGTGGACTTACCATTTATATTACATATTTTTCACTGTTTATCACGTTATCCAAATCGACAATTATTATAAAAGAATCGACAGTTCTAACGTCAAACGACTCATCCACATTCAACCAATTTTTATTTAAAATTACAATAAAAAAAATAAATCATTTTCATATAAAAATTACAATAGAAAAAATATATCTTCATATATGTTGTAAATATATCTTAATAAAAATATATCTACAAAACAAATATATATTTAATATATCTATAAAAAATATATATATCTTATAAATATATCTTAATGAAAATATATTTACAAAAACAAACATGTCTTAATATATCTTAAAAAAAAAAATATATCTTATAAATATATCTTACTAAAATAAATATCCTAAAAAAAAAAAAAATGCCTAACCGCCCGATTGGGGGGCGGTTTTCTTGGCCGTATAGACCGCCCAATCACTGGGCGGTTTGGTGGGTAGGGTGAACCGCCCAGTGATGGGGCGGTTAGGTTACTTTTGAAATTTTTTTCAGATGGAGGTTATATTTGACATTTTTCATTTGTTTGAGGTTATTAATAAAAATTTCGGGCTAAGCACTATAATACAAAAAATAATGTTTTTGGGCATAAGCTATTTATCTTTTTAAAATATTTATCTAAAAATTTGGATGGCAAAGAAAATTATAGTTCAAAACATTTTGAGTAATCTACTAATTTCTAACAAAAAAATCCAATTTTTTATTTATATCATCTTAAAAAAAATTAAATCAAATAACTACGGATTCAGATAAATTTTATTTTTGACACGGCCACAGTTTCAAACTGCGGATAAAAATTGAGTATCAGCATTACTTTTTTTTTTTTTCAACGCTGAACGGTTTATCTATTCCTCTGATAATTGCATTAAACTAAGAAAAGCAAATGAATTTAATCAGTTACCAATACTTTTGGCGTTCTTACAAAAAAATGTATTATTTAACCTTTTAATTTGGCGTTCTGACAAAAAAAAAAAAAAAAAAACTGTGGACACAAAATTTTTGTCCGTAGTTAAACTACAGCCGTATCAAAAATAAAATTTCTTATAATTCGTAATTACTTGATATAACTTTTTTTTAAAGGACGATAAAAATAAAAATTTCAGACAATAAAATACTGTAAATTTTTTTAGAGGAGGGTTCAAATGTTTTTATTTTTTGTGTTTCCATCATGCCTTCATTTTTAACAACTTTAACAACTCAAAATTTAAAACTTAAAAGTCAAAATAAAACAGTTAGATATGATCTACATCATTTTATCTATTTGCGTGTAAAAAAATATGACATTTTAACTTTATTTTGATTGTCATCAAGAGCTTGTAAAAATGTACTAATGTGGATAATTTTAGACGTTAATTTTTCAAATGATTGATTCACATAAAAACAAAATCAAAATGTAATATTTTTTTGTATAAGCACATAGAACATATCTAATGATTTTATTTTAACATTTAAGTTTTAAATTTTAATTTATTAACGTTTTTAAAAATAAAAAATACAAAAAAAAATAAAGGCATTTGACCTCTCCTCATTTTTTTAATGGTTTACTTAAATTGGCGGAGGGCAGAATGAGTAAATTCGCATCCTCTGAGATATCTCAAACTTTGCGTGACTTTATGGAAAATCTCAACCATTCAATACGTTCTGCACGAATCTCAAGGCACAAATAATACTGGCCCCCTGCGCTATCCCCAAATAGGCACCTGACACGTCGGTCACGCAAAAGTTGAGATATCTCAGAGGATACGCACTCAGAATGAGTTTGGACAAGGCGGGAAATTTAAAATTCTATATCCTCTCCAGGATCTCATGACAATCTCACAATCTTTAACCGTTCAAATTGTTTCGAGATTCGTGTACTTGTGGATCTGGAGGCAGATGAATGGATGTAATTAATCAGCTTGTACTTTGTTACCTGAGAGGATGTGGGATCTATCACTCTGTCTGACGGGGGACCCTCTGACTCCCCACTTTTAATGGTCTGCATGAACCAGGTCTATGGCGTACATGGTGCACGAATACCCATTCAAAGAGCAATTTACCAATTACAACCTTCTCACTTGTCAATAATTATTTTAACAATGTTAACAATAATATTTTAACTAATTTAGGTTTAAAACTAAAAAATGAACATGTACATGTATCATGAATCATTTAATTTTATATCGATAAAATTTTAAGTCAATTGATGTGTAAATAAAAAACATTATGTATACTTTATATATTGTGTCTACACTCTAAATTAAAAATATATTTAAATATAAAGTTTAATTTAAAGAATCTCAAATTTTCAATAGTTAAGTGATTCCATATCTTCATCTTATTACCTTATACAAAATAAACCCCATATATTTTTTTATTTATATACATGATACATCTGAATATGAACTTAATTAAATGAAGAAAAAAAATTACAAAAACGGAGAAAGATATCTCGTAGGATTTCGTTCCAATTAGATATAGGGTTATTTTTATTTTGGGAAAATTTTCACTGTACCCATCAAAACTTTTAAAATAGCCAATTTTCTCATAAAAACACCATAATATATTCAATATCCTCATGAAAACTTAACTTTCTTTCTTCTATATCATTTTAGTTATTTTATAAATTAAATTGACACATATACCCTTCTATTAAAATAGAGGTGTCCATTAAATTTGTGTCTAATGTTTCATGTCTTCTTCCTTTTGGTGCTTCTTGGTCCACCTCTCTCTCCCCACCTCCTTGTTCTCCTTTTTTCTTTAACAATCTTGCCTTTGTCCTTCTCGATCCTCTCTAGTTTGCCATTCTCTTTCTCCATCAATATTCAAGGGCATTTACTGGAGAACTAGCCTTTAGTCTAGTGGCAAAGACACATGCTCTCTATGTGAGAGGTCATGAGTTCGAAATCCGGATGGGAAAAATCTTTTGTTGTAATAAACAGTGGTATTAAATAGTTGGGTGGCTGACCTCCAACCTTTACTCAAGGGCATTTACAGTCGATCCAACCGTTCAACATTATCTCCATATTAAAATGTATTTGGAGGTCAAATTTTACATTTTTTTGAATTTTTTTACTATTTATTAAGATGGTTACAAAATCGTTGTTTTCAGACCATTGAAAAACAACGATTTTGTAACCATCTTAATAAATAGTAAAAAATTCAAAAAAATGTAAAATTTGACCTCCAAATATATTTTAATATGGAGATAATGTTGAATGGTCGGATCGACTGTTTGAACTTTGAAAATGAAAATATGTTCATTTTACAAATAGGTCCTTATGTCCACCGAAACAAATGCCTAGATATTATGGTGTTTTTATGGGGAAATTTGCTATTTTAAAAGTTTTGACGGGTACTGTGGAAATTTTCCCTATTTTTTATCATTTTATATCTACTACTTAGATTTGCCTATTTAAAATATAGGAGTTCGCTTTGAGATTTGTGCCAGGTTATAACGAAAGATGCAAATCTCATTCTACATGGTAAGGTAACACTGAATATGAACTCGTAAATTTTAACAGCACGACTTTAGCTCACGCAGAGCTAAGAGGAGAGAAAAAAAAGAAGAAATCTAATAAAGTGGTGAATCTTTAAAATTAGAAAGGTCATGGAATCAGATTGACCAGATATTTATTGCTGGGAGGAGAATTCATTACTTTTTTTGGACCTGAGAGAGTATTTGAAACATGAGGACGGTTCAAATGTCTCTATTTTTTGTATCTCTATTTTTAAAAACTTTAATAATTCAAAATTTAAAACTTAAAAGTCAAAATAAAACCGTTAGATATGATCTACATTATTTTATCTATGCACGTGTAAAAAATTGTGACATTTCAACTTTGGTTTGATTGTCATCAATAGCTTGTAAAAACGTACTAATGTGGATAATTTCTAGACGTTGATTTTTTCAAATGATTAATTCACATAAAAACAAAATCGAAAGTGATATTTTTTGTATGAGCACATTGAGAAAATAACATAGACCACATCTAATGATTTTAGTTCGACGTTTAAGTTTTAAATTTTGATTTATTAATGTTTTTAAAAATAAAGGCACAGTGGAGACACAAAAAATGGAGGCATTTGAACTCTCATCTTGAAACATTGTCACAGGATTTGAAAATGATACAAAAATTTAATAATTATATTCAAGTATTGGAAAGTTAATGATTTTATTCTCAGATATAAAAAATAAAGAACCCATAAACATATGGGGAAAGTACCTAAGGTTAAAACTAAGAACTATAATGCAATAAAATAAATTTGATTTGCCTTATATTTGGATAAAATTTCCGACTCAGTAATATCCATCTATTAAACAAAATATACATAATGAAATAAAGCAACAAAGTAAAGAATAGAAAATTGTTTGACTTTAGTACTTGATATATATAAATCATTCTTCAAGTATAAAAAAAAAGTTGTGTTTCTTAACGTACATGTCATACTATAATTTTATTATCAAACAACTAAATTTATATTTTCAAAAGATTTTAATTGTTTTACTTAAAAAGGCGATAGGCGGAGTGTAGAAAAGTGAGAGGTCAACTGAAGAACTGAATTGGCAGACAGTGCGTGAAATTGGAATTCCATATCCTCTCCAGTAACTTATCCCGATCTCATAAATTTTGACTGTATACTTATCGTCAAGATTCGTGCTTTTATGGATCTCGAGCAGATGAATGGATGCAAATAATGATGGGATTCTTATCGTCTGCATTAACTTATAATTTGAGTTAACGTAGAATCAATCTGGATTGTCTGATCTGTGTTGGCACGAATATTAAAGGGTCTACGCGTGCATAGCCGGATTGATCCGTATCCTAATCAGACAGTTGAGATGATTAACTCAAAATCTAAGTTAATGCAGAGGATATGTATTCATGTGGGATGGGGGCCTTTACACCAGTTTTTTTTTATGAATAGGAGAATAAATAAATAAATAAATTTGGAAACCTAAGAAGATCGTCATGATTTATAACATCTACGGGATATTATGGACTATAACGTCCAGATAATTAAACCTTAAATCAAGCCTTGAATTTTATACATTAAATCAATTGGGCCAAGTTGGTGTTAGTGAAACTGAGCTTTTGTACATACACATTAAATCAAGCCTTGAATTTTCAACTCTAAACCCATCATGCATTTTACTCATTGCCTATATCCACCAGCAATTGTGTATTGTAAATTACACTTGTAAGACAGAATTTGAGGGAGTATTATTGGGTACTTTAGTTTTCTGCTTGGAGGCCTGTTGGGCCAATTTTTTCATGTCACAAGTCAAAATAGGATATCCTATTTCTGTGAGGAAAAAGAAAAGGTATATATGAATATTATTTTAAAGGCTATTTTGAAAGCGCCTAGCGTGTATTGGCTCTGATTAGATCAATATAAATATTTTTTAACTACTGAGCTGATAATTGTATAATATCGTTGACAAGTTCTACGTACAGCACCAACTTTTCTACTTGGCACATGTTTGACTAGTAAATGGTAAACTCTCAGCAAAGCAACATATATATGTGATGTTACATACGAAAGAGCCAAATCATTAATTAAAAACACATCTTATCATCTTTGAACCCATCTTATCATCTCCTATTAATTTAATGGCCCGAGTATGCTAACTGCTCCCCTTGGTAGCTTCTACCTGTTGGATTTATTGCCAACCTCGTTGGATTTAATGCCAACATTGAGCATATATGTAATCTAATTATGGATTGTTTACTGTCATATATGATTATCAATTAAAGTGATCAAATAAGGTAATAGACAATCAATATATATTCATTATGATATGGTCCACAAATGTGTAGAACAATTTAGGCAAAGATCAAATCATTGATGGACTGATTCTGAAATTTGCAATTAAGGAAACCGATTCTGCAGCGGCCGCACGGATTTTGATTCGACTGCACGGTTTTTGATGCAGTAGCACAAATACTTTTTTTAAGTTGGCATATGGCCAGAAAATCGGTTTTGAGTTAGGGTTTGGCAATATGCCGACCCCACATCTCTATAAATAGGATTGGTCCCCAAAGCACAAGAATATACGAAAAGTTGCAGAATTTTCTAGCCGTCAATCTAGTCAATTCTGTAGCCTTCTCTACTTCTCCCCATTAAAGAATAGAGAGGTGAGATCATTGAGGAATTGTGAACACGATCTCACAAGGGCAGTCTTGTAGCTTTGGAAGGTTTCATTCTACCACTGAGGAGGCTGCCGACGCTTCAACCTCTACATCGGCACGAAGGTTTTCTTGCCGCTGTCCCACAAGTTCATCAACTAGCTTTTGAGTGAAGCCTTGCTTAAAGACGCTAATGGAATCAGGTATTGCGTCTGCTCCCTAAGAATTGATGATTTTTGCATGATGACCATTTTGGCATAGGTAGATCAATAGTGGCATATTGAATTGAATTGAATTGTTTATGTGACCGAATTGTTTTAGTGTAATAATAAGGTCCCAACACTACCAAGGTTTCAAAAAAAGTATGCTAACTGCTAAGATAAAAACTTTAGCCCTTGATCAATTCACATAGAACAGTTCAAAGATAGACTAATTAGCCAACAGCTTCACTTATATTATTTCCAAATTGTGAGGAACATTTCAAGCACCCTCTACTATAAATAACCATACAAGCTTTGGACATTAATTGTATAACCAAATAGCAATTTGCAACTTGCCTACACAAATCACAAACTAACACAAGCTAAGATCGATACTTGAAAGAAATGGCTTACTGTACACTTCTTCTCCTCACTTTGCTTGCCTTGGCTTGCTCTCAAGCAATCGCTTCTGACCCTAGCCCACTTCAAGATTTCTGTGTTGCTGACACTTGCTCTACAGTATTTGTGAATGGTTTAGTTTGCAAGAACCCTGATGATGTGAAACCAGAAGACTTCTTCTTCTCAGGCCTCGACAAGGCTGGCGACACAAGTAACAATCTCGGGTCAAATGTCACCCTAGTCAATGTGCAAAGAATTGCCGGACTCAATACCCTGGGAATTTCCATTGCTCGTCTCGACTATGCACCCAACGGCGGCCTCAACCCACCACACACCCACCCCAGAGCAACCGAAGTGCTCACCGTTATCGAGGGCACTCTGTATGTCGGATTTGTTACGTCAGCCCCAGACTTCAAGCTCTTCTCCAAGGTGTTGAACAAGGGTGATGCATTTGTTTTTCCTGTTGGACTCATCCACTTCCAGTTCAACATTGGACATGTCCCTGCTGTTGCATTTGCGGGTCTGAGTAGCCAAAATCCCGGCTTGATCACCATTGCAAATGCAGTTTTTGGATCCAACCCACCTATTTCAGATGATGTGCTATCCAAGGCATTCCAACTTGATAAGAAGACAGTTGACTGGCTCCAGGCTCAGTTCTCCAATACCAACTAATCAAATGTGTCAGTGTCACCAAAATGATATGTGACAACTTGTTTACAATTCAAATTTAGTGTGTAATCTGTTATTGTCAATAATAAAACCTTGCCTTCTAGGCATGTTTGCATTAGTCAATACAAGTTTCGAATTTAACCCTGCCTTCTGTGTGTATATATAATTACTAGTATCGTGGCCGTGCGTTGCAACGGGACATTATAAGAAAAATATGAAGAGACTTTTTTATTGACATTTCACCCGTAATTAAGAAAAAATATATAAAAAAAAATGAAAAACACAAATGACAAAAAAACGGAGTAAAAGAAACAAAGTGGATCAAATTAATATAACATGAAAAAAAAATCGTGAAGTATCATTGCCAGCTAGTGTGATCCTCTTCGATGTAGTCCCATATTTCTGAAAATAAAAAAAATAAATGAAAAGTAGATTATAAGTGCTCCAAACTAAATTAATATGGTACTTTTTAAAATCTTAACGGTCGATCCGAACCGTTTAATGTGATATCCATATGAATATGTACTTGCAAATTAAATTTTATATTTTTTCGAATTTTTTTACTATTTTTTAGATAGGTAGAAAAATCTGTGTTTTCTGAAAATTCTGGATCATCAAAATTCTACCTATCTAAAAAAATAGTAAAAAAATTTGAAAAAAATATAAAATTTAGTTTGCAAGTACATATTCATATGGTTATCGCATTGAACGGTTCGGATCGAGCGTTAGGATTTTAAAAAGTACTATATTGAACCGTAGTACACTAGTCATCCGTGCTATGCATAGCACCATAGCCTCACTCTTTCTTTTTTGTCCATGGAGAACTATCTTCAGAACTTAAATGTAGCCCTTCTCAAACTGCGCACCATCTTCTTAGCGGGTCAGCCTGAGGTATATGTCTTTACTTTCTGAAGGATTTAAAATTCTACCTCTGTACCAATACTACCGGTATAGAGTTGGTACAGTCTGCTCAATTGCAATTAAACCTATCAAATCTCAATGTCTTGAACTACGCCTCAATTCCCCCCACACCCCCTTTTTTTTTTTTTTTTTTTTTTGCTTCAAAAAGTAGGTAACTTGATACCACCCGGTAAGTTCACTAATTAAAGTACGATAACTCATTTTGCAGATTTAACCAAAAATTTCAAAAAATATAAAATTTGGTCTCCAAGCAGTTTTTAATATAAATTGAACATCTAACAGTTTGGATCGACCATTTGGACTTTGAAAATCCGAAAACGACTTGGTTGCACGAGGACCTTGATGCAAATGTTTTGATATTAGCCACTCACTGTGTATGTATATATGTAAGTATTTTCTAATACAAGTTTTCACAAGTTATACTAAATTCATGCGTTTGGCCTAGGGATATAATTAAATGGATCGGATTGACCGGAAACAACATATATATACAAGAATTCAGGCAAACACTATCTCATGAGAAACAAGCTAACAATATCATAAACTGCCTCTAACAGCCGGCAGCTGCATCCCTCACCAACCGCCTCCTCCACCGCCTCCACCGCCTCAATCGCCTCCACCGCCTCCACCGCCTCCACCGCCTCCACCGCCTCCATCGTCTCCATCGTCTCCACCGCCTCCACCGCCTCCACCGCCTCCACCGCCTCCACCGCCTCCACCGCCTCCACCGCCACTACCACCTCTGCCAAAAGTACATATAAATAATAGTATACTAAAGACTATCATACATACGACACCTATTATAAATATTTCAAGAGCCTCCATGCTGTCGTAAGTTTGTGTGTGTGTGCTGGGGAGGACTAATTTTGTATATGTAATTATATATATGATCTCTCTCTCTATATATATAACTAGTGTACCACCGAGTTGAAATTTCCATGGTTCAATTTGCATTCATTTCATTCTGCAATTTCCAGGAACTTACATTAGATTAGTTACAAGGTCGAAAAGGTCAAGAGCAAAATTAATGTTTGTATACTTACTTCGTAAGAAAATTAAAGGAGTAATAATTCATTAATTAATATGCATCCAAGAACGATTACGGCAAATAGTAGATTTTTTTGGAAAATTAATTGACAGCATAGTTCATCTAATCATCAAATATAATTTGAATTATATGAACAATAATATTATATTATGAACGCAATGATCGATCGACCGATGGTTACTATATGATCGGCTATTGAGCTATTTGAATTAATGCATATCTAATTTGCATCATTATCGATCAAAATTTGGGTGGTAAATTATAAATTATGATATTCAGTGTTATATATTAAATTTTTGTAATTCTCTTATGAAATGTATTGTCATCATCATATATATTCAATTGCTGATAGGTCTCACTTTGATTTGTTCAGTGGTTCAATTTTTCATCAAGTCATATAATGATGGGATTCTTATCGTCTGCATTAACTTATAATTTGAGTTAACGTAGAATCAATCCGGATCGTCTGATCTGTGTTGGGTACTTTTAGTTTTCTGCTTGGGCCAATTTTTTCATTTCACAAGTCAAAATAGATATCCTATTTTTGTGAGGAAAAATAAAAGGTATATATGAATATTATTTTAAAGGCTATTTTGAAAGCGCCTAGCGTGTATTGGCTCTGATTAGGTCAATATATATATTTTTTAACTACTGATGTGCTGATAATTGTATAATATCGTTGACAAGTTGTAGGTACAGCACCAACTTTTCTACTTGGCACATGTTTGACTAGTAAATGGTAAACTCTCAGCAAAGCAACATATGTGATGTCACATACGAAAGAGCCAAATCATTAATTAAAAACACTTTGTTAATTAGATTACATACCTGAGAGATTGAATTAAGTTGTCTACATCTTTGAACCCATCTTATCATCTCCTATTGTTGATTTTTAGACTCTCATATATATGAGTATTTGTGAGATTGGAAGAAAATATGTGAAAACAGTAATGAAAAGTGAAGTAATTTCATTCAGTCTTCTTTTGTACATAGTAGTATCGCTATTTGTATTACAGAGGCTAATATATGTGATGTCACATACGAAAGAGCGGGATCATTAATTAAAAACACTTTTGTTAATTAGATTACATACCTGACAGATTGAATTAAGCTGTCTACATCTTTGACCCCATCCCATCGTCTCCCATTAATTTAATGGCCCAAGTCAAAATAAAACCGTTGGATATGATCTACATCATTTTATCTATGCACGTGTAAAAAATTGAGACATGTCAACTTTGTTTTGATTGTCATCAAGAGCTTGTAAAAACGTACAAATGTGGATATTTCTAGACATTGATTTTTCAAATGATTGATTCACATAAAAAAAATTCGAAATGTGTTATTTTTTTGTATGAGCACATTGAGAAAATAACATAGATCACATCTAACGATTTTGTTTTAACATTTAAGTTTTAAATTTTGATTTATTAACGTTTTAAAAAATAGAGACATGGTGGAGGCACAAAAAATGGAGGCATTTGAACCCTCATCTTGAAACAATGCCACAAGATTTGAAAATGATACAAAAATTTAATAATTATTTTCAAGTATTGGAAAGCTAATGATTTTATTCTCAGTTTTAAAATTAAAGAACCCATAAACATATGGGGAAAGTACCCAAGGTAAAACTAAGATCTATAATGCAATAAAATAAATTTTATTTGCCTCATATTTGGATAAAATTTCCGACTCATTAATATTCATCTATTAAACAAAAAAAAAATATAATGAAATAAAGCAACAAAGTAAAGAATAGAAAATTGTTTGACTTTAGTACTTGATATATATAAATCATTCTTCAAGTATAAAAAAAAGTTGTGTTTCTTAGCGTACATGTCATACTATAATTTTATTATCAAACAACTAAATTTATATTTTCAAAAGATTTTAATTGTTTTACTTAAAAAGGGCGATAGGCGGAGTGTAGAAAAGTGAGAGGTCAACTGAAGAACTGAATTGGAATTCCATATCCTGTCCAGTAACTTATCCCGATCTCATAAATTTTGACTGTATACTTATCGTCAAGATTCGTGCTTTTATGGATCTCGAGCAGATGAATGGATGCAAATAATGATGGGATTCTTATCGTCTGCATTAACTTATAATTTGAGTTAACGTAGAATCAATCCTGATTGTCTGATCTGTGTTGGCACGAATATTAAAGGGTCTACGCGTGCATAGCCGGATTGATCCGTATCCTAATCAGACAGTTGAGATGATTAACTCAAAATCTAAGTTAATGCAGAGGATATGTATTCATGTGGGATGGGGGCCTTTACACCAGTTTTTTTTTTATGAATAGGAGAATAAATAAATAAATATTGAGAAAGGTGAATGATTATAGAAAATTTGGAAACCTAAGAAGATCGTCATGATTTATAACATCTACGGGATATTATGGACTATAACGTCCAGATAATTAAACCTTAAATCAAGCCTTGAATTTTATACATTAAATCAATTGGGCCAAGTTGGTGTTAGTGAAACTGAGGTTTTGGACATACACATTAAATCAAGCCTTGAATTTTCAACTCTAAACCCATCATGCATTTTACTTACTGCCTACATCCACCAGCAATTTTGTATTATAAATTACGCTTGTAAGACAGAATTTGGGGGAGTATTATTGGGTACTTTAGTTTTCTGCTTGGAGGCCTGTTGGGCCAATTTTTTCATGTCACAAGTCAAAATAGGATATCCTATTTCTGTGAGTAAAAAGAAAAGGTATATATGAATATTATTTTAAAGGCTATTTTGAAAGCGCCTAGCGTATATTGGCTCTGATTAGGTCAATATATATATATATTTTAACTACTGAGGTAATAATTGTATAATATCGTTGACAAGTTCTACGTACACACCAACTTTTCTACTTGGCACATGTTTGACTAGTAAATGGTAAACTCTCAGCAAAGCAACATATGTGATGTCACATACGAAAGAGCCAAATAATTAATTAAAAACACTTTGTTAATTAGATTACATACCTGAGAGATTGAATTAAGTTGTCTACATCTTTGAACTCATCTTATCATCTCCTATTAATTTAATGGCCCGAGTATGCTAACTGCTCCCCTTGGTAGCTTCTACCAAGGTTTCAAACAAAATTTTTTTTGCCCTTGATCAATTCAGATAGAACATTTCAAAGATAGACTAATTAGCCAACAGCTTCACTTATATTATTTCCAAATTGTGAGGAACATTTCAAGCACCCTCTACTATAAATAACCATACAAGCTTTGGACATTAATTGTATAACCAACTAGCTATTTGCAACTTGCCTACACAAATCACAAGCTAAGATCGATACTTGAAAGAAATGGCTTCCTGTACACTTCTTCTCCTCACTTTGCTTGCCTTGGCCTGCTCTCAAGCAATCGCTTCTGACCCTAGCCCACTTCAAGATTTCTGTGTTGCTGACACTAGCTCTACAGTATTTGTGAATGGTTTAGTTTGCAAGAACCCTGCTGATGTGAAACCAGAAGACTTCTTCTTCTCAGGCCTCGACAAGGCTGGCGACACAAGAAAGAATCTCGGGTCAAACGTCACCCTAGTCAATGTGCAAAGAATTGCCGGACTCAATACCCTGGGAATTTCCATTGCTCGTCTCGACTATGCACCCAACGGCGGCCTCAACCCACCACACACCCACCCTAGAGCAACCGAAGTGCTCACCGTTATCGAGGGCACTCTGTATGTCGGATTTGTTACGTCAGCCCCAGACTTCAAGCTCTTCTCCAAGGTGTTGAACAAGGGTGATGCATTTGTTTTTCCTGTTGGACTCATCCACTTCCAGTTCAACATTGGACATGTCCCTGCTGTTGCATTTGCGGGTCTGAGTAGCCAAAATCCCGGCTTGATCACCATTGCAAATGCAGTTTTTGGGTCCAACCCACCTATTTCAGATGATGTGCTATCCAAGGCATTCCAACTTGATAAGAAGACAGTTGACTGGCTCCAGGCTCAGTTCTCCAATACCAACTAATCAAATGTGTCAGTGTCACCAAAATGATATGTGACAACTTGTTTACAATTCAAATTTAGTGTGTAATCTGTTATTGTCAATAATAAAACCCTGCCTTCTAGGCATGTTTGCATTAGTCAATACAAGTTTCGAATTTAACCCTGCCTTCTGTGTGTATATATAATTACTAGTATCGTGGCCGTGCGTTGCAACGGGACATTATAAGAAAAATATGAAGAGACTTTTTTATTGACATTTCACCCGGAATTAAGAAAAAATATATAAATAAAAATGAAAATCACAAATGACAAAAAAAAACGGAGTAAAAGAAACAAAGTGGATCAAATTAATATAACATGAAAAAAAATCGTGAAGTATCATTGCCAGCTAGTGTGATCCTCTTCGATGTAGTCTCATATTTCTGAAAATGGAAAAAATAAATGAAAAGTAGATTATAAGTGCTCCAATTGAAAAAAAAATAATAAAACATTTATTTGCAATGGAGTCTATTTACAATGGATTCTCTGAAACTAATAAAACATTTGACCTCAAAAGAGCATTTGGTATTGGATTTTTGCTACTCTCTCCTGTTTTGAGTTGCTTATTTGCACGATTTTTCATTAGAAGAGTTTGCTTCTTTTCCCAACTCATTTCTTGATATGCCCTCTTGTTGTACCTTCTCTTGCCATCCAGTCTTATTCTATTATATAAAATAAAATAATAATATAAGTTTGCTTCCTTGAGAAATGTACATCGATTAGTTATAGGCAAACAAAAATATATATTTTTAAAAAACCTAATGTTCTTGGAGTTGCATAAGAATCCTCATTTCCATTAGTTATACTTTCTTGAACTTTCTTTCCTGTGTGATGTCTCGATATGTAACAGAGCTAAGATAATTGAATAATAGGTGGTTCTCGTCTAAGGCATAAGCAACAATCAAAATTAATCAAAGACAAAACAAAATTATTTTGTGTTCCAATGCAAGAAAGGAGTAAAAATGGAAATAACAATTTTATCTTTTTGTTTTACTGCCAGTTTTTTTTAACGTTCACAAAAAATGAAACTCACAAATTGAGTAAGTGCACATGGCGCCAAATTAAATAGCAAATGTTCTAAATCTCAAGCGCCACAATTCTTTCTTACCTAAAATAAGTGATTTTTTAAATCATGTCACATGGATGAAATAAAGTCCAAAAGTAATTCCTTTAGTAGCAAAAGCAACAGATGTACGTGCTTCTGAAATCTTGGGTCGGAAAATATATATTATTGATTTATTTTACTCCTTATTAGGAAAAATAGTAATTATAGCGGACAAAATAAGTAATTTGTGTTGATTCTGCTGTACTGAAAACTACTGTATATTCGATCAAATAATGTATTACTACTAAAACAATTTTTTACAATAAAAGTCTACTTTCTGCTGGTCTTTGTAATTTGATTCATCAGTATAAGGGTATTATGGTAAATCTGCTCTAGATTTTATTTTTTGTCTCACTGGTCCATACAATAATAACTTGAATTAAGCCTTTTAAAGCAAACATAATAAACAGAAATTAAAGCAATAGATATGATAGGGAAATTTCACTTTTCACGCATACTGGCATTAGGTTAAAAAACCAGAAAATTTAAATAAACCTTGTAAAATTCAATTTCCTTTGAATTGTCTTCTAAAAATGACATGACATGTAGGGAATAATTAAACTGAACATTTGAAGCAAAACTTGATCAAATAGATATACACATTCCTGCTCTAATTCTAATAAGATGATTCCTGCATAACTTACGAAATTAAATTAAAATCATAACACATAAGACCAGGGAAGCACTAAAAAAAGTATGAAATTGGTATTGGTACCAACATGGTACCAGGTACCATTTAAGGAAGCCTACAATGCTGAGGCTTCTGTGCAATTACAGTAAAAAAAGTTGTTGTAGTAGGAATTAAAGTAGAATAGTTACTATGTACAAGTTCCTTACTATAAAACTATAAATACAATGGTCTTTTAGCCTTCTTTTAAAAAAAAAAATCAAAATCAAATCATATTAAAAATTGTTTGAATTAGAAATAAAAATGAGATCAATGCTTGCATTACTGAGATTGGCATAGTCCTTTGAACTTATATCCAAATAAAGGATTGACATAGAGAACATGATCAAAGATGACAGAATGACACTAAGCAGCTAAAGAAATCAACCAAGTTAGAAAGACTGATGGATGGAGCCCGCACGTCACAGTTCCATAATGAACCCTTTGCGGTTTTTCATTATAAACCACCATTAATCACAGAAAAAGATGCAAACTTTGTTTAAAAAATCACCTTGAAAAACTGAGAATGAAGTTGAGTTATGAGAGAAGGCGTCGGAGCTCCAATCGATGCTATCGGGTAGCATGGTGAAGGAGGAGAAGAATCTGCAATTAGAAGCTATTAAAATTATTTGTTCTGAGGAAGAAGCGTCAGATCTAGGCCGAAGTCGGAAAAGGGTTAGGGAATTGCTTGCTTACTGTTTGAACGATTCTAGTGATTTGTTTAGAAACAAAATTGGAAATGTGTATATAGAAACAATATTGATCCATTTAAGGGAAAAAGAACAATATGGAAATCAATATCGTACTGTTTGGACGATTCTAGTGATTTATAAATTTTCTATTCATTATTTCATTGGTTCATTTAAGGGAAAAAATATTGATTTCCATTATGCTTATTTGAACAAGGAGAATAAGGAATCATATTTTTGTTGTTTGAATAATTGGGTGTAGGAGAAATAAGGAAATATATTTCTTGTAGATGAATATCATAAACATTATTGAATTTCCTTAAATTTAATTGTAACATATAGTGTGGCTGTACGTGTGGCCAATCTTTTTTTAACTAAATATAAATTTCTACACATAAAAGAGATGCATTTAATCAAAAGATGATAGATTATGTGATTGGAGGGCTGATATTTAATCTGAAATTTCATCTTTCAATCGTAGCCGTTGGCGGACCGGACACCCGACGTGCTTAATAATGGAATGAAGATATTATGCAATCGGATCGGATTTTAACTGATGCGCTTAATGGGGAACAAATAAAAAATATAGTATTGTTGCTAACAGATTGACAAGTTCTACGTACTGCACCAACTTTTCTACGTGGAACATGTTTGACTAGTAAATGGTAAACTCCCACCAAAGCAACATATATATATATAGGGATGGGCTATGGTGAGCTATGAAGTAAAACGAGTTTGTACTTCACGCCATATTTCCATCTTGAAAATCCAAACAACCGATCCGAACAGTTCAAGTTGTTCTCCATATTGAAATGTGCTTGGAGACCAAATTTTATATTTTTTGGAATTTTTTTACTATTTATTAAGCCACTTTGAAAATCGCTGATCCGGATGAACAGTAGCAAAACAGTAAAAAATTCTGGACCAATGGATCAGCGATTTTCAAAGTGGCTTAATAAATAGTAAAAAAATTCCAAAAAATGTAAAATTTGGTCTCCAAGCACATTTCAATATGGAGATCATGTTGAACGGTTCGGATCGGTTGTTTGGATTTTCAAAATGGAAATAATGAGGCGTGGAGTAAAAACTTGTTTTACTCCATAGCTCACCATAGCCCATCCCTATATATATATATATATATATATATATGGAAGCGGCTAACAGTTCTTGAACACCAATTTCCGGATTTATTGAGATTCTATAAACTTCAATACTAAATTATGTAAACAAATGCAACAAATTTTGCAAACATAACTTTCCATTAATGTGTGGTTCCCAAAAACATACACTTTAACCTCCATTTTAAATTCCACTTTAACCTCCATTCTAACTGCTTTGATCGGAACGACTTTTAGACCTTTGACCAGGACTACTTGGACCACATGTAGAAGATCTCTAACAGCTTTTCTAAACTACACTAGTACAAAAAAACCCCTTCACTGACCCTTAATCACTGACTGTTTTAATATGTAACAGTCAGTGTAGAGACTGCGT
This sequence comes from Carex kokanica, assembly GCA_025461125.1. Lineage (NCBI taxonomy): Eukaryota > Viridiplantae > Streptophyta > Magnoliopsida > Poales > Cyperaceae > Carex > Carex kokanica. Next base: position 583,287 of record JAJGRX010001241.1, on the reverse strand, counting down.
GGCAAAATCGTAATTAAGAAGAACTTCAACACTGACTGTTTAATTGTAAACAACCGTCAGTGAACCAACACTGACTGTTTTCTTAATAAAAGGGTCAGTGTAGAGTATGAGCAACACCGACCCTTCTATTGAAAAACCGTCAGTGTTGAGCAGTTCACCAACACTGACTGTTTTTTAAGCGAAGCGTCAGTGTTGCTTATACCTACACCGACCCTTTTTTTAAGAAAACCGTCAATGTTGGTTCATACCCTTCACCGACCCTTTTTTCGAAAAAACAGTCAGTGTTGCTCATACATACACCGACCCTTTTTTTAAGAAAACCGTCAGTGTTGGTTCATACCCTTCACCGACCCTTTTTTCGAAAAAACAGTCAGTGTTGCTCATACCTACACCGACTCTTTTTTTAAAAAAACAGTCAGTGTTGGTTCATACCCTACACCGACCTTTTTTTTGAAAAAACAGTCAGTGTTGCTCATACCTACACCAACCCTTTTTTTGAAAAAACAGTCAGTGTTGGTTCATACCCTATACCAACCCTTTTTAAAAAAAAAACAGTCAGTGTTGCTCATACCTACACCGACCCTTTTTTAAGAAAACAGTCAGTGTTGCACATATCCTACACCGACCCTTTTAAAAAAAAAAACAGTCAGTGTTGCTTATACCTACACCAACGCTTTTATTGATAAAACCGTCAGTGTTGAGCAGTTCATCAACACTGACTGTTTTTTCAAGGGAAGCGTCAGTGTTGAGCAATAATTAAGTTTATTTGAGAATAAAAATGTATAACTATTTGAGAATGAAAATTTATACAATGTGTATATTTTGTAAGATATTTAATAATTAAGTTTATTTCTTTAAATTGAATTTATAGATAGCAATAAGTATTTTATCGTTGTTATTTATTAAATAGGATTGAAATTATATATGGTAAGACGTTCGTTGTATATATAGTGTTTAAAAGTTTGTTAATGATGGAATGAAAAACCTAAAACAATAAATTACTAATTAATTGTTCCATCGAAAAATTGCAATGTTTGTTTATTAGAATGAACATATTCTATTTAATAAGTATGATTAGTACTTTACGTGATGAGTGAAATTTAGGCAATTAACATCAAATTTTGACTTTAATTTTAGAAATATTTTGTAATGAAAATTATATTAGTAATATTTATACAATAATTAATGTTATAATATGTTTATTGCTTAATTAAATGATTTGAACACATTAAATTATATAGCATTACATGCATGTTGCATATATGACTCACATCTTCTATGCATGAACACGAAACATAAACTCTTGTTTCATGAGTTAATGAAGACACACGGGAATATGTCGTCTGTGAGTCGATCGAAACCGTTTAAATTAAATAGCACTGCATTTATTGTCTTGCATCCAAGTTTGATCAAAAATTGTTTTTATTTACCCATCCATCTAGTTGACCGAAAATTGAAGCATCGTATGGCCATAAACACTTCGTGTTGGATCGAAGCTCATATACAAAATAAAACTTCCAAACTTTTATGTTGGTTACGTTCAATGTTCTCCCTTGATCATTTTAAAAAAGATTTGAAATGATTTGACTGCAAATCGACCGTTGATTTCCCTCGTGAAAATGAACGGTCTGATTCCAATATTCCTTTTATGTTGATTTTATTGTCATTTTTTTTTGTAATTTTTAATCACTGACTGTTTTTATTCTGAAACCGTCAGTGATTGTATTCTTTACTGACTGTTTTTTTTAATTAGCCGTCAGTGATTCTATTCATTCACTGACTGTTTTTTTCAATTAACCGTCAGTGATTCTAATCATTCGCTGACTGTTTTACTGAATGAACCGTCAGTGATTATATTCATCACTGACTGTTGGTTTCGGAACCGTCAGTGATTTTCCATCCGAAATTTTCCTTTCCCGGTTTATCTCTTTCGATCAGCAGCGCGAAGAATTTCATTTCCCTTCTGAATTTCATTTCCCTCCTCGTGATAAACCCTCCATTTCCCTCCTCGTGATAAACCCTCCCAACATTTCAAATTTCTCTCTCTCTCTCTCTCCACCTCCGAGCGCTATGCTGTCTCTTCGTCTCCTCCGCCTTGCCGTCTCTCTCCGTCTCCGCCTTGAGCACAAACCATCTGACTCTCTGCCTCCGCCTTGAGCACAACCCGTCCCCGATCTGCTGCCTCGCCCCTCCGTCTCCTCTGCACTGCTGCCTCGCCCCAAGCATAAACCCGCCCCCGATCTGTTGCCTCGCCCCTCCGTCTCCTTCGTCTCCTCCACGCTGCTGCCTCGCCCCGAGCACAAATTACCCAAATTAAGTCTGTTTTCCACCTCAGCCTCGCCCTGCTGTCTCACGCCGAGCACACCTCGACCTCAGCCTCACCCCGCTGTCTCACGGCAGCCTCTTTTTCTTGCCCCTCTTTGCGACTGCGCCTCCCTCGGGTAATTACTTGAGCACACCCTTTTTATGGTTTTGTCTTTAATTGATTGTAGTGGTTGAAAATATGTCCTTGTTGGTTGGAGTACTGCCGGTTTTGAAATTCTACTAGTTCTTCTTTCGTTCAAATTGTTTAATAGTTTGGTCAAATTTCACAAAGGGTGATTTTAATAGAGAGAAATAAAGAGAAATATAACTCCACCATGGTGCAAGGGTTAAAAGGAAGGGTTTTGAACTTGGAAGCATAAATAAATAAAGAGAGTTTTGAACTTCCTTTTTTCAATATTATAAACTCCACTGATCCTGAGGTAACAAAAATAAAATGTAATGAACTTCCTTTTTTTCAGTTTGTTGGTTTAAGAAAATATATATTCCATTGGCCTGTTTCTATTATCTTGCTAATCAATATATGAATGAAGTTGACTCCTTGGACTTTGTCTCATTTGAAAATATACAGTTAAGACTTTCTTTAGCAGTACTAAAGGTAAGCTTGCAATTGACCTAAATCAAACTAGTAAGTGTAAGTGTAAACTTGCAATTTAACAGTTAAGACTTTGTCTCATTTAGGGACCGCGTGCTTGAGGTCTTGATAAATGCTGGGGAAGACATCAAGCTAGTAAGTGTAAGTGTTTTAATATTTCTGGCTTGCAAGACGAGTATTATCACAATTGTAAGTGTTTTATAATGTTAATTCATGTCAAGCTAGCATTAAAGAAGTAATTTCGAAGGAGCACGAACTAGATGAATAGATAAGGTTTGGACATGATCTAATTTTATTATGTGGTTGTTAGTAGCTGACTTGTTGTTCAAAAGATACTGGTACAATACCTGGTCCATACCAAATTTGTGTAATTATTATATTTTTAGGTTCTTTATGACTTATTTACTGATTAAGATGTATCTTGTATAAACTCTATAATTTTATTGATCCTGACCATTGTTATGATATAATGCACAGTACTATTTCCCTTAACACTGCTTCATCTCTTTTATTTTTTAACCTTTTAATTTTCAGTGAAATGCAAGGAAGGATAAAGAAGTTTATCGAAGATGAGAAAGCTCAAAAGTAAGATGAGAATACTGTTATGTTATTACTTTTGTTACAATTTTGTAGTATTCGATTCTGTTAATTTCAAGTTTGCCCTGTAAAAGGAATATTTTTTCTAAACTAAAATTCTGACATGATCACAGATTTTGCTTTTCCTAACAGAGAGTGACTTGAAGGGACTACTTGGTTTCAAGGTACTCCTACACTTGTTTTCATTAGATCTGCTTGTAAATTGCACTAACCATTTTGCTATTTTGCAAGTTAGGCCCATTATTTATCTAATTTGCAAACTGGTCTTAGTTTCATTTATTCTGGTGTTATTCAAAGTAACTATTTGATATTTGGATTAAAAGTCGGGTAACTAAAATGAGTTGATTTATAATTTGTTGTTTCTTTTGCAATTAACTCATGCATCTTTTTAGTAAATTATTGAGATTGGGTTATATGGAATTGATGATTTTTCTTCTCCTTTTTTGAAATTAATATAAGTGGCACTGAAAAATATGAATTCAATCCCTGCTTTGCCTTCTAGCTACATTTACATTTTTCATATAGCTTGGATAAAATTAACTTCTCAATTTGTATTCATGCAGTGTGAAAATACCGACAGAGAAATATACGTCGACGCAACTTCATACAATAACATGACAATGGTGTACATTTTTCTTGGAAAACTTCTAAACTATTTATAAGAAATGCAATGTTGTTAAGTTCATATGCATATTTTGTTAATGTGTTATGTAAATTTTATTATAGTGTTTTTTTTGTGAATGAATAAGTTATGTTGTTTATATTGTGTTGAAATTATTTGCATGATATTTTATTTAATGTCAATGAATGTCGAATAGTAATATATTGCTAGCAAAAATATGGAGGCTAGCCCTGATACAAATAGAATCATGCCAAAATTTTATGTCAACACCGACTGTTTTTAGGATCGACACTGACTGTTTTTAGAATTAATTATGACTGTTTTTTCAATAAAACAGTCGGTGTAGGTACCCAACAGTGACTGTTTTTAAAAAAAAACAGTCGGTGTAGGTGTCAAACAGCGACTGTTTTTTCAAAAAAACAGTCGGTGTAGGTGTCAAACAGCGACTGTTTTTTCAAAAAAACAGTCGGTGTTGGGTACCTACACTGACGGTTTTTTAAAGAAAACAGTCAGTGTAGGTAACAAACACTGACTGTTTTCTTTCAAAAAAACAGTCAGTGTAGCTACTCAACACTGACGGTTTTTTGAAACAGTCAGTGTTGGATATGTACACTGACTGTTATTTATCCGTCAGTACAGAGATACCTATACTGTCGCCGCCATCACCGACGCCTCAATAACAGTCAGTGTAGGGGTATTTTAACAGTCAGTGTAGGGGTTTTTTGTACTAGTGCTAGTAACTAACCGGGACCACATTAAAATTCCTATACAGTACAAGTAATTTTTTTTTTCAATTTTTTTTTTCAAATCTGCTTCTAGATGCTACTTTCAATTATTTTGAATTCTGTAAACCTTATCACATAACTCGGTAGACAGTTTCGTTGAATACTGTAAACCGGTAATTTTTTTTCCAAATTTTAATGTTTTTAAATTTTTTTATAAAATTTGCATCTAGATGCTACCTCTAATTGTTTTGAATTATGTAAACCTTATCACATAACTCTTTAGACAGTGTTGTTGAATACTGTAAACCGGTAAAAAAAAAATTAAAATTTTAATATTTTTTGAAAAATTTATTTTCTTTTTGAAAATTTTATTTTATTTTTTTAAATTTGTATCAAGATACTACTTCCAATTGTTTTGTATTATGTAAACCTTATCACATGACTCTGTAGGCAGTTTTGTTGAATACTGTAAACCGGTAAAAAAATTTCTAATTTTATTTTATTTTTTACATTTTCATCTAGATGTACTTCCATATTTTATTTTCCTGCAAGGCTCTTTGATGAATTGGGCCAAGTTGGTGTTAGTGAAACTGAGCTTCTGTACATATACATTAAATCAAGCCTTGAATTTTAAACTCTAAACCCATCATGCATTTTACTTATTGCCTATATCCACCAGCAATTTTGTATTATAAATTACGCTTGTAAGACAGAATTTGAGGGAGTATTATTGGGTACTTTAGTTTTCTGCTTGGAGGCCTGTTGGGCCAATTTTTTCATGTCACAAGTCAAAATAGGATATCCTATTTCTGTGAGGAAAAAGAAAAGGTATATATGAATATTATTTTAAAGGCTATTTTGAAAGCGCATAGCGTGTATTGGCTCTGATTAGATCAATATAAATATTTTTTAACTACTGAGCTGATAATTGTATAATATCGTTGACAAGTTGTAGGTACAGCACCAACTTTTCTACTTGGCACATGTTTGACTAGTAAATGGTAAACTCTCAGCAAAGCAACATATGTGATGTTCTTATCAAGTATTTCGGAAAAAAAAAGCTGGACACATTACACACCCATCTTTTACACATTTTTAGAGGTGGGCTACCTCGTAGTGCAAGTATTCATACCTCATCGGGCAAGTATTCATACCACGTCGAACAAGTATTCATACCTCGTCGAGCAAGTATTCATACCTAAGGTATTAAATATTTCGGAAAAAAAAAACTAGACACATCACACATCCATCGTTAGAAATATTGGCGAGATTGAACGGAGAAAAAAAATCCACCTCTAAAAACATGTAAAACATGGGCGTGTGATGTATCCAGTTCCATTTTCATAAATACTTGCTCGACGTGGTATGAATACTTGCACAACGAGATATGAATACTTGCACAATGAGGTATGAATACTTGCGCGATGGAGAACTCAAAAGTACTTCTCACGTAATTAATGATTGATACGGATTTTCTTTTGTCTTTTTGTGTTCGAAGTTGTGATCCCAGATAATTAATAATTGAAAGATAAATAAGAAAAATACACCAGGGAAATAAATCTTTTCCCTATTATTTTAAAGGCTATTTTGAAAGCGCGTAGCGTGTATTGGCTCTGATTAGGTCAATATATATATTTTTTAATTATTGAGCTGATAATTGTATAATATCGTTGACAAGTTCTAGGTGCACCAACTTTTCTACTTGGCACATGTTTGACTAGTCAATGGTAAATTCTCAGCAAAGCAACATATATATGTGATGTTACATACGAAAGAGCCAAATCATTAATTAAAAACACATCTTATCATCTTTGAACCCATCTTATCATCTCCTATTAATTTAATGGCCCGAGTATGCTAACTGCTCCCCTTGGTAGCTTCTACCAAGGTTTCAAAAAAAGTATGCTAACTGCTAAGATAAAAACTTCAATTAGCCCCTTGATCAATTCACATAGAACAGTTCAAAGATAGACTAATTAGCCAACAGCTTCACTTATATTATTTCCAAATTGTGAGGAACATTTCAAGCACCCTCTACTATAAATAACCATACATGCTTTGGACATTAATTGTATAACCAAATAGCAATTTGCAACTTGACTACACAAATCACAAGCTAACACAAGCTAAGATCGATACTTCAAAGAAATGGCTTCCTGTACACTTCTTCTCCTCACTTTGCTTGCCTTGGCCTGCTCTCAAGCAATCGCTTCTGACCCTAGCCCACTTCAAGATTTCTGTGTTGCTGACACTAGCTCTACAGTATATGTGAATGGTTTAGTTTGCAAGAACCCTGCTGATGCGAAACCAGAAGACTTCTTCTTCTCAGGCCTCGACAAGGCTGGCGACACAAGTAAAAATCTCGGGTCAAACGTCACTCTAGTCAATGAGCAAAGAATTGCCGGACTCAATACCCTGGGAATTTCCATTGCTCGTCTCGACTATGCACCCAACGGCGGCCTCAACCCACCACACACCCACCCCAGAGCAACCGAAGTTCTCACCGTTATCGAGGGCACTCTGTATGTCGGATTTGTTACGTCAGCCCCAGACTTCAAGCTCTTCTCCAAGGTGTTGAACAAGGGTGATGCATTTGTTTTTCCTGTTGGACTCATCCACTTCCAGTTCAACATTGGACATCTCCCTGCTGTTGCATTTGCGGGTCTGAGTAGCCAAAATCCCGGCTTGATCACCATTGCAAATGCAGTTTTTGGGTCAAACCCACCTATTTCAGATGATGTGCTATCCAAGGCATTCCAACTTGATAAGAAGACAGTTGACTGGCTCCAGGCTCAGTTCTCCAATACCAACTAATCAAATGTGTCACCAACATGATATGTGACAACTTGTTTACAATTGAAATTTAGTGTGTAATCGGTTATTGTCAATAATAAAACCCTGCCTTCTAGGCATGTTTGCATTAGTCATACAAGTTTCAATCAGTCATATATATCTTATAAATAATATTTATCGTCTTTGCCTCTGAATTGAGGCGACCTTCTCTAGAGGTTAACCTTTAAAATAAATGAAATCTTCCAGGCTCCAGCACATCTGATCCCCTTCTTTGTGAAGGTCGAGAGAGGACTGAGAAGTCTATGATTACTGAGTGTACTACCATCACCTTTGTGAATACTGGGTTTAGCGAGAAGTAGAAAATTGGTTACACTATCGTCGGTGTCCAATCAGTACCAGTAAGGTACCAATCCTTATGTTGTCATTCTTTGGTTAGAATTTCATGGTTATTTACTCGAGCTCGAAAAATTCAGTTTTCCCTACTCGCCCCCTGTCTGGAAACTTCTGCATCTTTCTCCACTCTTATTAAAGTGAAAGATGAAATGTATGAGAGGAAACCCTCTTCTCTCTCTTGTGAGATTTGTGAAGCCAGAAAAGAATCAAACCAATCAATCCACATTCTTCATCTTCTGA